>LR738710.1:219551043-219561312 GCA_902687465.1 Secale cereale | reverse complement strand
CCCCCCCGCTGAGCTGCCCAAGGTGATTTTCTTCTTTTCCGATCTCGATTGTGGTTTTTCATCTAAGTATGTGGTGATGAATAATGCAAAATTTTATTAGCTTCGATGCCATGCTATACATAGTGGTTCAAATTAACTTATGTTTCTTATACTGGAAAATAATTCAGAATTTGTTTCTGTTTCAATTAGAGCCCTCATGCAGACAAGGATTGTGTGGTTGTACATGTCACTCGCTATGAGGTGGATGACCTGAATATACGCACTTGGAAAACAGAGTTTTTAGGTTGTTGGATCCTAGAAGCCATTTGCGCTTATACCAATGAAGAGTTGTATTCCTGCCTCACTGTTGTCAGGCGTGTTGTCCAGGGTGTACTGAAGCACAAGAAGTTCAAAGCTACTCCTTCGTTTGTGAGGCGTACTGTTCTTGTCAAGCTTACGCAGGAAGATGACGTGGCATGCCTCCACAAACAAGTTTATGAGTGGCAAGGCCACAAGGTTGTCGTCATGAAGGTTCACAGGATTGAGCTGCTGCCGGACGTCCTCGATGATGTTCATGGCAAGGTCTGTCTTGTGTCCAGCCCAAATTAGATCGAGGCATGAAATACTTGCCCCAGCTAGTGTTTAATAGTTGTTTGGATTCTGTCTAATTTAATTATCCGAACCTTGCCAGTTATCGAGCCCTCTGGGGCTAGTACTCTGTTTGAATCCGTCTATGGGAACTGCTGCTACTTTTGTGTGCCCGTGAATCATCATAATTGTTCCTGAAACAGATGCGTCCTTAGAGTATGGTTAATAGTATAGCCAGCTGCTGGCTATAAGCCTGTGCCATGTCATCTACAGCCCATCATATAGCCAACATGTACAATAGTAGATCAAAAGAGTGTACTACTTTTTTATAATGTGGCCCACCTTTCATTCTCACAAAGTGCCTAGGAGCACGTGCTAGAGCTGGCTCTTCACGGAGAGCCCGCTTACCTTCTCTCTCCTCTTCTCTTTCCTCCAACTAAGCAGAAATATACTAGTTTATTCCTTATAGCCCGCTGACTCAGCTCTATTGTACTTGCTCTCACTAGTTTTATCATACGAGCAGTGTGTGTTTTGATGTAATAGAGTACTCGTTTGAGAACTGTGCGCCGACGTATACATAAGTACTTGTAAACACTGTTGGTTCTACCCCACTTGTAAGCAGTTGTGCAAAACACGGCACATTGACTTAGCTTGCTTCAACACTAGGCTATCGACCAGCTAACAATCAACAATCTGCTGTCTGACATATAAGCAACTATGTATCTTTTTACAGTGGTTCATGCAGTTAACTGAGGCCACAATGTAAATTCCAAACGTTCACACGCTAGTCCAGCATTCATGTGGAACACTCACATTAAACTTGGCTTCATAAAAAACTTGAAAAGCATAAGTTAAGCAATTTTATACATCTCAATGATTCATAGAACATAACAAACATATACTAGTTCACAACAAAAGACAAAGTTGTGAGAAGGTTTACAAATCAGGAAAAAACAAGCAAGGCTTCTCTGAGCAAAGGGCCTCCCGGCAGGCTTAAATTTCCTGCACTCCGGTTTTTTCTTGTTCCCACCATCCAGGGGTAGGTTCTCCCATTCCAGAATAACCAATTATAATTGTGTTCTCAGCTAGAATGCTGAACTGAACCATGTAGTGTACTGACCAGCTGAAATTCTTGTGCATTCCACTAAATTTAAGCACCGCTATTTGCAGAAATAAGCAGACCACAATGCCTCTTATCCGCGCACCTGTCCAAAAAATTGCCGTGCAACCGTGCCAGCTAGTCCTCGATCCATGGATGAACTGGTAGAAAGTGCATTCCGTACTAGCATGAAGTTGTTTTCGCTCGTCCCTACACTGCAATCAGGAAGTAAAACATACGAATCAACTTCTTTTATATTGTGTTGGTCATTCTACCTAGTAACTACCAATGTAGGAATACCTGGAAGACGGGTGGTTAGAGGATGGCAACGAGGGATAACCATCTCATTTTGCGCAGTTCTACTAAAACTGAGGTGTGTGCTTTTGATTGCACGGATAGAAACGATTTGGAGACAGACAACCCAAAATGATATGGAGAGAGACATCCCTGTTTGCGCAAATATGAAATACGGTTATTTAAACAGTGACAGATATTTGCAGTGGCGTATGATTAACAATAACATCTATTGTGTTATAATTGGCATTAGATTGACAGTATGAAAGTGTCCTTAAGTAAATATCATCACATCACATCAACACTACCACTAGATTAACATGCAGAACAATATCATTAGTATTACTGTCATGAGAGTAGCACATGGTCAGTAAATGTGCAATCAAATTTGTGTAGTTCCACTGGGATGAAGCAATGTTAGCGGTGTGAGATTTAAGTGCAACTGGAAAAACACAATTCATGGGAAGTAAAGCAAGACGGAAGCACTTCATAAAATGGTGGTGGCATTGCTTCGATTTATCGACGACACTAGACCATTACTTATAGTGACATTAGGTGGCATTGCTTAATGATTCATGTGATTTTACATTAACGGTAGAGATATGGGCGTAGGGACAGCAGAGGCATGAAGTGGTGAGGCAGATGTGGTTGCTGAGAGCGGCAAACACTCAGGCATCATGTCTGCATTTGTCCCATTTTTTATCTCCTTAGTGACATTTTCCTATGTGAGCACAGGAAATCTAGACCTGCTCATTCTCATTTGAGTTGTCCCCCAACACCCGTTATTTTCTTTCCTTTTTCAACCAAGAGATAGGTCCACTTCCCCCCACCCTTCGCCATCCACCATGATTTCTTCGTCTTTTCAACCAAGAGACCGGTTGGGTAAGCCAATATCTACTACTTTCCCTAGTTTCCTCTTAGAACCAAGTCCTAGATTCATGCTACAACTGTCCCACTTTCTTCCCTGTTTGAACCAACTCTTAGAGTTGACTGTATGAACTAGCTTTACCTCTAATAATAGTAAAAGTCTAGGTGGCTTTGGTACAGCGGACGGAAGTAGAAAAAGATCCACACGAAGCCAAGTGGGGAGCTGGGGCAGTAGAACAAGGCAGGTTTCGAAGGAATATATACCTGAGGGTCGTCGGCATGTGGCAAAGACGGCATCGGGAGGCCGCATCTTGGCCACAATACCGTAGGGAGGAAGTAGGGGTCGGAGCCCCTCCGGAGCCGGCGCTCTCTCGGAGAGAACAACACGGCCGCCAATCGGGACGCGCGGGCAGCCGTTGGTCTCATCCCTCGCCGCCGACGACAGCATGAACGATGCACCTACACTCCTGCCCCAGTCGAGGTTGTCCGGCCGGATTTGTGACCAGTCGTGAGCTGAGAGAGAGTGTGGCCACCTATGTCTTGCTTAGATCTGGAGAGCATGAGAGAGTGAACGAGAGGAACCCTAGTAAAGCAAGCGCTAAGGCTCCTACTTATATATATAGTGGAGTGATTTTGTTGTACCAGCTTCAAAAAATGCGCTCCTACGTGTACCCGCGAGTGGGTGTGAGAGAACTAGTGCGTGCGTGCACCGCTTCTCTTCATGAGAGTACAATATACTATGCCCAAAGAACGTTCGCCACAAGAGTAATAGTATAAGTGTGTGACGTGTGAGCTAAAATAAAATGTGCACAACGTCTTTTGTTTTTTAGAAGTTCTGAGGATAGGGTGTGAAGAGCACATATGTGTGTGACGTCTACCTGCAGATAGACGGTGGGTGCGAGAGGACTCGGGAGGCAGCATGTGTGTGAGAAAGAGGAGGGAACGTATCAATGCAATGCATGTGTCCGTAAATCATTATGCGACAAATGTTCGCCACAAGCCTTTTCCTGACGAACGCCGTAAGAACCGTTAGATCGGCATCCGACAATGTCAGTTTTGCCATGTCATTTAATAGAACAGCCACTCCTCCTACACACAAATCTTCCACGTGAGTGTAAGCAACTGCCGTATGCTCCTTTCATTCCAAAATGCAATGCATATAGCTTTATTGAAAATTCGAACCTCGCAAACTTTTACCGAGTTTTCGTGTACCAAATTGCACATGTAGAATACCCTGTATATATCGTTTCATTCATCTTCGAGATGTAACTATAAAGATGGGGGAGGAGTCTACAAAGAAAGACCATGGTATCACCTGCAGCAATTTCAACCATCCTTTGGTGTGGGGGAATATCATAGGAACTCTATATGATATGATTTTTATAGGACTTTTTCCTTTAGAGCCAATTGGTCCATAGGAATAGATTCATATACTCCACATTTCAAAGGAAATAAACATGATATCATTTCTATAGCTTTAAGGACACTTGGTTCATATGAATGGATTCCTATACTCCCATAATTTCAAAAGAAAATAAACATTAGCGTATATTCAATAGAAAAGTTCCTATGATATGAACCAAATTACATCTCTTTTCTAATCCATCCTCATAGGAATTGAGATACATGTCATTCCTAGATTCAATAGAAAAGTTCCTATGATGTCAACCAAATTACATCTCTTTTCCAATCCCTACTCATAGGAATTGAGATACTACATGTCATGTCTTTCCCTACAACTTCCATGTATACATCTTCTATTCCTAAATAGCTAGTACAACCCACTAGTAGCTTTTTTCCAAGACATGCAACTACGGCACAAGAACTGTATAGTTTGCGAATAACTTGAAAGATGGTCGCTGGATGAAGCTAATCCGACAGTGCAGAGATGGCAAATTCGAGCACTACTGGCCGTTGGATATCATGAACATTCCACCAGATCTGGCACATGTACAATTTAGAAGACTCCATGGTTGAACTTAAGCATAATGCACAAACCTCAAAACACAAGCACTTCTCCTTTGTTCTAGAATCTTCTGTATCATAATTGATTTTTTTTCTAAATGAATTGCCATTATTTGGTTTTTACTTTATGCTTTACAATGCACAACCCCATGAATATTAACATTATTATAAAACTAATTGATTTTGAATGAGATGAACAATAAGAACTAAACGAACATCTACATCATGAATATATGACTCAAAGCTTTACATGCTATAGTGTGTATTTATTCATAATTTGGTTTTGAAATCTCATTCATTCAATGCATGTGTACCTTACTAGTTTTGAGTAGAGTAGCAAATTTCACGTGGCCCCGGGTATATCAAAATGCAGGGCCCATGCATCATTGCCTTTTGATCGAACCTACATCCACAATTTTTTGTACGTACTATATCTCCACTGGTCCCCGAACCCTAAATGTTGCCTCATTCCCCTAAAACCAAGCGGCTCACACATATTTCAGGCATCGACTCGAACTCAATCCCTCTCCTGTTTACTACGATGTGGCCCCGCACGCCCTAGTAGTACAGTACTCCTACAAACCCTACCGCCGCAAGCATCATCGGTTTTCTTGAAGAGGACGAGGGAGAAGCTGATTTGTAGTGGAGGTGCTTTAAAAAATGATCTATAGTGGAGACCCCTACCCTAGGCTGCCCTAGGTAGCTGCCGCACGCATAATTGGTTTTCTCTTTTCTTTATGCTCTTGCGCCCTAAAGTGAAATGATGGTTGCTTCGTCCGTCCAGCTTAATGCGGGAGAAGTGGAGCTTTGTGATTTGACCCCTCATCGCTCATTTTCTACTACTGCGGCGCTACGACCGGGATGCCTCCAATTCGAACCGCTGCTCCAAACTGTACGTGGAACAAGACGATGGATGAGCCACATGTCGGCCAAAGGGGTCCTGTTTAGTGTGTCGCCATTTCTTGTGCGGACTGACCCTCCTTGAGTCGCTACGCCAAAACGACAGGTGCAGCCTACCACTTGGTTTTGCTCCTTGGTGAATCCCAACTATATTGATCTAAAAAGATACGTACTGAACTACCCTCTCCGTCTCGTTTTTTTAGACATCTCGGTTTATAGGGCGTGCACGTAGTTATAGGTCATCCATTTGACTAACTACATCTGAGTTACTATGTCACAAAAAGTATATCATTAGATTATTAAGCAGATGTAGTTTCTAAACATATACTGCTCATCACATATATAGCCACTTAAATTCTCAACCTAGAACGACGTGCATGCCATGTAAACCGATACAGAGGAAGTATAGTAGTAAAAATGAGGTGATTTTATGGAGCGATCGGTGGGGGAGCATGGCCTGTCATGCGGTCCCACGTGTCATGATGTACCAAGGCGATGCGCGTGTCCCTCTTGAGGCAGAAGCAATACTACGTGGTTTGAGATGATGGCGAACCGAAGTGTGAAATAATGGTTGCTTCGTCCGTCTGGGAAGGTGCGGCATTGTGATTTGATGTCTCACTGCTCATTACTGCTACTACTAGATTGGTACGACTGGGGTGCTTCCCCCCTGCTGTTCTGCACTATTATTTGGTGCTTGACATGTTTACCCGGTTACTATATGTCCCACATGTCGGAGACAGGAAGTACATAATTCATTAAAGCGAGCGTCGACGGAGGGGTACAAGACACGGCTTGGGTTTTTGCTGCTTCACGCGATCCATCGATACAAACTCGGACTAAAAAAAGGCGAGAGCGGGTCTTTTCCCGCGCGGCAGGCAGCGGAGTTTGGCATAGTCTGTTCGAGGCAAGGAGGCAGGAAGGGAAACAAGCAAATAAAGGCTGAGTAACTTAGTTTTGGGAAATTCTGATTTTACGGAGTACGTACACACCAGGGTTTATAGGGCTCATTTAAAAACATTCGTTTTTCCGTTTTATAAGTCCCAATTCTACTACTACTACCTCCGTCCTGGTTTATTGGTCCTCATTGTATTCCGTGCAAAAAATTGATCATTAATTTAACAAACAAAATGTTCATGCATGTCATAAAAAATTATATGAATGAAAACTACATTCAAATATGAATCTAACAATATATTATTCGTTGACATGCACTAACATTTTGTTAGTTAAATCTTTGGTCAAACTTTGACACAAATTACAAAGGAGGCCTATAAACCAGGACGGAGGTAGTAGTAGTAGTAGTAGTACCATCGCATGTTAGATTTCGAGGTGTGTTAGATCACCTGATGCAAGTAGTGTCAAGAGAAAACTCTCTAACCAAGGTAGTAGGGACGAGGAGTAAATGGAGGGAGTAGTAAAATTTTCTCTCTAACCAAGGTAGACTGACATGTATTTTTTTATAGTGGCCTTGTATAAGTAAATGGAGGGAGTACTAAAGGACATATATATATTCCAAACAATATGCTAATTTCAATAACCAAGGTAGTAGGGACGAGGAGTAAACAAAGGGAGTAGTAAAATTTTCTCCTCGTCCTGCGAGCTACCGCGCCCGTGGGCGGGGGAGACGGTGTACTAAGCAAGCTTCTCCTCGTTCTGCGAGTTGACGGGACACATCAAAAGTACTCCAGTGTATAGAGCCTTGCCTCTAAGATAGGCCCCACATGGTTCGCCTCTTTTTTAACATAACACGTCAAGTCGCAATTTGTTTGTTCACCTGTGGTAGACGATCCTCCCTCCATCTAGTGGACAACCAGTACACGTGTCAAATTACCACGTGGGCTACCTTTTCGTACAGAAATGAGCTCCACCGTCTACCCGCGCAGGTGTGGTTGGGAAAGAGACGGGACTACGTGCGCCGTGCGTGCACCTCTTCCCTTCGTGCACGTCCCCCACCTACGTGGGTGTGTGTGAGAGGGACTATAGAGATACAAACCTAGGCATAATGCACCGTCCATCCCCATGCCTCCGCGCAGTCCGACCACCAGTCATCACCACGCCCCACTCCTCCTCACCTTATCTCTCATCTTTCTCCCTCCATTTTTATATACAAGGCCACTATCAAAATTATAATTTGCAGATATACAATGCCACTAACACTAATCGATCCAATATTAATGGTGTTTGCCTTGTAGTACTACTAGCAAAGGAGGACATTAATTATCCCTTGCATGCATGCGGGAGTGTGAGCATTGGCTTGATGTGCATGAAAGAGAAGAATACACAATAATTTACACGGCAAACAAGGAAACAAGGTGGCTTGCAACATTGAGTTAGAAGACATTAATTTTTGCCTTGGTACTTGTAATGTGGGTTTGTGGCCTTGTATACAAAAATGGAGTCCGATAAAATTCTCGAGATACCATTTATCTGATAAAATTCTCTAGCAATCATTAGTTTTTATAAAATGGGATTACTCCTGCATGGGTCAATCACAACATGTGTTTTGTAAAAAAAATGCATCTTGATGTTCCTTGCAATGCACGGGCATCTTGCTAGTCCATGAAAACAACACATGGCAAAATTCCATGGCAAACAAGGGATTTGAATCTGTTCGGAGGGGCTGTTTGGATCTTGCCCGGGGTAGCCAAAATATTGGCGACCCTTTTGTCCAGCGGTGCCTTTGCCACCGATGAACGAGGAATGGCTCGGGTTCTCATGCATCCTCCAGCGCACACGTTGGAGACGAGCTCGCACGAGCTGTGTTCTTCTTGTCCCACCACGCCGCCCGAGCCGCCCGCAGACCGATCGGCGACCCGCAAATTACGCCATCCAATCGTAGCTGCACACATTATGACAACAAGTCAACCAACCGGACGAAATTCACACAAACACGCCGATAATTCATATAAACAATGACGGAAATCATATAAGATACCGGATTTTCATACAAACATGACAAATTTCCTTACATTCAAATGAACTACGTGGTGCTAGTTCTAGACAGCACAGGTATATAATACCTGGCCTACATGGCCGCCCGCCGATCGATTTGTGTTCCTCATGTCCGGCAGCACTATCACCGGACTATCGGGAGCCTCGGAGGTATATGCAGGGTCGACGAAGGTCCTTGCAACAAAAGGATCTTGCAAGACACCTGTTGTTTACGTCGGCGTCGCCTCCGTGGTGGCCTTCATGGGACCCAAGCGGCGGTGGCCTCCCGTGTTCTACTTCTCCTCGATGTTGGTGGCGGACGCGGAGGCGCTGGCCACCGGCTCGTCGCTCTCCATGCACCCGAGTTTTGTTGCTTCTTTCATGGCGCGGCCACCGGCATGGGAGTCTCAGCCACAGAAACGGGAGATGCGGTACGAGGCGGCGGCATGGACGGCAGCAACGACGCCAGTGCGCCGCTCCTCGTCGAGCTGGCTTGGAGCGGCGAGTTGCTGAACCACGCGTCGGCTTGGGGCGGCAACTGGCTCCGTCAGGCGAGGGGAGGGAGGTGGATCAGCGAGCTGCATAGCTCGTATCCGACAGGCCACCCAGCCGGCTTGGATGCGGAATAACTACTCTTCGTAAGCCATTGTTAGAGTGGACAAAATGGTGAAGGAGGAGATATGGGAGCGGCGGAGGTGTGCGATTCTTGGCCGGCGTTTGGCCTCGTTTAAATAGGAGATTAAATAGATGGCAGACGGGAGGAGCTCGGCCGGTGTTGCGTTTAATGCCGGCCCAGTCATGAATGGATGTGTGTCCAAAGTGGGTTTCTTGGCTTCGACACGGGCGGGTTTCATGGAGGCATTTGAATGCGGCAAGGAGGCGTGTTCAGCCGGGCGTGCAACTAGTGGTGCCCTCGACTCTGACGTAGGACAGCGTGCCGTTCTTCCACTGACGTGTGGGTTCTTTGGGTACATGGCCTGCATGTCAGTGACCCATCGTAGGCAGCACACAGCAGAGGAACCTTTGGTGGGCCAGGGCAGTCAGAAGCGGGCATTTCATAAACCAATGATTGTTCATCGAGTGTGATGTCATCATTTTCATGTTGATAGCCCGTTCGATATGTTGTGATTCATAAAGACCGCTACAAACATCAATGTTCTGCTTATCATAGATAAGATTGATTAATACCCGTGACAATCCATGTCCTTAACAAAGGGTGCATGCACGTATAGGTTGAGCGTGTGTCTTGCGTCGTGTGCTGTGTGCATGCAGGCGTGCGAGTGTTGCATGCGTGAAAGGGTTCATTTCAGTGTTGCATGCATGTGTGCGTGCGTGTGTGTGTTCGTGAGTGCATGTGTACAGGTCAGTGTTTCACGCCTGCATGCGTGAGTGTGTTCGTTATTTGTACGTGTCAGTGTTGCACGCCTGCATGCGTGCGTGTCTTGCGTGCGTGCATGTGTACGTGCGGGGTGAGGCTACACGTTAGTCGACTGACTTTTTCATCTCTGGTCATTAGATTTTCCAGCCGTTCGATACAAAATCAAGGGCCTGCAGTTTATCATCAAACTCCACCCCCCTGAGCCGCCAGCCACCACCGCCCCCCGCCGCCCGCAGCCAATCCGCGCCGCCACGCTGCCCCGCCTAGC
>LR738710.1:219416072-219550922 GCA_902687465.1 Secale cereale | reverse complement strand
CCCGCGCTGAGCTTTTTCTCCGGCGATCCCCACCCCACCGCCCAATCAATGCGCCCAACCGCTGGAGACTGCCAACCAGAGGTCTCACGACTTCGAGTACCCATCGACCACTAATTTATTACCATTTATGTCCTTCATATACGCGCTGACGGGTGGGCCCTATGGTAATGTGCGCTGCTGAATGTGGACCGTTTGACTAGTCAATTGATCGTGTCATCAACAAATTACAAAGCTGTATGGTGAGCCAGTGACCGTATGATCACCCTAAAATGTATTTTATTAACACAATACAGACTCAAACTACCATTTCTTTCTTTCATATACGGGCTAACAGGTGGGCCCCACAGTTACGCGCCCCGATGGTGCAACACTAGTTGCGCCATGTGGAACGTTTGACTCGTCAATTGATTGTGTCATCAACAAAATACGGAGTTGTACGGGTGAGCCAGTGTCCGTATAATCATGACATGTATTTTTTTAACACGGTACAGACGCAAGGGCTCATATATACGCGCAAGCAGTCACCGCTATAAGCGCGCACACGCAGACCCTACCCCTATGAGCACCTTCCAGAGAGTAGGCCAGCATATGATCTTGAGATTTTACGAAGTCACCATAGGTGCCTCATAGTCGAGTGGAGTGTCTCCTCCCACTGAATGCACATCGCCAGAAAATATTGAAATTAACCCAGGATAAATGCGAGCACCAGGACTTTAACCTTGGTCGGCTCGAGAAAACACTGTCCTCCTAACCATCCAACCACATGTTGGTTAGCACGACAAAATGTATGTGGTGACCGTGATGAGCTTATTCCGAAGTACAGTGATCATATCGTGCTTTCACTTCAAATACAATGACCGTAAGTGTCGTCAACAAAATACGGAGCACGCATCAAATACAAAGTCCGTTAGTGTCATCAAGAAAATACAGAGACGTATCGTGAGCTAGATACTGTATGATCACCACGAGAATGTATACGGTGACCGTAATGAGCATATTCTGAACTCCAGTGACCGTATAATTCTTTAGCTTGAAATACAGTGGCCGTCATGTGTGAATGTGTCGTGGGCATGCATACTTTTAGAGGGCCGAGAGATAGTTTGTGTGCGTATGTGAAAGTGGTGTAGAAAGAGGGGATGTACGGTGGAGACAAGGAGAGATATGCCCTTCGTTTCTCTTTCCCGTGACTAATAATTTAGGAGAATATATAAACATTCACAATGCAAAGGAAATATTTTTGGATGCACCATGCAATTAACTTTCATGTATAACATTGTACTATTGTATATGCTTATTTTCTTAGTGGCCGATTGCGTGTGTGGTGTGGTGGGCACATCATTTCTAGTTGTGGTGGGTCAACATGAGGACTCATGGGTCAGTTCCATCCTGCGCCACATAGGTTGGATCGAGATGCATTATACGAAGACCCATGTGGAGGACTCGGCGTACAACATGAAGCTAGCTACCGGAGTCGCGGAGGACTCTATCCCCGCTGGTGATAAGCCGAATATATATGATTTGTAACCCTAGGCCCCCAGTATGTTATAGAAGCTTTGGGGCTAGTTCGTCAATAGTACATACACACGCACAATGCCTGGTATTCACGTGTACTTTGTACACACCCCTATCACTAATATACAGTACCAGGAGTAGGCTTTTTCCTCAACTACAAGGGTCCGAACTAGGGTAAAAATTTGCCTCGTATTACCATCCAACCTAACAGTCAGGGATATCCTACCGAATGATATGATGGAATCATATCTGCCAACTACTAAGAGAGAGGTGTGTCTGGGGGCGGCAATGTGTGCGAGAGATGCCTAAAGATAATATGCGTGCGGGAGACACGTAGGCACATATATGTGCGTATAGAGGGCTAGTAGAGACCGTGCGTGTGTGTATATGCATGTGAGAGAAATAGTGTTTTCCAACAGAGATTAGTGAAAAGAGTGGTACATAGTAGTCGGAGAGAGAGAGAGAGAGAGAGAGAGAGAGAGAGAGAGAGAGAGAGAGAGAGAGAGAGAGAGAGATACATAGAGAGCATGTGTGTGAGACTCCCCGGCACCCCGAGAGAGATTGTGAGCATGTGTGAAAGAGAAATGCCGATGCATATAAAGTGTGTGCACTTATGCGGTAGATAGAAAGATATATAGCGTGTTTGTGAGAATGGGCCGAGGCATAGTGCATCTACGTGTAAAAGGCGGTTCTACGCATTAAATTAAAATATAAATGGCATTATTATTTTCGGATGAGATCATGAATTTTGAAAATTGCGTATGGACAAAATCGGTCTATCAGACTCCCATACTCTATTGAATTCTAGCTTGTGCATGTGTTTATTTCATATTATCGATCCATAGAGTGAGAGCGGTTTGAAATACAGGCAATGGATGCTTTTGTAATTCATATATAAACATTAATTAGTGCACTCCATGTTGTTAGTGTGAAGCACTTTATACATTTGTCACTTGCGTGGGTACATTCCAAATTGCTAGCTACGAAATATAATACATGACGAATTCAACATAAAGGGAGTTTCAAAGATTCGAATTCATAGGAAGTGCATTCACCAATTTGAACCCGAGATAATGGCATTTGTAAATCTCATGTAAAAGGGGGCATCAATCTTTGTTGTGTGTTTGAACATGCTATATATATATATTCATTCGCATGTCTAACTTTTTTTTGCAACCAAGGAGATTATATCTGGAACCATGCATGAATTGAGGTAAGTTGCATATTTTTTAATATATACTCGTGTACAATGTATATTCAAATGTAACACCTCCATTACAAAATAATCGTAGCTTTAGGATTTTCAAGAGTGAAGATTTGTAAAGTTTGACAAATCCTGAATGTTCAATTCAAGAGAACCGAAAACGTTAATGCTTCTGCTCCCAAATATTGAATGAAGCGCAAAATATGCCTTTGGACACCTCAAACCGCGCGAGACTAATGTTTGGTGGTAGGATATTACCGTCCTGACTCTAGCCAATGTAGCCTATCGGCCCGATGTCCAAAGGTCTAAACCGGGGTAGGTTTGTAACTTCACCAAGACGCGAGTCTCAACCGCCTCCGAGAAGCATTCATACGCCGTGGGCGCCTAAACACCCATGCGCTCGGCCGAAATCTATCCCGCCCACATTTGGAACACCTGAGATTACTGTCCTACCCCCAACCTGCAATATGTCCAAAATTTTAGATGGGGGCAAAGTTTGTAACTTTCCCCAAATTTAAAACAAGCGCGTCCCAAACCGAAACAATGTTCCCCCTCAGTTCCCCGCCTGCTTCCGTTTCCCCATTCATACTCTGTGGGCGCCAAAACGCCCTCTCCACCAGCCGCGAAACCGCAGCCTCCTCCATCCTCCAACCCATAGCACCCAATCCACCGCCGCCCAACTCCATCATGCCAGAGCTGGTACCCCGACGTCGCCATCCAACGCAACTGCAACCGCAATGCCATCAAGGACTTAGCAGCTGAAGCTGAGGTAGAGCCGCCTCCACGACTCCGACGACGACGTGCGCCGTACCAGAACCACTCCGACTACGCCATCCTGCGCCTCACTGCTGCCGCTCCACTGTCGCAACTGTCCACTACACCGAAGTTGTTCCCGCTACGTCGTCGTTCGCCGCCTCGGATCTGCTTCCCCTCCGCCGATAGACGGCCACCGCACCACACTCAACAACTTGGCCATGGGTTCTTCCAGGGCTGCACCGTCCTCCACAACTTCTCGTTTCCAGCGAACCACAAGAAGATCGTTGGAAAAACAGAAGGAGGACACATCACTGCTAGCAGGAAGAGGTACTCCTCTTCCCTTATTCGTGCAAACCTTACGTCTCTGCTCACACCATATTCATCCCACGAAAGAAACTAGTTGAGCTCTTCTTACAACATCTTCTTCGTGATACTAAATGCACAAGGTTTCCTTCCTTTACTATTTCACCGTTGCTAGAGGTCAGTAGCCCGCCTGGATTTCAATTTAGGGTCAGTCGAACCGCAATTAAAAGAAGCAGCACCCGCTTAGGCGCACGGAGCACCTAGTCCGAACATTCGCTAGGGAAGCGACACATCGGTGTCTATCATAGGGGTGTGGGGTGCAGGAGCTGCATGAATGGATTGCCGGGGGGTGGTGCCAAGCACAGCGATGCGGTGAGGTCAATGGGAGGGAGCAGGCAGGGCACTGGGCCGGTGGTCGCTGCCGTTTCGAGGAAGATCGTCAACACTGACTGGCTGGAGGTAGATGAAGGTGATCTGCCCGTTCTTTGTACATCGGACGGTGCAGAAAAAATGGACTGACCTGTTTGTTTTCAGCCAAATGTTATTTTCATATAATCCTGTAGTAATTTAGTGTGCCATCCATGTTGTAGAGCTATCACATGTCTCCCGTCATTTATTTCTCACCGACCTGCTATCTGCTACCTTTACACTTTACTAACTGTGCACACACTTCACCCATACTCACACTATTGTTTTTTTATGCATGGGTATTTCAGACTCTGACGCAGTGTTGATGATTGCTGAAAAGAAAAGACAGAAGTCGCTCCAGTGTAATTCGAAGATAAGCACTAAGCATTTCAGCGCTCTCAAGGATGTAGTGTCAGCAGTTGGAGACAGTAAACGTAGCTCTGCAGTTGATGATCTTAATTGCCACACACAACCATACCAAGTGCTTGCTTTAACTTCACACTGTCAAATGTGGTTGCATGTTGCATATGGTGTCTAGCTTGTATTGCTTCCAATTTGGTTAAATTGCATCTGCTTACTTTATACATTATACCTTTGATAATGACATGCCTTCCTGTTTTTGATACATACTACATATGTCTATTAACCATGTTCGTACATCAAACAAATGCTCTTTTGTATCCCTCGTCAATCATTTATGATGAGACAGTACTCACCCGGGTGGGTTATTGTGAGACGCCATACTCGTTTAAGGAGTGCAGTGTCATCCTCCCCACATGATTCTCAAGAAACAGCAAGGCTAAACAAAGAAAGTCAACGTAGCTCTCTAGTTGATGACTGCAATTCCCCCACACCGCCATCACAGGTGCTTGCTCTAACTTCGCAGTGTGATATGTGGTTGCATGATGCATACGGTGTCGAGCTTGTAATGCTTCTAATTAGGGTAAATTGCATCTTCTTAGTTTACATAGTATACCTGTTAATATGACATGCCTTCCTATTTTTGGTACACACTGCAAATATGTGTTAACCTTGTTCTTACATGAAACTACCTCTCTTCTGTATCTTGCATCAATCACTTACGATGAGTCACCTTTATTCGTTGCATATTGCATATTATTTCTAGCCTGCCGCCATGTATTACTTCTAATTTGGTTGAATACATTTGTTAGGGCACCCTTTTAATTTCGCAGAGTGATATTGGTTTCATCTTTCATATGGTTTCTAGCTTGCATTGATTCTAACAAGTTCAAGCACATTGTGCTTAGTTTACACTTTATACATCATACATGTCAATATGTCACGCCGTCCTGTTTTTCATACATATTCCATCCTCCTATCATGCGGCTGCCTGACATGAAAGTAGTGTTCGTCAGTATCATGCATCAATGAGTTCTAAAGAGCAAATATTCCTTTTTCTTGTGGGTTTGACTTGACAAGGCAAAATCAAGAAAGAGGAAGGAAAAGAGGAAGGAAGGCGATGATGGTGGCCCTCGGCAGCTACGTAAATGGAGCATCTGTACCTATTCTCCTTGTACTGATAGTGCATTACAAGGTCCAAGTCTCTGCTCCCCTACTCCACCATCCAAGGTGCTTGCTCTAACTTGGCAGTGTGGTATCTGGTTGCAGGTTGCATATGGTGTCTAGCTTGTATTGATCCTAATTAGTGTAAACTTCATCTGCTTAGCTTACACATGATACGTGTGAATATGACACGCTTTCCTGTTTTTGGTACATACTATATCTGTCTATCACACCATGTTCTTACATGAAACTACTCTTCTTATGTATCCTGCATCAGTCACTTATGATGGAACACCTTTAAGTTGGTAGTGTGATATTGGTTTGTGTCTTGAATATGATTTCTAGCATGTATTGCTTCTAGTTTGATGAACGCCACCTATGACGAGACAATTTTAACTTGGCAGAGTGATATTGATTGCACCTTTCATATGATGTCTAGTTTGCAGTGCTTCTAATTTGTTGAAGTGCCTTCTTCTTAGTTACCACATCATAGGTGTGAATATCTGAAGCCATCCATTTTTTCGTTCATATTCCATCCTCGTATTATGACTTTGCCTTTCATCAGAGTAGTGTTCGTCAGTATCATGCATGAATGAGTTCTGAAGAGCGAATTATATTCCTTTTTCTTGTCGGTTTGACCTCACAATGCATAATCAATAAAGATGAAGGAAATGGGCAAGGCATTGGATGATGGTGGTCCTTCCGAGCAATTGAAACAGAGGTTCTCTACAAATTCTACTCTGCCATCCTCCCAACAAGATTTGCAAGACACCGCAAAGCTAGACAGTCAACGTAGTTGTGTAGATGATGAGCATATCCCCCCTACTCCACCATCACAGGTCCTTGCTCTAACTTGGCACTATTATATGTGGTTGCATGTTGCGTATGATGTCTAGCTTGTATTGCTTCTAACTTTGTTGAATTGCATCTGCTTACTTTACCCATAATGCCTGTGAATATGACATGTGTTCCTGTTTCTAGAACATAAGTGTACATGATGAGCACATCTCCCCTACTCCACGATCACGGGTGCTTGCTCTAACTTGGCACTATTATATGTGGTTGCATGTTACGTATGATGTCTAGCTTGTATTGCTTCTAACTTTGTTGAATTGCATCTGCTTACTTTACACATAATGCCTGTGAATATGCCACGTGTTCCTGTTTCTAGAACATATGTGTACATGATGAGCACATCTCCCCTACTCCACCATCACAGGTGCTTGCTCTAACTTGGAACTATTATATGTGGTTGCGTTTTCCGTATGCTGTCTAGTTTGTATTGCTTCTGATTATGTTGAATTGCATCTGCGTAGCTTACAACTTATACCTGCAATGATCACTTACCCATAAGACACATTTAATGTGGGACTGTGATGTAGGTTGCATCTTGCATTTTCTTCTAGCTTGTACTGCTTCTAATTTCTTGAAATGGCACTTACGACGAGACACTTTTTACCTGATAGAGTGATATTGGTTGCATGTTCATATGGTGCCTAGCTTTTATTTCTTCTAATTTTGTTGAAATGCCTTCCGCTTATTGTTTTTTCATACATATTCCATCCTCCTATCGTACGTGTGAATATGAAACATTATATTTTTTTGTATATATTCCATCCTCCTATCCTGCGCTTGCCTTACATCAAAGTAGTGTTCGTCTGTATCATGCATCAACCAGTTATGCAGAGCTAATTTTATTCATCTTCTTGTAGTTTTGACTTCATAAGGAAAATTCAAAAAATAGGAAGGAAAAGAGTAAGTTAGGGGATGTTGGTGGTCCTCCGCACCGATGCAAACAAAGACTCTCTAGATTTGCCACTGCTACTGCTAATGAAGTTGAAGTCCCAAGTCTACATGATGAGTTCATCTCCCGTACTCCACCATCGCAGGTGCTTGCTCTAAGTTGACAGTGTGATAATTGGTTTCATGTTGCATATGTTGTCTAGCCCGTATTTCTTCTATTTTGATTAAATTGCACCTGCTGAGTTCATACATTATACATGTGCATATGACATGGCGTTCTCTGTCTAGAATACACATCATACCATGTTCTTACATCAAAGTACTGCTGTTGTGTATCCCGCATCAGTCACTCATGATTGGACACTTTTAACATGGCAGTTTGATAGTGGTTGCATCTTGCATTGATTTCTACGTTGTACTGCTTCTAATTTTTCGAATTGCCACTTATGACAAGACACTTTTAACTTGGCAGAGTAATATTGGTTGCATCTTTCATATGGTGTCTAGCTTGCATTACTTCTATTTTCTTGAAAATCCTTCTACTTAGTTTACACATCATAGCTGTGAATATGTCATGTCGTCCTATTTTTCTTACACATTCCATCCTCATACAGTTGTCTTACATCAAAGTATTGCTTGTCTGTATCATGCATCAATGAGTTCTGAAGAGCAATTTTATTGTTTTGTGTTGTGGGTACGGCTTGACATGGCAAAGTAAAAAAAGAGCAAGGAAAATAATATAGTAGGGAGTGGCGTTAGTTGTCGGCTGAAACGGAAAAGGATCTACCATCCAGATTCTGCTGGTACTTATAGTGCAGTAGAAGGTCCAAGTCCACCGGCTAAATCTACAAACACAGTATCACCTACTCCACCAGGTGCAGCATCCGCTTCAACTGTACCAGCATCTCAACGAGTTACTCATTCGTTTGTTCCAGAACTGGCTAGTTCCCAAGCTGCCTTCACACCTAACACTACTTCCAAAGCACCGTTGACACAACAGGACTTGGCAAGATCAGATGAACCTCATGAGCATCAACACCGAGACGGTACCTGACAGAGTCAAGTTGCAGTTGCATGCTCCTTTATATATACTCTCACAGTTTAATGTACACTAACACTTGCCATATTCGTTGTTGAACTAGCACTATGACGCAAGCAGAAACATACATCAGGGATAATGCTTGACAGATTAACAAAATCTAAAGGAGGAAGAATGGAGATCCATTTTGAGGCAGGTTTAAAAAGGCCACGTGATGCTATAGAGTCAGCCAAGTTAGTATCAGAGGCATCCGTTGTCGTTAGGTGTCATGCACGTATCCTCCCAACGTGGATTTAGTACAGGAATGAGAAAGACAATACCTAGTTTAACACCTTCCTTGACCATTTAACCGTAAGTAATATTATTCATCGCATTTAGTAATATTGTCTTGTTCTGTCCCATACTTTCTAGCTTCCTCCTAATAAGACTCACATTCTTTTTTCAACAGATGAGGTTCAAGTTGCATCCGAAAGATGATGCAACTAAACAAGCATGCACTCATGTTTTCAGTCTGCTCTGCGACAGTATCGGTACCACCTTAGAAAATCTCACTTTGAAGGCAAGGCTAACAATGAAATCGCCCAAACATCTCAAGTGGAATATATTACAGATGAAGACGGGACAACCCTCGTTAAACAATGGTATGATCGAAAGTATCAGGTAGGCTATATGTATTTGATCAGACCGCATATTGAACTTGTATTTACGTATGTGCCTTACATGTGTATCGTCTTCTAGGCTAACTGTTTGAAGAACAAGACCAACCGTTCTAAAGTAAAATTCCAACAGACAACATGATCTCGTAGCTATATTGCACACTGCGAGGCTCTTGTAAATAGCTGCTACTTCCTTCTTTTTTCTGTGCCATATTATCGTATCTATATTGACTTGTTCCAAATACAAAGGAAAGCATGTGCGGACCAAAAAGAACCTAAACCGAATGCAGTGCAAATCTTTAAGGATTGTCACACCAGCAAGATGAAGGGCATGAGCACACGAGTTCAAGCCGCTGTTGTAAGTCCTTACTCCTCATGCCTTTGAACTGATTGGTACGGTGATGTGTTCATTTAAGTATTTGGTTTGTAGCCAATGTTAGTTACTCTGTTCACTTTTATACACAGTTGTCTTAACGTATCATTTCACCTTACATGGTTTAAAAGAGATGAAGGATACTCTTTTGGTCTTGATCTGTATTCTAGTTGTTATGTTCACGTGCGCACACAATGATAAAATAGCATGTTTGTTTTATATCTGTTTGCCCATGATATGAATAATGTCATACTATGTTCATCCTACTTTAAACCATGTCTCTTTATCCTTAGATGTCAAGGAATGTGAGGAAATAGACAATACAGTAGGCATGCTACATGGACATATGTTCCAAAAGTGATTTTATTATGTAGTTGGCACTACAATACATGCTCATGTATTACGGTAGTTCACTAAAATAAGTTATGTATAAACGTGTAACCTACTTTGTTTGTTTATGTCTCATTAGTAACTTATCTGGTACACAAACCTACAAGTTCAAACTTTCAGGAAGCTATGGAAAAAATGATTGAATAGCCACAACCACCTGAAGGTGACAAGGCTACCACAGGCACAATGTCACCTCTTGCTGCAGTGCGTCAGTATCTCTCCACTAACAGTGCAAAAAGCACCTTCCTGTGTAATTCTGGGTTGGTTGTCAAGATAAACTCGTCCAAATTGCCTACGTAACAAAATCTTCCTTCTAGACAGAGTGATATATCTGTGCTATAGACACAAGTCCAATCTCTAATGGACGTCGTTTTAGAAACAATAATAGAGGTTGACAAATGTCATCAAGATATGAATGGTTTTGAAACCAGACTATCGGACATTTGCTTCATTGTTCAAGAGCAATGGCGGAAAAAGGTGAAGATCATGCTGCTCCATCAGATTCTATAGCCTGAAACATTAACACTCAGGTCAAATGATCTCTGCTTCCATACATCTGATGGTTCTTTTATCTGCAAGGACTGTAAACTTTATGCCAACAGGCCTTTTGTTGTGATACAACATTTATGATGCTGCCAAAGTCTGCAATAATTACGACGCTATTTTTATATAGTGTAGGTTTATCTTAGTAATGTATTCGGCCGAAAGCTTCGTAGGACCCCAACATGCCAATATTCGTTGGTCCCATTCCAATTGGGCTAAAAACGATTATGGGCCGAAATTTTCATGTAGCCCACTAAAAATATCTGGGCCTAAATCAGCATAAGATTTCATATTTTTCTAGTAGGCTTGTGCCCATAGTGGGCCTTTAACAGGCCTAAACATAATTTGGGCCCTCAGTAACAATAGGCCGTTTACAGGTATAAATATCTCGAGCCCATAAAAAACATGGGCCTTTAAAAGATCGAAAGTGAGATTGGGCCCATTTACGATGCGGATCTTTCATAGGCCGAAATTCGGATGGGCCGTAAATGCGCCGACCTAATACACGGGCCTTTAACAGGCTGGAAGTTCGGTTGGGCTAGATTATCGTCATTTTTATATGTGCCGTTATTGGGTTTGATGTGACGTTGGGCCACATATGACCCATGGATTTCGTCCGACGTTAACAAGCTGAAAATCACAATAGGCCGAAAGTGGTCCAAACCTATAGTGGGCCCCTAACAGGCCGAATGTCAGACATGGCCGAATATGACCCAAATCCTTCATGGTCGTTTATGGGCCGAAAGTTTCAATGGCATGTAAATGGGCCCAAATGAAGCAGGACCTTTAATAGGCCGGAAATACACCGGGCCGTAATTCGGCCCATATACTTAGCGGACTGTTAACGTGCCAGAAGTGACCATGGGCCGTGATGATGACAAGTTTAGGACAGGCCGTTGACGGGCCGATTTGACACTAGCTGTACGGGCCTTAACTGAGAATGTTGGGCCTTTAGCTGGGCCAGCCCATTATGGTTCGCAAAATCTCGCGACCTTTAGCTGGGCCGGCCCATTATGGCCCGCAAATTCTCGTGGGCCTTTAGCTGGCCCGGCCAATTATGATACGCAAAATCTCATGGGCCTTTTGTTGGGCCAGCCCATTATGGACCGCAAAATCTCGTGGGCCTTTTGCTGGCTGGCCCATTATGTACCGCAAAATCTTGTGGGCCTTTAGTTGGGATGGCCCATTTAAACTTTATGGGCCACTTTTGGGCTGGTCCACGTGTCAACATATCATAGGCGCATCTCGCCCATTGGATGAGTGAGACCTGTGCCAACGCGGAGCTGACATGTGTTTCCGTCAGCCAATCAGAATTTTACACATGAAAATCCCCATTGTTCCGGGCTGTTAACGGGTTATCGGATCCAAAACCGGACTCGATAGCTTAACGGTGTTCTGTTATGGTGGATGCCACATGTCGGTCACCCTTGATGAAAGCACTTCTGTGACGCGCGATTTATCGTCATGGAAGTGGACACTTCCGTGAGGATAATTTTGGTAATGTCATGGAACACTTCTATGACAACACATGCATGACTATCATCATTCTGTCATAAATTTATCATGGATGTACATGGATGACAGAAAATGTGACCTACTGTGACAAACACGTATCATCACGGAAGTGTATTTTTTGTAGTGAATGCGGTTGTGCCCCAATCATGAAGTTATCACGTGATCGGGATAGAATCGCATCTTGGGCGCGACATGTTGGTATCAGAGCCTCGACCGACCATAGGAGCCCCCTTGATTGATCGTAGTTTGGCCATTATCGAGTCTAGCAAAAAATTGTTTTGGATTCTAATTATATCGGAGAGTAGGAATTCTTTTTACTCCTCAGCCCCTTCGTCGGTCTAGCGAGGAATCTTGACGTAAGTGTTTTCAATTACTCCTCTTCCCCTTCAAATTTTTTTAGTATCACGCAGTTAGTTGTCGTTCGTTGCGTTGTCAGATCTTTTCATCCGGTGCATTTCTCGTCCAAGTGGATTCAATCCTCTTCATCTTTTCTAGTTCAATCCTCAGTTCTTTCTCAACGACGTGTGATACGTCTCCAACGTATCTATAATTTTTTATTGTTCCATGCTATTATATATTTTGTTTTGATGTTTAATGGGCTTTATTATACACTTTTATATTATTTTTGGGACTAACCTACTAACCCAAGGCCTAGTGCAAATTGTTATTTTTTGCCTATTTCAGTGTTTCCCACAAAAGGAATATCAAACGGAGTCCAAACAGAATGAAACCTTTGGGAGAGTTATTTTTGGAACGATATCAACACAAAATACTTCGAGTACACACCTGGAAGCGAGAGAGGAGGCCACGAGGGCAGGGGCGCGCCCAGGGGGGTAGGCGCGCCCCACCCTCGTGGGCCCCCTTTGGCTCCCCTGACGTGCCTCTTCAGCCTATATATACTCTCGTACTCTGAAAACATCAAGGCTATCCACGAAACCCTAATTCCACTACCGTAACCTTCTATACTCGTGAGATCCCATCTTGGGGCCTGTTCCGGAGCTCCACTGAAGGGAGCATCGATCACGGAGGGCTTCTGCATCAACACCATAGCATCTCTGATGAGTTGTGAGTAGTTTACCACATACCTTTGGGTCCATAGTTATTAGCTAGATGGCTTCATCTCTCTCTCTTTGGATCTGAATACAAAGTTCTCCTCGATCTTCGAGGAGATCTATTCGATATAATCTTTTTGCGGTGTGTTTGTCGAGATCCGATGAATTGTGGGTTTATGATCAAGATTATTTATGAACAATATTGGATTCTTTTTTGAAATCTTTTATGTATGATTATAATATCCTTGCAAGTCTATTCGAATTATTGGTTTGGTTTGGCCTACTAGATCTATAGTTCTTGCAATCAGAGCAGTGCTCGAATTTGGTGCAGCAAGGCACGTATTGCATTGTTGCCATCGAGGATAAAAATATGGGGTTTATATCATATTGCTTGAGTTTATCCCTCTACATCAAGTCATCTTGCCTAAGGCGTTACTCTGTTCTAATGAACTTAATACTCTAGCTGCATGCTGGATAGCGGTCGATGTGTGGAGTAATAGTAGTAGATGCAGAATCGTTTCGGTCTACTTGTCACAGATGTGATGTCTATATACAATGATCATGCCTAGATATTGTCATAACTATGCGCTTTTCTATCAATTGCTCGTCAGTAATTTTTTCATCCTTCGTAGAATTCTGCTATCATGAGAGAAGCCACTAGTGAAACCTATGGCCCCCGGGTCTATCTTTATCATATTAGTTTCCCGTCAACTTGCCAATTTCTGTCGCCGCGGTTTATTTCCTTTCTTTACTTTCAGTCTCTATACCAAAAATATTATCTTATCACCTCTATCAGATCTCACTCTCGTAAGTGACCAAGAAGGGATTGACAACCCCTTTTATCCTGTTGGCTGCGAGGTTCTTATTTGTTTGTGCAGGTGCGAGGGACTCGCGCGTGGTCTCCTACTAGATTGATACCTTGGTTCTCAAAAACTGAAGGAAATACTTACGCTACTGTGATGCATCACCCTTTACTCTTCGAGGGAATACAACGCAAACTCAAGAAGTAGCAAGAAGAATTTCTGGAACCGTTGCCGGGGAGATCTACGCAAAAGTCATATACCAAGTACCTATCACAAACCCTTATCCCTCGAATTACATTATTTGCCTCTCGTTTTCCTCTCACCCACTTCACCCTTGCTGTTTTATCTGCCACCCTTTTTCCGTTCGCCTTTCTATTTGCTTGTGTTGCTATGTGCCCTCTATCAGCTTGCATCTTCGCTTGGTAAATTATGGGTCCACATCCACTTGCTAATCTTTTTAAGAGATCCAATTATGATGAACCAATTTCTAGTGAGCTGCGTGCACTAGATTATCTTTATGAGGTTTTGCTTCCAATTCGTGAGTCCAAAAATTGTGATGAAGTGTTGAAAGAAGAAAATTATGAAGTGATTCATGATAGCTCTTTTAATGAAACACATGATTGCAATGATACTATTATAAATTCTATTAATGTCAATTGTGTTAATGATATGCAAAACCCTAAGCTCGGGGATGCAAGTTTTGCTATGTCCACTACTTGTTGTAATGATCATGATTGGGGTGATGCTTTCTACGATCTTGAAAATTTATTTAACCCTCATGATGAATGTAAGATTAATAATGATGTTTGCAATAATGTTGAAAGTGTGTTTGGAAGAGTGTCAACTTTACATCCCACATATATGGAGAATGATCAATCTTATGAATATTTTGATAAAAGTGGGTTTGGAGAGGTCATGACTCTAGTTAATGTGGATCCCACTATTTTGGAAGAGTGTGAACTTCGCATGCATATGGATCATGATGAGAATATGTTTTCTGGTAGCTATATTGTTGAATTTTCTTATTATCCTACATGCAATTATTATGAGAGAGGAAAAGATGGTTGTAGAAATTTTCATGTTACTAAATTACCTCTCGTTATGTTGAGATTGCTATTGTTTCTTTCTTCTTCCTTGCATATGCTAGATTTGGCTTGTCTTGCTAATTTGTTTTCCTATAGAATTCCTATGCATAGGAAGTATGTTAGACTTAGATTTGATTTTCACATGCTATATGATGCTCTCTTTGTGCTTCAATTCTTATCTTTCATGTGAGCATCATTGAATTCTCAAGCCTATCTTATGGCTATAACGATAGCGCTTGTTGGGAGGCAAACCAATTTTATTTACTTTGTTTTTGCTTCTGTTTAGTAATAAATATTGCATCTATCTTCTGTTTAGATGTGGTTTTGTGTTTTAATTAGTGTTTGTGCCAAGTAGAACCTTTCGGAAGACTTGTGTGAAGTTTATTCGATCATGCGGTAAAGAACAGAAAATTTAGCGCTCACGAAATTAGCTACCATTTTTTTACTGGAGAGTGCTTTTTAGTTGATTATTTTTGCAGATGGTTATTAGACAAATTCCTCACGTCCACCAATTTATTTTAATTTTTTTAGAGTTACAGAAGTATTCGAAAGTTACAGATTACTACAGACTGTTCTGTTTTTGACAGACTCTGTTTTTGTGTGTTGTTTGCTTATTTTGATGAATCTATGAGTAGTATCGGGGGGTACGAATCATAGATAAGTTGGAATACAGTAGTTTTAACACCAATATAAACAAAGAATGAGTTCACTACGGTACCTTTGAGTGGTGGTTTGTTTTCTTATACTAACGGAACTCACGAGATTTTTGGCTAAGTTTTGTGTTTTGAGGTTTTCAAGTTTTGGGTAAGAATTTGATGGACTATGGAATAAAGAGTGGCAAGAGCCTAAGCTTGGGATGCCCAAGGAATCCCAAGGTAAAATTCAAGGACAACCAAAATCCTAAGCTTGGGGATTCCCCGGGAAGGCATCCCTCTTTCTTCTTCGTCTATCGGTAACTTTACTTGAGACTATATTTTTATTCACCACATGATATGTGTTTTGCTTGGAGCATGTCACATCCCTAGCTAACCCTTGCATTAGGACCTGACTAGAGTGTGCATCATGTTTACTTTCAAAGAAACTTGAAATGGGATTAACAGAAACCCCAGCACCCCCTCCCCTAACAACTAGGGTTTGCTAAAATATTTTCCAATGTACCCAAAATGCCCTTCAAAATGTTCATCATTTCTGCCTTGGTCTTAAACCTCTGCCAAAAATGGTGCATAATTTTCTAGGACAATCTAGGGCTTTGGATTAATTCATATGGTAATTGAATTTGGGCATTTAAATATTAGTAAATATTTTAAATGCTCAAATAATCATGAACTATAATGTTTCCTACTGTTCATATTATATACAGCAGGTATGACAAGTGTCATGAGTTATAAAAATGTTTAGGCATTTTTATTAATTGAACAAAGCTGCAAAAGAAATGTAACAGAATAGAAAATATGAAAAGGAAAATAGGAAGAAGTACTTACCTCGGCCCAGCCCTGTAGCAAGCCGGCCCAGCCCACCAGCCCTCCTCCTGTCGTCTTCCTCCTCGCGCCAGAAGGACGCGCGCGTGGCCGCCGCGCGCCGGCACGCGCCCGGCCACCTCCAGGCTGCTTGCCTGCCTCCCCGATGGCCTGGATGACTCCACGAGTCGACACGTAGCTGCCCCGACCGCTCTCACTTCTCCCCCTCGTCTCCTTCGCCCTCCCCTGGCTCTTTCTTCTCCATCACCGAGCCGCCGTCGCCGCCGCTCGCCGTAGCCGCACTCAGAGCCACCCCCTCGCCCCGTGAGTGTGTCCAGAGGATCCGCCGCGTCGTCCTCTTCCTCCTCGCTGAGCCACGAGCCACCAGAAGCCCTGCAACGACCCCACGCCGTCGTCCCCTTCCTCGGATCGCCGGAGTACCTCGCCGCCGTTACGAAGCTACAGCGCGTCCCCGACCCCGCCGTCGAGCTCGTTAGCACCGCAGTGAGCTTCTACGTCGAACCCCTCCTTCCTCCGTTCCTTTTGCACCGTGTAGCCGCCGTTCTGTTGATCACCGAAACGCACCGCCGCCGTGCTCGCCGCCGACGATGCTCCGGTGACCTTTTGGTCACGGGCACCCGTCCATCGCACTCACCGCAGCCCGTAGATGCGAACGGTGCTACGCACGCATCGCCTAGGCACCTGCAGCCGCATCCCCACACACGCCCGACGCCGGTCGCCGCCGTCGAGCTTGTTGGCGTCGACTCCGGCCACCCCAGGTACGGCGACCACCTCCATCCGATGCGGAAGAGCAAGGGCTCTCCAACGCACCCAACCACAGCCCGAACCGTGCACCACAGACGTTTTCCGAGGCACACCGCCGCGTTTGGCCTCGCCGGCGGCTAAACGCCGGCGAGTTTGACCTGTTTTGACCACGGGTTTGACCCCCTGGGTCAATGACATGTGGGCCCTGCCCGCAAGTCAAACTTAGTTTAGGTGTTAAGTTAATTTTAATTAGTTAATTAGTTTAGTCACTGACATGTGGGCCCTGGCCCCACTGACAGCTAATTAGTTTTAGTTAACTCTAATTAACTCAGTTAATTAGCTGTGACACTGACATGTGGGACCCACTGGTCAGGTTTGACCTGGACTGGCCCTGTTGACTGGCTGACGTCAGCATGATGCCATGCTGACGCAGTAAAGGTTTTTCTGGGATTTTTAGATTTAAATTAATTCAGGAAATTCCAGAAAATACCCAAAACTTCTAAAAATCATATAAAATCAACCATAGCTCAGATGGAAAAGATTTATATATGAAAAATGATCAGAAAAATCCAATCTATCTAATGGCACTGGTTTCATGCATGTTTGAACAAGTTAACTTGCTGTATATATCAAAAACATGATAATGCACTTATTCAAATACTAGTTTGAACTTCAATTTGAATCCTTGATTCAAATAGGTTCAAACCCCTCTGGTCTTAGTTGCATTAGCCAACACACATGCATCTTGCCATGTCATAAACATGCATCATATTGTTGCATTTGTTTGTTAATGATTGTATCGTCGGTATTTCCTGTGTTAGGTCCTGCTCCCGAGGATACTGCTGCGTATCCAGTTGAAGAGCAGTACCCGACAGCTACCTTGTCAGGCAAGCAATCATTGATCATTCCGATACAAACCCAATCTTCTCGCTTCTGCTCTCTTTTACTGCATTAAGGCAACAGCGCGTGAACTGCTACTTGCTGCGGTAGATGAACCCTATTCCCTTGCATGACCTGTCATTGCCACAGTAAATAGTTGAAACCCACTAGCATGTGTAGGAGTTGATTGAGCCTTGTGATGTGTGATCCACCATGCTATTTGCTTATGTTGCCTGCTATGCTTAGAGTTGTGTCTGGTCTGGTTCATCTGGGTGATGGATCAGAGTGAAATAATCTTACCAATAAGAGAAGGAAGTGTGGAATACTATTGGTAAAGGTATCGATGAAAGGCCATGTAGGAGTACATGGTGGGTTGTTTCATTGGAATCGTCCATAGGACCCGAGATCTGTATGTGTGGTTCAAGTTACAGCTACTACCATGCATTGGGATCCTTAATTGACCCTCTCGGCTTATTAATTACCCTTGATCTCTGTCCAGGAGTTGCAACTAGTTTCTGGTGTTTATAGCTTACTGGAGGTCGTGCACAACGCTGACCCTCGGGGTGGGTTGTGATGCGACCACTATTCAAGAAATCTTCCGATTTAGCGATTTATCGTCCGATTTATCGCTACTCTTGGGGTGACCGATAAGATTATGCCTTATCTTCATCATTTATCATTTGGGCCGATTTATCACTATGACAAGCGATTTATTGGGAATCTACCGATAAATCAGGCCTATTTGTAGCACTATGTTTGCAAGAACTATGTTTATTTGTGTTTTGTGGACCTTGTTACGCAATATATAATGTTTTTCTATTATGTTTGTCATTATGTCACGATTCAAAGGCTAGGATTCAAGGTAACACTTCTATTCAGTATTGTTTTGGTGTTGAATATAGCATATTTTAGTGTTGGGAACCTGGGATTTGAAAAAATGGCCGATTAATAGTCGACCGATAAAATCAATTAATCGGCCGATTTCCGATTAATCTCTAATCCCCAGGTGACCGATACGATAACGATAAGCGATATCCTCAACATTGGATGCGACAGGTACGTGGCACGGTGTACCGGTTGCCCGTTTGGTGACTCGGGAACCCTGTACACATCGTTTGGGGCCGTGAGCGACACCCCGGCCGGATCTCCCCACGGATGGAACCCAAATAGGCGATAAACCTGGACGAGAGACTTGTGTAGTTAGTCAGGTCGTGGCCGACACCCCCGCTGGGCTTCCGCTTGAAGGTTGCCGAGTACACGCCGAGTAAACGGCGATAAGTGGTGGAAGCGTGTGTGAAGAAGTACACCCCTGCAGGGTTATCAAACTATTCGAATAGCCGTTGTTCGCGGTACGAACTACTTGGTTACTCTTACAGTTCATAGACAAGTTGATGGATACTACTAAAAGCCTCAAGATAAGCGTGAGTGCCGTGGATGGCCCTTCCGTAGGATGACGGAAGAGGATCCTCGGTAGTGTATTGACGTGGTGATTAGAGGACTCGTGTTCGTAATAACATCTTGCAATCTGTTGGAAGTTGTAGTATAGGTTAGCCAAGGTTAAAGCTGGCATTCTGCTATAAACTCCACTACCCCCTTTGATAATGGCATGTATGATAGGTTCTGTGGTAAGACTTGTTGAGTACCTTTGTACTCATGTTTGCTTAATAACTGTTGCTGAGGAGAACCCTGCCCCTGCTGATGGGTTCTACATAGACGTTGACGTCGACGAGTAGCTTGACACCCAGACGGTGATCTGGAGCTTGTGAAGGGCCTTGTAGATAGTCAGGCTACACCAAGCCTGTTTTATTTTCTAAGTTGTCTGTACTCAGACATGTAGCTTCCGCTTGTGCTTGTATGACTGTATGACTTGAGTGTTGGGTCATGTGACCCCTACCTGTATGACTATGTCATGTATGGCTCTTGGAGCCTTTTAAATAAAGTACTTTGAGTCTTAGAGTTCTGTTGTGATGCAATGTTGTATTTCCACATATTGAGCATATTGCGTGTATGATTGAAATGCTTGGTATGTGTGGGATCCGACACCTAGTTGTTTTCCTTTGGTAGCCTATCTTACAGGGAAATGCCTCCTAGTGATTCCAATGAGCCTTGGTAGCTTGCTACTGCTCGGAACACGTAGGCTGGCCGGCATGTGTCCTTCTTCGTTCCTATGTCTGTCCCTTAGGGGAAATGTCACGCGTTGTTCCTTTAAGTCCATGTAGCTTGCTACGACTTGGGTTCATACGTTGATGACCGACACGTTCGTTGTTGGGTCATGGATGCCTGTCTCTGTAATTTAGTGCCACTTTTGGATTATAACTAGCCATGTCGGCCCGGGTTCTATGTCATATGGATGCTAGCGACACTGTCATATACGTGTGCCAAAATGCGCAAACGGTCCCGGGCCAGGTAAGGTGGCACCCGTGGGGTTACCGTGCGTGAGGCCGCAAAGTGATATGACGTGTTACAGCTAGATCGGTGTGACTTAGGATCGGGGTCCTGACAGAGCATCATGTATGATTTGAGTATTTGCTTTTTATTTGCCACAATCATCCTTGATGGACACACCTTTTGAGAGAGATACACATGAATCGAAATTTATTAGAATACTCTATGTGCTTCACTTATATCTTTTGAGCTAGATAGTTTTGCTCTAGTGCTTCACTTATATCTTTTAGAGCACGGCGGTGGTTTTATTTTGTAGAAATTATTGATCTCTCATGATTCACATATATCTTTTTGAGAGTCTCTTAGAACAGCATGGTAATGTGCTTTGGTTATAAAATTAGTCCTAATATGATAGGCATCCAAGATGGGTATAGTAAAAACTTTCACATAAAGTACATTGAATATTGTCAGAAGTTTGATACTTGATGATTGTTTTGAGATATGAGGATGATGATATTAGAGTCATGCTAGTAGAGTAGTTGTGAATTTGATAAATACTTGTGTTGAGGTTTGCAAGTCCTGTAACATGCACGTATGATAACCGTTGTGTGACAAATTTGAAGCATGAGGTATTTCATTGAGTGTCATCCTTTGTGTGGAGGTCGGGATCGCGTGATGGTTAACTCCTACCAACCCTTCCCCTAGGAGCATGCGTGTAGTACTTTGTTTTGATGACTTGTAGATTTTTGCAATAAGTATGTTAGTTCTTTATGACTAATGTTGAGTCCATGGATTATACGCACTCTCACCCTTCCACCATTGCTAGCCTCTCTTGTACCGCGCAACTCTCACAGGTACCATACACCCACCATATACCTTCCTCGAAATAGCCACCATACCAACATATCATGGCATTTCAATAGCCTTTCCGAGATATATTGCCATGCAACTTTCCACCGTTATGTTTACTCTGACACGCTTCGTCATTGTCATATTGCCATGCATGATCATGTAGTTGACATCGTATTCATGGCTAGGCCACCATGCATAATTTTTCATACATGTCACTCTTGATTCATTGCCCATCCTAGTACACCACCGGAGGCATTCATATAGAGTCATACTTAGAGCATTGTCGCAAAGAAAAAAAGAAAAGAGAAAAAGGGCAAAGAAAAAAATGGAAGGCCCAAAAAAAGGAAAAAAAGAAGAAAAAAAGAAAAAAAAAGAAAAAGAAAAAGGGACAATGCTACTATCTTTTTCCACACTTGTGCTTCAAAGTAGCACCATGATCTTCATGATAGAGAGTCTCTTGTTTAGTCACTTTCATATACTAGTGGGAAATTTTCATTATAGAACTTGGCTTGTATATTCCAATGTTGGGCTTCCTCAAATGTCGTCTTCATGAGCAAGCAAGTTGGATGCACACCCACTTAGTTACTTTTGTTGAGCTTTCATACATTTATAGCTCTAGTGCATCCCTTGCATGGCTATCCCTACTCACTCACATTGATATCTATTGATGGGCATCTCCATAGCCCATTGATATGCCTAGTTGATGTGATACCATCTTCCTCTTTTGTCTTCTCCACAACCACCACTACATTACACCTATAGTGCTATATCCATGGCTCACGCTCATGTATTGCGTGAAAGTTGAAAACGTTTATAAATATTTAAGTATGAAACAATTTCTTGGCTGAAACCGGGGTTGTGCATGATTTGAGTATTTTGTGTGACGAAGATGGAGCATAGTCAAACTATATGATTTTGTAGGGATGAACTTTATTTGGCCATGTTATTTTGAGAAGACAGGATTGCTTTGTTAGTATGCATGAAGTAATATTATTCTAATGTCAATATAGACTTTTGTCTTGAATCTTTCGGATCTGAACATTCATGCCACAATAAAGAAAATTACATTGAGAATTATGTTGGTTAGCATTCCACATCAAAAATTCTGTTTTTGTCATTTACCTACTCGAGGACGAGCAGGAATTAAGCTTGGGGATGCTTGATACGTCTCCAACGTATCTATAATTTTTTATTGTTCCATGTTATCATATATTCTGTTTTGGATGTTTAATGGGCTTTATTATACACTTTTATATTATTTTTGGGACTAACCTACTAACCCAAGGCCCAGTGTAAATTCTTGTTTTTTTGCCTATTTCAGTGTTTCACAGAAAAGGGATATCAAACGGAGTCCAAACGGAATGAAACCTTCAGGAGAGTTATTTTTGGAACGATATCTTCACGGGAGACTTGGAGTACAAGCCAGAGAAGAAACGTGGTGCCCACGAGGGGGCAGGGCGCGCCCCCACCCGCGTGGGCCTCATGTTGCTGCACCGACGTACTTTTTCCTCCTATATATGTCCACGTACCCTGAAAACATTGAGGCAACAGAGAAAACCCTAATTCCACCGCCGCAACCTTCTGTTCCCGTGAGATCCCATCTTGGGGCCTGTTCCGGAGCTCTGGCGGAGGGGGGATCTACCACGGAGTGCTTCTACATCAACACCATAGCCTCACCAATGAGTTGTGAGTAGTTTACCACAGAGCTTCGGATCCATAGTTATTAGCTAGATGGCTTCTTCTCTCTTTTGGGATCTCAATAGAAAGTTCTCCTCGATCGTCGATGAGATCTATTCGATGTAATCTTTTTGCGGTGTGTTTGTCGAGATCCGATGAATTGTGGGTTTATGATCAAGATTATCTATGAACAATATTTGATTCTTTTCTGAAATCTTGTATGTATGATTATAATATCCTTGCAAGTCTCTTCGAATTATTGGTTTGGTTTGGCCATCTATAGTTCTTGCAATGGGAGAAGTGCTTGGCTTTGGGTTCAATCTTGCGGTGTCCTTTCCCAGTGACATCAGGGGCAGTAAGGCCCGTATTGTATTGTTGCCATCGAGGACAAAAAGATGGGGTTCATATCATATTGCTTGAGTTTATCCCTCTACATAATGTCATCTTGCTTAAAGTATTACTCTGTTCTTATGAACTTAATACTCTAGATGGATGCTGGATAGCGGTCGATGTGTGGAGTAATATTAGTAGATGCAGAATCGTTTCGGAATACTTGTAACGGACGTGATGCCTATATATAATGACCATGCCTAGATATTCTCATAACTATGCGCTTTTCTATCAATTGCTCGATAGTAATTTGTTCACCCACCATAGAATTCTGCTATCATGAGAAGCCACTAGTGAAACCTATGGCCCCCGGGTCTATTCTCAACATATTAATCTGCCATCTTTACTTTGCTTTATTTACTTTCTGTTCTTATACCAAAAAAATACCAAAAATATCATACTATCCTATTTATCAGATCTCACTTTCGTAAATGATCGTCAAGGGATTGACAAGCCCTTATTGTGTTGGATGCGAAGTTCTTATTTGTTTGTGCAGGTGCGAGGGCCTCGCGCGTGGTCTCCTACTGGATTGTTACCTCGGTTCTAAAAAATTGAGGGAAATACGATATCAACACAGAAGACTTGGAGTACACGCCTGGAAGCGAGAGAGGCGGCCACGAGGGCAGGGGGCGCGCCCCCACCCTCGTGCCCCCCTCTGGATCCCCTGATGTGCCTCTTCAGCCTATATATACTCTCATACCCTGAAAACATCAAGGACATCCACGAAACAATAATTTCACCACCGTAACCTTCTGTACCCGTGAGATCCCATCTTGGGGCCTGTTCCGGAGCTCGACCGGAGGGGGCATCGATCATGGAGGGCTTCTACATCAACACTATAGCCTCTCCGGTGAGTTGTGAGTAGTTTGCCACAGACCTCCGGGTCTATAGTTATTAGCTAGATGGCTTCTTCTCTCTCTTTGGATCTCAATACAAAGTTCTCCACGATCTTCGAGGAGATCTATTCGGTGTAATAGTTTTGCGGTGTGTTTGTCGAGATCTGATGAATTGTGGGTTTATGATCAAGATTATCTATGAAAAATACTGGATTCTTTTCTGAAATCTTTTATGTATGATTATAATATCCTTGCAAGTCTCTTTGAATTATTGGTTTGGTTTGGCCTACTAGATCTATAGTTCTTGCAATGGGAGAAGTGCTTGGCTTTGGGTTCAATCTTGCGGTGTCCTTTCCCAGTGACAGCAGGGGCAGCAAGGCACATATTGCATTGTTGCCATCGAGGATAAAAAGATGGGGTTTATATCATATTGATTGAGTTTATCCCTGTATATCATGTCATCTTGCTTAAGGCATTACTCTATTCTTATGAACTTAATACTCTAGATGCGTGCTGGATAGCGGTCGATGTGTGGAGTAATAGTAGTAGATGCAGAATCGTTTCGGTCTACTTGTCAAGGATGTGATGCCTATATACAATGATCATGCCTGGATATTCTCATAACTATGCGCTTTTCTATCAATTGCACGTCAGCAATTTGTTCACCCACCGTAGAATTCTGCAATCATGGGAGAAGCCTCTAGTGAAACCTATGGCCCCCGGGTCTATGTTTATCATATTAGTTTCCCGTCAACTTGCCAATTTCTGTCACCGTTGTTTATTTGCTTTCTTTACTTTCAGTCTCTATAAAAAAATACCAAAAATATTATCTTATCACCTCTATCAGATCTCACTCTCGTAAGTGACCGAGAAGGGATTGACAACCTCTTTTATCGCGTTGGCTGCGAGGTTCTTATTTGTTTGTGCAGGTGCGAGGGACTCTCACGTGGTATCCTACTGGATTGATACCTTGGTTCTCAAAAACTGAGGGCAATAATTACGCTACTGTCCTACATCACCCTTTCCTCTTCGAGGGAATACAACACAACCTCGAGAAGTAGCAACGTGTTTCCCCCGTCCGAAGATACACAATGTCGTCCGAAGTTGTCTTTCTTTTCCCACCCGCTCACCCTTTTTCTTCTTGGAGCCGGAGTCCTTAATCGAGTATCCATCCTACTCGTGCGAATCCTTTGCTTCCTTTCCTCAATTATTTCAACTGGTGAATTCTCGTCTAGTCCATCATCCTTCATCTCTTTTCTTCTCCGATGAATTCTCATCTCATTCGACATTCTTCATCTCTTCTTCTTTTCCGGTGGATTCAATTCAAGTATTTGATGTTCATCATATTCTTTTCCTGGCTCAATTGTTTCCCCTTGCTCATTCAACTCTCGCCATTTAATTGTTCCGGAGTTCCGAAGACACCTCAGAAGATTAGTGTTTGCATTCAATTTCTCTGAGGTCATCACCTCATTTGAGTCTATCAATCGTTCTGGTGCATGATTTCCGGTTCTTACATTTCCTTTTCAACGGTGTTTTCTTCAGTGGGCCCTAACCCACATGTCTTTTCCCAGGATCTTACATGACTCTTCTAATTTATCCGGAGTGATTTCCACATTCTTTTCAAGTGTGACGTAAGTATGAATTCCAACAATCATATGCCTTCTTCATGATCGCTTTCAATATTTTTCATGTTTGGGTCAACATCTCCTCTTTTCAGTCTTCCGGAGTATCTCAACAATTTTGGTAATGTTTCTCATCGCCATTCTCAACATTTGAAGACCGATGAAGAGTTTCCTATAAATCTTGTTCATTCTCTTGACTATTCATCGTTCAAGTTTGATGCTTGAAACGTCTCGAACGTATCTACTTTTCCAAACCCTTTTACCCTTGTTTTGGACTCTAACCTGCATGATTTGAATGGAACTAACCTGGACTGACACTATTTTCAGCAGAATTTCCATGGTGTTGTTTTTGTGCAGAAATAAAAAGTTCTCGGAATCGCCTGAAAATCAACGGAGAATTATTTCAGAAAATATAAAAAATATCTGCAAGAAGATCCTCACCAGGGGGCCCACACCCTGTCCACGAGGGTGGGTGGCGCGCCCCCTGCCTCATGCCCCCTCGATGCTTCACCGACGTATCCCCAGATCCTATATCTTCCGTTTCGGGGAGAAAAAATCAGATAGAAAGAATTACCGCGTTTCACGAGACGGAGCCGCCGCCAAGCCCTAATCTCTCTCGGGAGGGCTGATCTGGAGTCCGTTCGGATCTCCGGAGAGTGGAGATCGTCATCATCAACCTTCCTCCATCACCAATTCCATGATGCTCACCGCCGTGTGTGAGTAATTCCATCGTAGGCTTGCTGGACGGTGATGGGTTGGATGGGGTCTATCATGTAATCGAGTTAGTTTTGTTAGGATTTAATCCCTAGTATCCACTATGTTCTGAGATTGATGTTGCTATGACTTTGCTATGCTTAATGCTTGTCACTAGGGCCCGAGTGCCATGATTTCAGATCTGAACCTATTATGTTTTCATGAATATATATGTGTTCTTGATCCTATCTTGCAAGTCTATAGTCACCTACTATGTGTTATGATCCGGCAACCCCGAAGTGACAATAATCGGGACCACTCCCGGTGATGACCATAGTTTGACGAGTTCATGTATTCACTAAGTGTTAATGCTTTCGTCCGGTACTCTATTAAAAGGAGGCCTTAATATCCCTTAGTTTCCAATAGGACTCCGCTGCCACGGGAGGGTAGGACAAAAGATGCATGCAAGTTCTTTTCCATAAGCACGTATGACTATATTTCGAATACATGCCTACATTGCATTGATGAACTGGAGCTAGTTCTGTGTCACCCTAGGTTATAACTTCTACATGATGAATTGCATCCGACATAATTTCCCATCACCGATCCAGTGCCTACGAGCTTTACCTATATTGCTAGTTGCTTATTTAGTTTTCCGTTGCTACGATCACAAAAACTACGAAAACACTATCGTTACTTTTATTGCTGCTACCGCCACTATCATATTACTTTGCTACTAAACTATCTTGCTGCAGATACTAAGTTTCCAGGTGTGGTTGAATTGACAACTCAGCTGCTAATACTTAAGAGTATTCTTTGGCTCCCCTTGTGTCGAATCAACAAATTTGGGTTTAATACTTTACCCTCGAAAACTATTGCGATCCCCTACACTTGTGGGTTATCAATGATATCCCCTCAAATTGTTCTGATCGTCAATAAATCTTTTCTTAACCATCTGGAGTATTTCATGAATTCTTTCTGTCGGTGTACTAAGATAGGGGTACCCTAGCACCCCAACTTGTGCATGGGCAGTAGCAGCTTCCTGAGGCGGGGCTTACCACGTGCTCGCCAAGAACCGTTCTGGTCCCTATGAAGCCATTCAAGAACAAAGTATACAAGTCAGAAGATCAAGGCCCCGGCAAGAGGAGCTTGTCGGGAAGGCCGCACCAGGCTCAAGGTTATCACTTTAGCACAAGACCCTGGCAAGAGGAGATTGCCAGGAAGGCCAAGGAACACATACCCCAAGAGATGTCTCGGCGCATCATGCGCCCCGGCAGGACCCGGAGAGCGACAAGCTTCCGGGCCCGGCAAGATCACGACCCCGGCAAGGTGCTTGCCGGGGAAACCGATGCGGTGTGCCCGTGCTCCAACTCATCTGCCCACGCGTCGCCCTGGGGCCCTTCCAGGGACGTGTGGCAGACGGTTGTGCAGCCTGGGGCACACGGTGGCAAGCCACGGTGACGAGGCTACCGCCGTGGCGAACGGAGAAGCATGGACGGACACTTTTGGGGGCGACGGCGACGGGCATTTAATGCCCTTGTCCCCCACTGTCAAAGTTAGGTGAAGACCACTGTTCATGTACTGTTCATGCACTGTTACAACTACCACCAAAATTACACTTTTACCCTCCTCTACGTTGACACCTGTCGGTGACCCCTTTGAGCTATAAAAGGAGGCCCATGAACAACGTAGAGGGGGTTGGAAACCTAGACAACTCTCTCGCTCGGTACAGCCAGTACTGTAGATCTTCAAGCTCCCGAGCCCAAGAACTCAATACAACCTAAGCAGGAATAGGGTTTTACGCGTCCGCGCGGCCCGAACCTGGGTAAAACTGCCCGCGTGCGCCCCTCGATCTGCTCTCCGTGCTCCCTCCGCTCCCTTACCGCAACGTAGAAGGGTCTCCGGTCCCATAGGTGCTCGCGGGAGGACAGTTTCCCCCGACATCTTTGGCGCGCCAGGTAGGGGGGCGTCGAGGTTGTGCGAACCTGATCCATCGCTCACGCGGGCGCATTCTTCATCAACATCTCCAACTTCATCAGCTACATCAACATGCCTCCGAAGAAGAAGGTTTCGGAGGTTGGAGGCCCGTCCGCGTCGATCCCACCACCACCGGAGCCAACGGTTGGCGGGGTAGACGCCGGCGGAAGGGTGACCGCCGGTGAGGAGACTCACGGCGCCACCAAGTCCAAGGACAAGTCTGCGCAGGAACAAGGTGAAGTACGAAAGAAGATGGTGCAGCGCCCAGTGTATTTCGTAAGTTCCCTTTTGCAGGGGGCTAGATCAAGATACTCTGGGGTGCAGAAGTTGCTTTTCGGCCTCCTCATGGCCTCAAGGAAGCTGGGCCATTACTTCCAAGCACACGAGATAACGGTGGTCACTCGCTTTCCGTTGAAGAGGATATTGCAGAATCCCGAAGCAACAGGCAGGATCGTCGAGTGGGCACTGGAGCTGTCAAGCTTTGGTCTCAAGTTTGAGAGTACTTCAACCGTACAGAGCAGAGCTTTGGCAGAATTCATAGTAGAATGGACCCCAACGCCTGATGAAGAAGTCCCAGAGACAAGCGTCCCCGTCCAAGAAGCGAGCAGCGAATGGATAATGTACTTTGATGGTGCTTTCTCGCTGCAAGGCGCCGGTGCCGGCGTGGTACTCATAGCGCACACCAGAGAGCACCTCAAGTATGTTGTCCAGATGCACTTTCCCAAGGAGCAAGCGACAAACAATACTGCAGAGTATGAAGGTTTGCTTGTCGGCCTCAGAATTGCGGCCGAGCTTGGGATCAAGAAGTTGATTGTGCGGGGAGATTCACAGTTGGTGGTCCGACAAGTGAATAAGAGTTACCAGAGCCCTTTGATGGAAGCTTATGTTGAAGAAGTGAGGAAGCTTGAAGAACACTTTGAAGGTCTGCAAATGGAGCACGTCCCAAGAGCTCAGAATGATATTGCAGATGGCCTCTCAAAGTGTGCTGCAATGAAGTTACCTGTGGAACCAGGGACCTTCGTGCTCAAGTTAACTCAGCCATCCGCTACACCATCAGTTGGGCAAAACAAGAAGAGAAAGTTGGTCTCCGGTGACTACTTGCCGGCGGATCTTCCCAAAGCCGCCGCCAAGGTCCCCAAGATCAACAGCCAAGATGCTGTGGAACAGTTTGCTCCTGCAGATCCAAGGGTCTGTACAGTTGAAGCAGGCGTTCCCGACAGGCTTGCCGGGGGACCATCAGCTCCGGCAGAGCCGCAGGTTCTTGCCGTAGAAGCTGAGGTTCCCGCAGCAGCCCTCATGCCTTTAGTCCTTGTTGTTGAGCCTCAGGCTCCAGCATGGGCACAGCAAATCGTCCGTTTTCTGCAAACTGGAGAACTTCCTGACGAGCCAGAAGAGATAGAGAAAATAACCAGGCAGTCAAGTATGTACCAGTTCGTTGGCAATGAACTGTACAGAAGAACACTCAATGGTGTCAGGTTGAAGTGCATTTCCAGGGAAGATGGACAGAAGCTGTTGGCAGAGATACATGGAGGCATATGCGGCCACCACATTGGCGCAAGGGCACTTGCCGGGAAGGCGTTCCGGCAAGGGTTCTTCTGGCCAGAAGCCCTCCAAGATGCAACTCCACAAGTAACCAAGTGTGAAGCGTGCCAGTTCCATGCCAAGCAAATTCACCAGCCAGCTCAAGCTCTCTAGACGATCCCTTTGTCCTGGCCCTTCTCGGTCTGGGGGCTCGATATTCTCGGCCCCTTTCCCCGCGCAGTCGGGGGCTTTGAGTACTTGTACGTAGCAATCGACCAGTTCACAAAGTGGCCAGAAGTGGAACCAGTGAGGAAGGTGACAGCACAGTCAGCAGTCAGGTTCTTCAGATCGATTGTTTGCCATTTCGGAATCCCTAACAGGATCATCACCGACAACGGCACACAGTTTACAAGTCGCACCTTCATGCAGTACGTCCAAGACCTTGGCGCCAAGGTCTCCTTCGCTTCTGTTGCTCACCCGAGGAGCAATGGTCAACCGGAGAGGGCCAATGCTGAAGTGCTGCGCGGACTCAAGACAAGGACCTTCGACAGGCTGCACAAGTGTGGAAGAAACTGGATAGAGGAGTTGCCGGCGGCTCTTTGGTCAATCAGGACGACACCAAATCGAGCCACCGGACAGACACCCTTTGCTCTTGTCTATGGAGCAGAGGCAGTTCTCCCCACGGAACTCGTATACGGATCTCCTCGAGTGCTCGCTTACGATGAGCTCGAGCAAGAGCAACTGCGACAAGATGACGCATTGCTCCTTGAGGAGGAACATCTCCAGGCTGCTGTACGAGCTGCTCGATACCAGCAAGCCTTGCGTCGCTATCATAGACGCAAGGTCAAGGCCAGGAGTCTCGAGGAAGGCGATCTTGTTCTTCGGCGTGTTCAGTCCGCCAAGAATTCCAACAAGTTGACGCCGAGGTGGGAAGGCCCTTATCGGGTGAGACAAGTCACAAGGCCCGGCGCTGTCCGCCTTGAGACCGAAGAAGGCTTACCGGTGAGCAACTCCTGGAACATAGAGCATCTTCGCAAGTTTCACCCATAAGGCGCGGTTGCCGTGATCCGCTCCGGCAACCACCTTTTGTACAAGTCTTGCCGCTGTTGCATGTAAACCTTTGTACAAAGCCGGGCGCAGATCCCGTGCATCAGTAAAGCTTTTGTGCTTCGCACTATTTGTCATTACCATGCTTTTCTTTGTTATTTGCATGCATCATCTGACACCTTGTGCAACGCACATCCCCGGTAAGCACTAGCAAGCCGTGAGGCCCTATACTTGTTTTTCCTCCTCTTTTTCTTTCCCTCTAAAGCAGAAGGAGTATTCCTCGCGCACAAGTTTGCCGGGGGGGGAAGGAGATGGAGGCATGAACCAAGTACTGTTCAAGAAAGAGAAGCCTTGTCGGCAAGCAAACAATCTATGAAAGCTAAGTTACCAAAGTTTGAGTAATTCAAATTTTTCAAATTTTTTTAGTTGTCTTCCTTGAACAACCACACTTTGTATGGAAAACCTGTGCGCGGAGGAACCTACCCGTGGCTAGCCGCACCCTTACTTTGTTTCGAGCACGCTCAACGACTTAAGTGAGCTGCGACAAGTGTCGCGCCCTTACTTCGTTTTCGAGTTCGCTCAGCAATCTAAGTGTGCTGCGACTAGCTGCGGCAAGGTTTCTTGCCGGCAAAGGTATTGCCAGCATGCTGCTAAGAGTCCAGCACTAAGCGCTCGCGGCAAGGGTCCTTTGCCGGCGAGTTCCCTAAAAGCGTAGGGTGGAATGCATACAAAGTGAAGGGACCAAAGCAAGGGAGATGACACTGCATTGGTTGCTCAAAATAAGAGTGTATATTACAAAGATAGCTTGCCGCTGTTCTAATCAACTACTGCCTATGACTTAATTGGCAGCGGCAAAGGAAGCAGAAAGAAAGGAATCTAATCTATGCGGCCGCCTTCACGCCTCGTGATCTTGCCCACCTTGGCGACGATGTGGGCAACCTGCGCCTTCAACGCCTACTGGTCAGCTTCGGGCGGCAAGGTGCGGAGGACATTGACGAGGTTGATGCCGGGGTTGTGGTAGACGATCTTCGACAAGACCCGCTCCATGGTGCCCATGCAGAGCCAACGCGCCTCGTCGGCCAGCTGCACGGGGATCTTCTCCCGCAGCCGCGCAAGCGCCGGCGCAATTCCCCTGAAGAACAGACTCAACTTGGCGCTGTGGGGGAGACTCTCGTCCGGAGAGTACACGAGATGCTCCGCCCTCAGCGCCATCATCTCCATGTCAATATTGGCAGCGGAGGTGGCCAGCTCATCAGTCCACTGCTCCACTGCCCGGTTGAAGTTGTTCGCCGAGACGGTGGCGCTCTCCACCAAGGCCCTTTCCTTGCAGAGTTCGTCCTTCAGCTTCATCTCGCGGTCCCGGGCGGCGTCGAGCGAGTCAGTCAAGGTGGAAACCTTCAGCTCTAAGTCAGCGATGGAGTTCCTGGCGTCAGAGAGCTCCGTGCCCTTCTCGGAGAGGCGTACCTGCAGCTCAGAGTTGGTGTGGGCATCTTTCTCCCGCTCCACGTTGAGCGCAGTGACCCTCTCCTCGCTCGCCTTCAGGAACAGCTCCGTCTGCGCCACCTTGGCCTCCAGGTCCTTCTTGGCGGTCTCTACGGACGCTGCGGCGTTCCTCGCCTCCTTCAGAGCCCCGCCAATGGCCTGCTCCCGGGCGGCGAGGTCATCCTCGTGGGCATCGAGGTCGACCTTCCGCTGGTTGAGTACTCCTTCCCGCCGAGACAGCTCCTCGGCGGCCAATCGTTCCTGCTCCTCGGCCTCAGCTTTTTCAAGGAGAAAGGCTTGCTGTGCCCCGGCAAGCTCTTCACGCTCCTCCGCCAAGTTGCGGAGGGCCGCCTGGTTGGCGGCGCGGAGCTCCGTGGCGCGCTTCTCCAAGTCAGCTCCAGCTTTGGCGGCGAGAGCCTCCCGAGACTCCAACTTCGCCTGCCTGGCCCGGTACAAGGCCAGGAGCCGATGAAGGAGTCTCTCCTCTTTGGGCTCGTCGCTGCTGCCAGGCGCTTCAACAACCTTCAATCCGGCGGAGGCGAGGACCTCTCCGTCAAAGGTCTCTCCCTCCACGGGTGCTCGAGACGAGGACGCCCACGGGACTTGTATGAAAACCCCATTGGCGGCCTCCAGGTAGACGCCCTGCCCAGCCGCGGAGGCGGAAGGGTCGGCGGCCGGTGCAGCGTCCGGCGCTCCTGCGGCCTCCGGGCCGGCGGTGCGGTCGCCGGTCCCTTCCCCAGCCGCGGCGTCTGCGGTCGGGGCGGTCTCTTCAGCGGCAGGCTCGTCGGCTCCAGCCATTCCCTCGTGGCAGTGGCGTTGCCGCCGTCGCCGTGCACCTCCTCCTCAGCAGTGGCCTCCGTCTCCATCAGCTCTGGGGCAGGAGGATCTAGTGGAAGAAGAAGAAAAGAAAGAATCAAGCAAATATCCAAAAAGACGAATCCGGGAAGAAGAAATTACAAGCTTTACCTTCACGGACTTCTTCGACGACGGGGTCCCTCGCCGGGGAATTCTCCCTTGGCGGCGGAGTAGTGGCCCCTGCTGGCGGAGGGCCGCCTGCGCCCTCCCTTGGTGGGGTGCTCACCCTTGTCGGGCTGCTCACCCTTGGCGGGGTACTCGCCCTTGGCGGAGTGCACGTCCTTGGCGGAGCGTTCTCCCTTGCCGGTGAGTTCATCCTTGGCGGGGAGGGTGGAGCAAGTGGCTCGTCGGGGGCGACCTCCTGGCGCTCCTGCGGCTGCGGCTCCACTTCTGCACAAGACAACAAGACATCAACCAAAATGATAACCTCAAGTGCACCCGTCAAGCAGAAAGATAAATACCAGACTTACGCTGGGGGCTGCGCTGGGGGCTGCTCCTCGGAGGAGCAGGCTGATCCGGCAAGCTCCTCGCGGGCGCGTCGCTTGTCGCCGCGACGGGCTCGTCGTCCTCAATGTTGACCACAGGGATCTTGGCCCTCTTCGCCATCCGCTGGGTCAAGGTCCTGCGAAGCAAAACAAAAACAAGATCAGAACCAGCAAGGAAAATCAAGACAAAATCAAAGAAACTAAAAGAATTGCAAGTACTTACTCCTCTTCCTCTTCGTCGGAGCTGAGGGCGGAGAAGTCAAACTCCGCCTAGTGTGCTCCCGCGCGAGGAGCTGGAGGAGAAGGCTCCCTCGGGCGCTTGGCGGTCTCCGAGGCTGTGGGCTGTGAAGACCCGGCCCCCGTTGTCGCCGAGGACCGAGGGGCAGAAGGAGCACCCGTTCCGCTCCGGGAAGATCCTCCTCCGCTTGGCGCTCGAGCACGGGGCGCCTCCTTGACGACTTCGCTCGTCTTGGTGGCGCGCGTCGCACGGCGCGTCGGTTGCTGCCGAGGCGCCTGTGGCCTCGCCGTCTCAGTTGCCTTGCGGAGGCGCTTCTTCGGTTGCTGCGAAGGGCTTGGCGGAGGCGGGGAGTTCTCCGAGGATGAGGAGGCATCATCGTCAAGATTCAGAGATCCACCAGAGTCTCCATCGGAATCTCCAGCCCCGGCATCCTCCTCCTCCTCGACAGGCCCGCTGGACTCAGTGCCATGCCCGGCGGCCTCGCTCCCCCCGACAACCTCGCTCGTCCCGGCAAGCTTCACGGAAGGCTCCCCGGCAAACTCCTCGGGCGCAATCTTCAGCAGCTTGAGGATTTCCGCCTCCTCTGCTTGACTCACTGCGTCCGCGGCCTGTGCCTCGTCCACAGTGTATCCAAAGTCGCCCGCAGCCGCAGCTGCGGCGGCCTCCTCCATCCTGGAGGCAATGTAAGCTACATCCCGGTCAGTAGTATCCCGGGTGAGGCCCTTCCTCTCCTCGGTGTTGCGGGGCTTCTCGACCAAGTTGTCGAAGAAGGTCAGCACGGTCTCCGGTGAAGGCTCCAGCCAAGTGGGGATGACGCCATGGGAGTCGCACTCGGGCATCATCGCGCATATGGAATCGCGGGCAGTGCTGTTGCACAGCGGCACCACTCCCCGAGAAGGTTTGAACCACTCCGGGTGGGCGGGGTCATGCTTGAAGAGCTCCCGAACCATCCCCTTCAACTCCAAGGCGGTGAAGTTGTAGTTCAATCCAGGGCGCAGCCTCATGATGTCTGCCGCATTGCCGAATTCCCAGGCGGGCCTCTTCCTTTCTTGTAAAGGGGCGATGCGGCGGCGGAGGAAATTTGCTCCAACTTCTCCAATAGTGAGATTGGCAACCCGGAGACGAATGATCCTAATGAGGGCGATCTGAAGCTTGCTGTCCTCCAGGGCCAATTCACTCCAATCCCTGCCGCGCACTATGGCAGTCTGGCGCGGCGAGGTAAAGGGCTCAGGATTAGCTTCTAGCACCCAGCACCAATCGGCTCTCCACTCCTCCCACTTGCCGCGGAGCTCTCCCTTCAAGTACTCGTCCTTCTTGTTCAGCCTGAAGATCCAGGAGATGACGCCAGAGAGGGGAGCACCAGACTCTACTCTAGGCATGAAGAAGTGGCGGAAAAGAGCTACATTTGGATGAACCCCAACATAGTTTTCGCACAGATGTGCGAAAACGGCCATCGTAAGGATGGCGTTGGGGGTGAAATCTAGGAGGTGGAGGCCATATGTATTCATTACATCACAAAAGAACTCCGAGAACGGAGGGCGACGGGGGTTTCTGGAGAATCAAGGCGCAATGGAGACGATGGAGGGGAACTGCCCCTGCTTCCTTTGCTTTTAAGGGGGAAGTGGGGGATGCTCCGCATTTCCCATTAAAGAACAGGCCACGATCTCTCCCACGACGCCGCAATCGACGCGTGCCGTTAGGGAGGGATGCGGCGGATACGGAAGGGGATATGGCTTGCCGTGGGCCGCGTGTGCCCGTGCACTATCTTGGGCCTGGCCCAACAGCGCTCGGCACCGTGTGTGGCCTAGGCCCGGGGGCTCCTGTCGGTGTACTAAGATAGGGGTACCCTAGTACCCCAACTTGTGCACGGGCAGTAGCAGCTTCCCGAGGCAGGGCTTACCACGTGCTCGCCAAGAACCGTGCTGGTCCCTATGAAGCCATTCAAGAACAAAGTATACAAGTCAGAAGATCAAGGCCCCGGCAAGAAGAGCTTGCCGGGAAGGCCGCACCAGGCTCAAGGTTATCACTTTAGCACAAGACCCTGGCAAGAGGAGCTTGCCAGGAAGGCCAAGGAACACATACCCTAAGAGATGTCTCGGCGCATCATGCGCCCCGGCAGGACCCGGAGAGCGACAAGCTTCCGGGCCCGGCAAGATCACGACCCCAGCAAGGTGCTTGCCGGGGAAACCGACGCTGTGTGCCCGCGCTCCAGCTCATCTGCCCATGCGTCGCCCTAGGGCCCTTCCAGGGACGCGTGGCAGACGGCTGTGCAGCCTGGGGCACACGGTGGCAAGCCACGGTGACGAGGCTACCGCCGTGGCGAACGGAGAAGCATGGACGGACGCTTTTGGGGGCGACGGCGACGGGCATTTAATGCCCTTGTCCCCCACTGTCAAAGTTAGGTGAAGACCACTGTTCATGTACTGTTCACGCACTGTTACAACTACCACCAAAATTACACTTTTACCCTCCTCTACGTTGACACCTGTCGATGATCCCTTTGAGCTATAAAAGGAGGCCCATGCACAACGTAGAGGGGGTTGGAAACCTAGACAACTCTCTCGCTCGGTGCAGCCAGTACTGTAGATCTTCAAGCTCCCGAGCCCAAGAACTCAATACAACCTAAGAAGGAGTAGGGTTTTACGCGTCCGCGCGGCCCGAACCTGGGTAAAACTGCCCGCGTGCGCCCCTCGATCTGCTCTCCGTGCTCCCTCCGCTCCCTTACCGCAACGTAGAAGGGGCTCCGGTCCCATAGGTGCTCGTGGGAGGACAGTTTCCCCCGACACTTTCCATTGTGTTCCTTCGAAGGCCATCATTTCAGAAGATTTCTTCATTCTTGGTTTTCGACTTCGTCCTCCAACTATTCTTCGCCTCTTCGTTCATCTCCGTATTCTTTCGGTGCTTCATTCAAGTATTCTGTAATCAGTTCATGGTCTCTTCGTTCTCTTGTATCTAAATTCCCTCAAGTTCATTATTCTTCCTGGCGATTCATTCTCTTGTATTCACTCAGTTTCAATTCCTTATGGTTGATTATTCTTTTTCATCACTTGGTTTCAATTCTTACGGTGGTTCGTTCAATATTCCTTGCTCCTTTTTCATCGTATTAATTGATTTGTTCTTTCCAATCATACTGGTGGTTCATGAAGAATTTCTCAAGTTTGAGCTATATCCCTCGTTAACCAATTTCAACGAGAATAAGTGGTATGCGAATCAATTGCTTCACATCAATTTAATTGGTGGAGGATAAGCATAACATAATTCTTATTCTTCTTTCATCAACTTGATTAATCCTTCTTCGGAGTTTGTTCATGACGAATAAATTCTAATCCCAAGTCCTTTCATCATCTTTTCCGGAGTTCAAGTTTTCCTCGGCCATCTCGTCGGAACCCCCGTCTAAATCATCGCAAGGCCTTATTCTTATTCTTTTCATCCTTCATCATCCTTTCGCTACCGGAGTTCTTCATGGTGGTTCGTCATGAGTTAATTCATTCATCAAGTGTTCATCAATAATTCTTGTGGTGAAGCTCAAGTATTCTTCTTCTTGTGTCTCGAAGTGCAATTAATTCTCCGTATTCTTCTAAAGTGGAGTTTTGCATTTGTTCGTTCTTCTCAGCTACTCAATCTTTTGGGTGTGGCAAAATTCACCTCAAGTGTGAGATGTTTTCCATAAGCCCATATCGAGCTAATTCTTTTGTTTTTGATTTTCTCAACAACTTCGTTCAAGCCTTGCTCTTGAAGATTATTTTTCGAATTCATTCATGGTAAAATTTGTCATATTCTTCTCCGTTCTTTTCATTCCATTCTTTCAATTCTTCCGGAGGAATTGTGTTGTTGCTCCCGTCGAGTATCATTTCATCTTTTCAAGTTTGTGTTCTATTCCAGTCATATTCAATTAGAGTGCTATCTAAATTTTCTTGTATATCTCGCTTAACCGGAGTGGTTCCAATGTCTCTATTGTCATTTAAGCTCGTGGTTCTCGTCGTATGCCTTGATTCCTCATTTTTACCGAAGCTTCTCAATCTCACTCATCTCCATTGTATTCTTTCTTCCAAGTTGTTCAACCTCTCAAGGTTCTTTGGTTTCACCTTCTTCCCTTTTCACTTCCGTCTCGTTCCTAAGATATCGGGACGAGATCTCTTGTTAGTAGGGGAGTGTTGTGACACCCCGAGACCGATGCGCTAGGTGTCTTCCAGTTATTTGCTGTCGTTGCCATGTCATCTGCTTGTGTGTTGCATTTTGCCATGTCATCATGTGCATTTCATTTGCATAGTTTTAAAAACTTGCATCCATCCGTAGTTGTCGAGCCCCCTCGTCCTTTCCGTTGTCCGTTCTGAGCCCAGACACACTTGCACGCACCTGCGGCACCTCCGAATGTTTATTTTATAAGTGGCCGAAAAATGTTCTCGGAATGGGATGAAACTTGACGCGTGGTCTTATTATAGTGTAGGGAGACTGCCTGCCAAATTTTGTCGCATTTGGAGCTCGTTTGATAGCCCAACCGTTAAACTATAGCGGCACTATCGCCGGATAAAATGTCGGACGTTTTCGGTCTCCGAAAACCCTGCCGGCCTCTCTTCCCGTCTCTCCTCTCAACCCAAGGCCTTCTACACAGCCCACCTAGCCCACCTACCTACCCTGTCCGCAGCGAACCGTCCGATCGAGATCGAATGGCTCGAAACGGTGCAAACCCCCCTAAAACTAGCCAATTTTCCATATTTAAAGAACCTCTCATGCCATTTTTGGACCTAAACCTACCCCTAGCCATACCCTAGCTCCAGCCACCACCTGCTCCTCTTTTTCCGCGCCTCCCCGCTCCCTCCTCGTCACTTGGCACCGCGCCACAGGGCCGGCCGCCACCTGCGTAGCCGCCAGCCGTGCCCTGGGCCAACGGGAGCACGCCATGTCGCCCTGCCCTATCATCCCCGCCGCCGCGGCCCTGCGGGCCTGGGCGCAGCCCGCCAGGCCCATCCACCCCGCCTCCCCGGGCCCGAACGCTGGCGCCGCCGCCCCGCTCCTTGATCTGATCTGGATTGGGAGGGACGCGTGCGCCTCCGCTCGACCTCGCTGTCAGGAGACCACCGAGGTCCTCCGTCGCCCCTCCAGTTGGTCTCTGCCCACTCCTCCTTCCCCTTCTCCTCTCTCTCTCTCTCACCTCTCTCTCCCTCCTTTCCCCGCAGGGACCTCCGCCGTCGTCGTCCTGGATCCGCCGAGCGCCGCCTCCCTCCATGGCCAGATCCGGTGGCCTCACCTCCGGACCCCCCTCGGTCTGGCCGGAAATGGGGCCTGGACCCCCGTCCGTGCCTAGATCCGCCGCGCCCCATCGCTGAAGCCCTCGCCAACGACCTCCTCCACCGCCGGTGAGCCTCTTCGCCTAGCCACGGCGAGGACGGGACGAGCCCTCGCTCTCGTGCATCGGCCGGCCTTGTGGGCCCATGTGGGTCTTTCTTGCCCACATGCCCAGCCCGCAGCGAGCCGACCCACCTCGGCCTGCCTCTCCTTCCTTTCGGCCCAAGGCCCATGGTGAGCACCAGCCGCCCCTAACCAACGCTATGTGCGTAGAATAGCTATCCGTCGCCATGTTTGTTTTTCTGAAATTTCGACTAAGTCCTCAGTTTCCAGCATCATATAGGCATTTTGAGAGGGTCATAACTTTATGCATGTGTGTCCAGATTCAATATATAATATGTCAAAATGTTCGTCTCTCTGTTCTCTATATGATGATTGCTATTGTATTCTGGTTTGAGTTCATCTACATGCCATAATCTCCGTTGCAAAAGTGCATCTTGCTGTTAAGTGCTGAAAACTAATATAACTTGCTGATTTGTCTTTTTCATATCTTTTTGTGTGATTTTTGTTTGAGCATCATGTCGTCATGTGTTAGGAGCACAGACATGTCATCTTTGCTGTGGAGCAATCCACTTTTCATTCTTTGCCTTGTGGTGAGTGAAACAAGCTTGTAAAGTGGCCTACTCATTATTTGTCATTTTCTGAGACTTGTTGAAAAACTGCTAAGTCTGAAGATGTTATATTGTGATGCCATGTTTGCTTGATGCTACAGTTATATCCATGACTATTTTGGGATGCCCAATGACCATGTCTTGAAGTCCATGTCATGCTCTATCCATCCATATCCTTGTTTGCAATTATAGGTTGTTGTAGCTTATCTCTTTCTTGCTCTCAAATTGCTATAAAATGTTTCTGTCAGCATGTTATCAGTAAGATCCGTTTTCCATGTGAATAGCTTGTGTTCTATGCATCCTATGACCATGTTCTTGCCATGGGTAGCTTCATAAACATGTCTTATTGCTGTTGGTTATGTTCACATGCCATGATATGCTTTGAGATGAGTTTCACAAGCTTGAAAACATGCCTACTAGTCGTTGGTGCTGAAATGTTCAGTTTATTTCACTAAGTCTGTGAAACTGTTATTATTTGCAATCTTGCCATCATGTTTGGAGCATGTTCTAGTGGTGTTTGGTAGTAGCTCAGCGATCATGTTTGTAGTGCTTGACACGTACATGCTTGCCATGCCCTTTGATGCCATGAAATATTCCTGTAGCATGTTGTTTTGATCATTGCAAAGTGCCTAGTTGTTGTTTTGGGACAGCTTATTGTTATATCTTGTTTCGTGTGTATGTGTTGATCCGTTGCTCCGTTTAGAGCGTGCTCTATATGAAACTTGCGTGTTTTTGCATGTAGATGCATAATATCATGTTGTATACATGTTTGGAGTGTGTTTGCTTGTAGTTTGAATGCATCTTGCATCTTTGCCATGCTTGACTTGTTTTGCTCATATCTTCTAGGCCGTAGCTCCGAATTAAATGAAATTTTATATGTAACTTGACTAGAATTTTGAGTAGATCATCATGGTGCATGTAAACTTGCTGTTTAACAACTTGAACTTAAGGTTTGTTCAGATCTGGACCAATTTTGAAATTTGCATATGAGGACTTATCAGAATTGTTATATGTTGTTTCCGGCCTCATTTAAACTTGCTTTGTGTGATGTTCTTGCATGCTTCACCTCCTATAATGTTAACCAACATTTAAAATTGTTGTGTACATAAACGGGAGTGAAATTAAATACTTGAATGTGGTGTTCCGTCAATATGCAACTCGTTGCATATTGAGCTCAACTTAACTTGTAGTGTTGTTTGTGCTGTTTGCCATGCCATGCATATTTAAATCGGACATGCATCATACTTGTTTGTGCATCATGACATGGTTATGATATGTATGTTTACCGTGTTGCTTGCTTATTCTCGTTAGTGCTTGTTTCATTGCGATTGTGAGGTTTCGTTCAACTATGCTTGGTTCGTCTTCGTTGGGTCTTCTTCGTCTTCTTGGCCTCTTCTTCGTCTTCTTCATGGACTTGATCTTATTCCTTGTGGGATCTCAAGCAAGATGACCATCAGCTTTGATCTCATTACTATCATTGCCATACTAGTTGTCTCCATGCTATCGCTATATGTCGTGCTACCTATCTATTTGTTGTCAGCCTCTCATTGTTGCCATGAAATACCCTCTAACCTTTGACACCATCCTAGCAAACCATTGTTTGGCTATGTTACAGCTTGCTCAGCCCTTCTTATAGCGTTGCTAGCTGCAGGCGAAGATGAAGACTGCTCCATGTTGGATCTTGGTTGTTGGAATATCACAATATCTATTGCTATAATTAATGCAACTATATACTTGGCCATGGGTAGAATGCTTGGCCTTTTGCTCGGTGTTTGGTTCCACTCATGCCGCCTTAAGAACCAATAAACCGGTGTTATGTTCCTTGATTTTGCGTTCCAAATGCGGTTGGGAATATGGAGACCCCTTGATAGTTCGCTTTGAATAAAACTTCTCCACCAAGGCCCAACATTGGTTTTAATTTGCACATAATAAAAACTTAATTAATTAATGAAATTGCATAGAGGGTCACATCCCCGGGGATTCTTTTCTACATACAGGGGGGCCAGTGCCGATGGTGTTGGTCCCAAACTAGAGCCACTTGCGGTGCCACCCAGTTACTGGGGCTTCCGGTTACTGTCTGTAGTGCTCATCTGGACGTGGCCTGAGATGAGATATGTGCGGCTACTATCAGGGTGTTGGCACGCCAGGAGGTCTTGCTGGACTTGTTTTACCATTGTCTAAATGTCTTGTGCACCGAGATTCCGAGCCTGATCGGGTTATTCTCACGATGAGTGGACTCCGCTCATCATTCATGAGAAAATGGCTAGTAACTAGGATGCCCAGTCCCATGCTCAAAATCATAATAATTAAACAAAACTCCCCCAGGCCTGTTGCTGGTTTGGACGGTACCCGTTGTTTCGGGCTAGTCGTGGAGTGTGCTTGTTGATGGTTGGGGGAGTATAAACTTTACCATTCTGTTTGGGAACCGCCTATAATGTGCGTAGCATGGGAGATATCGTGATTCTTGGTTGTTATGTTGACAATGAAAGCATACCGCTCAAAATGTTATTCAATCTCTATTTCAAAATCGAGCTCTGGCACCTCTACAAATCCCTGCTTCCCTCTGCGAAGGGCCTATCTATTTACTTTTATGCAGAGTCATCATCCTCTTATCAAAGAGCACCAGTAGGAGAGCACCTCTGTCGTTGCATGTATTACTATTAATTTGCATTGAGTATGATCATGACTGGATCTCTTTTACCATGAATTTCAATGTCTATTCAGTCCTTGATCTTTAAAGGTGCTCTGCATTTATGTTTTGCGGTCTCAAAAAGGGCTAGCAAGATACCATCTTGTTATATCAGTTCATGATTGTTTTGAGAAGTGTTGTCATCCAAGGTTTATTATTATTGCTTGCTAGTTGATTATGCCATTGATGTGAGTAGTCTTGAGACCTGAAAGTTATTGTGAATGTGGTTAGTTCATGATCTTGTTGAAAACCTGAATGCTAGCTTACATATATACAACAACAAGAGCAAACAGAGTTTGTCAAAGTTTTTCTTTATCACTTTCAGTTTATCAACTGAATTGCTTGAGGACAAGCAAACGTTTAATCTTGGGGGAGTTGATACGTCTCCAACGTATATACTTTTCCAAACCCTTTTGCCTTTGTTTTGGACTCTAACTTGCATGATTTGAATGGAACTAGCCCGGACTGACGCTGTTTTCAGCAGAATTGCCATGGTGTTGTTTTTGTGCAGAAATAAGAAGTTCTCGGAATCGCCCGAAAATCAATGTAGAATTATTTCAGAAAATATAAAAAATATATGCAAGAAGATCCTCACCGGGGGGCCACACCCTGTCCACGAGGGTGGGGGGCGCGCCCCCTGCCTCGTGGGCCCCCTGGTACTCCACCGACGTATCCCCAGATCCTATATCTTCCGTTTTGGGGAGAGAAAAATCAGAGAGAAAGAATTATCGCGTTTCACGAGACGGAGCTGCCGCCAGGCCCTAATCTCTCTCGGGAGGGCTGATCTGGAGTCCGTTCGGGGCTCCGGAGGGTGGAGATCGTCGCCATCGTCATCATCAACCTTCCTCCATCACCAATTCCATGATACTCACCGCCGTGTGTGAGTAATTCCATCGTAGGCTTGCTAGACGGTGATGGGTTGGATGGGATCTATCATGTAATTGAGTTAGTTTTGTTAGGGTTTGATCCCTAGTAGCCACTATGTTCTGAGATTGATGTTGCTATGACTTTGCTATGCTTAATGCTTGTCGCTAGGGCCCGAGTGCCATGATTTCAGATCTGAACCTATTATGTTTTCATGAATATATGTGTGTTCTTGATCCTAACTTGCAAGTCTATAATCGGGACCACTCCCGGTGATGACCATAGTTTGAGGAGTTCATGTATTCACTATGTGTTAATGCTTTGGTCCGGTACTCTATTAAAAGGAGGCCTTAATATCCCTTAGTTTCCAATAGGACCCCGCTGCCACGGGTGGGTAGGACAAAATTTGTCTTCAAGTTCTTTTCCATAAGCACGTATGACTATATTCGGAATACATGCCTACATTGCATTGAGGAACTGGAGCTAGTTCTGTGTCACCCTAGGTTATAACTTCTACATGATGAATTGCATCCGACATAATTTCCCATCACCGATCCAATGCCTACGAGCTTTACCTATATTGCTAGTTGCTTATTTACTTTTCCGTTGCTACTATCACAAAAACTACAAAAATACTATCGTTACTTTTATTGCTGCTACCGCCACTATCATATTACTTTGCTACTAAACTATCTTGCTGCAGATACTAAGTTTCCAGGTGTGGTTGAATTGACAACTCAGCTGCTAATACTTAAGAGTATTCTTTGGCTCCCCTTGTGTCGAATCAACAAATTGGCTTCAATACTTTACCCTCGAAAACTGTTGCGACCCCCTACACTTGTGGGTTATCAAGACTACTTTCTGGCGCCCTTGCCGGGAAGCATAGCTCTATTCTTTAAGTCACTTGGGATTTATATCTGTTTATCATTATGGAGAACTTGAAGGACTCAAAAACCAAGATCTTACCCTCAACTATGAGGGGTGGTAAGGAACTGCCATCTAGCTCTACACTTGATTCTCCTTCTGTTATGAGTAAACTTGCGACACCTACTCCTCCTATTGAATCTGATATGTCATATGTTCTTGATGATACTACTTCTGCTATGTATGATGAAACTACCTCTATGCCTGATACTGTGCCACTAGGTGAATTTCTAGATGAACAAATTGCTAAGGTTAGGGAGAGTGCAAATGTTGATGATATTTATGAAAGTGATGATGAAACTACTCCCAATAGATATGAATTGCCTGTTGTGCCTGAGGGTTATGTTATGGATGAAGAAACTGCTAGAGACTTTCTTACTTGCAATGATAGATATGATCTTAGGAAGTTATTAGCTAAGCTGGAAGAAAAGTCCTTGAATGCTAGAATGAAACATGACCCTGCTTTTGCTACTTCACCTATATGTGTCACTGATAAGGATTAGGAATTCTTTGTTGATCCTGAGTTAATTACTTTGGTTGAATCTGATCCTTTCCATGGCTATGAGTCTAAAACTGTTGTGGCACATCTTACCAAGTTGATTGATATAGCCACCCTGTTTACCAATGATCAAAAGATTTGTTACTACTATATCCTTAAGCTATTACCATTCTCGTTAAAGGGTGATGCTAAGACTTGGTTTAATTTTCTTGATCCTGGTTGTGTGCGTAGTCCCCAGGATATGATGTATTACTTCTCTGCTAAATATTTTCCCGCTCATAAGAAACAAGCTGCCTTATGGGAAGTTTATAACTTTGCTCAAACTGAAGAAGAGAGTCTCCCACAAGCTTGGGGGAGGCTTCTCCAGTTACTTAATGCTTTGCCTGATCATCCTCTTGAGATGCATGATATACTTGATGTCTTTTATAGTGGACTAACCGATGCTTCCAGAGACCACCTGGATAGTTGTGCTGGTTGTGTTTTCAGGGAAAGAATAGTTGAACAAGCGGAATTACTATTGAATAATATGCTGGCCAATGAAAATAATTGGACACTTCCTGAACCAGCCCCTAAGCCAACTCCAAAGAAAAGATGTGTTCTATTTCTCAGTCCTGAAGATATGCAAGAGGCAAAGAAATCTATGAAATAAAAAGGTATTAAAGCTGAAGATGTTAAGAATTTACCGCCTATTGAAGAAATACATGGTCTTGATAACCCGACACAGATAGTAAAGGTAAATTCTCTTTATAGATTTGATGAAGGTGATATTCCTCGTTATAAGTCTGCTAGCCAATGCTTAGATGAGTTTGACAATTTTATTGTGAAACAAGAAAACTTCAATGCTTATGTTGGTAGACAATTACAACACAATGCTTATATGATTGAACGCTTGAGTGATTATCTGTCTAGTGCTAAGAGTGAACTGAAACTTATTAGTAAACATGCTTCCATGGTCAACACTCAAGTAGAACAAGTACTTGAGGCTCAGAATGATTTTCTCAATGAATTAAATAGTAACAATAATGATAATGCCATTAGAGTTGTGACTAGAGGTGGTAGAATGACTCAGGAACCTCTGTATCCTGAAGGCCACCCTAAGAGAATTGAACAAGATTCTCAGAGAGCTAATTTAGATGCACCTAGTTCTTCTAAGAAGAAGGAAAAGAAAAATGATAGAACTTTGCATTCTTCTAGTGAACCAGTAGCTGACACACCTGAAAATCCCAATGATATATCTATTTTTGATGCTGAGACACAATCTGGTAATGAACATGAACCTAGTGATAATATTAATGACGATGTGCATGCTGATACTCAACCTAGCAATGATAATGATGTAGAGATTGAACCTGCTGTTGATCTTGATAACCCACAATCAAAGAATCAACGTTAGGATAAGAGAGACTTTGTTGCCAGGAGGCACGATAGGGAAAGAGAACCATGGGTTCAGAAACCCATGCCTTTCCCTCCGAAACCATCCAAGAAAAAGGATGATGAGGATTTTGAGTGCTTTGCTGGAATGATTAGACCCATCTTTTTGCGTATGCGTTTGACTCATATGCTTAAAACAAATCCTTATGCTATGTATATGAAATACATTATTACCAACAAAAGAAATATACCTGAAGTAGAAATTTCCACCATGCTTGCCAGTTACACTTTTGAGGGTGGAATGCCTAAGAAATTAGGAGATCCGAGAGTACCTACTATACCTTGCTCCATTAAGAGAAACTATGTTAAAACTGCTTTGTGTGATCTTGGAGCCGGTGTTAGTGTTATGCCTCTCTCTTTATATCGTAGACTTGACTTGAGTAAGTTGACACCTACTGAAATATCTTTGCAAATGGCTGATAAATCAACTGCTATACCTCTCGGTATTTGTGAGCATGTGCATGTTGTAGTTGCAAATGTTACTATTTTAACGGACATTGTTATACTTCATATTCCCGAGGATGATAGTATGTCTATTATTCCTGGAAGACCTTTTTTGAATACTGCAGGGGCTGTTATTGATTGCAACAAAGGCAATGTCACTTTTCATGTCAATGGTATTGAGCATACGGTACACTTTCCGAGGAAACAATCTTAGGTCCATAGTATCAATTATATTGGAAAAACTTCAACTATTACTATTGGAGGTTTTGAGTTTCATATTCCTACTATCAAGAAGGCATATGACATTTTTATTGTTGGGGACATACATATCCCCATTAAGGTAACATAGTGTTATTCGAAAATTCTCCGGTTTCATGTTGCTCGGAAATAGTTTATTAACAAGACCTGATCAACCTTGTTAATGGATTCCTTTTGATGAAGATGGGATAGGTGAATCTAGTTGGCACAAACCTTCTGTACCCTCCTTTTACTTTCTGTTAATTAGTTTACATAAAACAAAAATAACATTGTCTGTCTGTTTCCAGACTTATCCGTGCAATAAAAAATATCCCGAAAATAAAAGTTCTCCAAATGCCATGAGAATAAAATATGATTTTTTTTCTAGAATATTTAAGAAAATATGACACTGAACACACTGCGAGGGGAGCCAGCACGTGGCCACGAGGGTATAGGGCGCGCCCCCTGCCTCGTGGGCCCCACGTGGCCCCCTCCACTTATCCTTTCATCCATGCTCTTCTTCTTCCTCCCAAAAAATCCCCAACCAGCTCAAACCCGAGTTCTAGCTCATCTTGCTGCCATTTTTTATCTCCTTTCTCAAAGAACCATTCACAAAACTATTTGGGGAGATTGTTCCTTGGTATGTGATTTCTCCATTGGTTCAATTAGTTTTTGCTCTAGTGCTTTATTTGTTGCAAACTTATGCTGCTGTGGTGACCTTGTTCTTGAGCTTGCATGTCAAATTTTCTTGGTCCCAAGTAGTTCTAATGCATGATATAGCCTCTAGGCACTTATAGGAGTTGTTGCTATCAATCTTGTTGAGTTTGGTTAACTTTTATTTTGGAGTTAGAATTTTTTTTTAGAATTTTTCAAAAAAGGAAAATGTTAAAAAGATTATTGAGAGGCTCCTCCAGCAAGAGCTCATAGGAGAAGAAGAATGAAGAAAATAAGAAGCCCAAGTATCATCTTCCTCGCATGGCGGAAGTTCGACCATGCGAATGGCCCTGTAATAATTTCATGATGTCCGCCGGTATTTACGAAGACTTTTATTGGTTGGAGAATAATGCCGGCCTCACCGACTTCCTCAACGACCAGAAAGAGGAGTATCTCTTACTCACCAATATTTTCACGCAAAGCTTTCATTTTCATTCTAGGAAAACACCACCTACGGTGGAGTTTCTCTTATATGATGTGGTTAAGGAGATATCACTTTTAGATTTTTGTGGAATATGCAAAGTACCCTTCGGAGGTAGACTTGATGAGCCATGTCGTGAAGACGATGAAGGGTTTATTGATATGATAGCCGTAGGTGAAACTAGACAAGTTTCAGGGGCAAGAATCACTAGTATACACTTCCCTGTTCTGCGCTACTTTGCTTTATTTGCTAGTAGGTGTTTAATTGGTCGCGGGAACAGTCGGAATCTTAGTGCCCCCGATATTACCATTTTACACCATGCTTTGTTTCAAGACACAACTTTTAGCTTGGGCGCCGTCGTTGCCAAACGATTGAGTCTGAACCACTCAAAAGGGCCCGTCTTTGGAGGCATCTTTGCTTCTCACCTTGCTGAATATTTTAATATACCTTTGAGGCATCATGAGAAGGAAGAAAAATTGCTTGCCCCTGTTTATCTAGACTACAAGAGCATGTCAGCTCATGATTTTATTGTCAAAGACAAGAATATGCAGCTTAATTATAAATTAAGGTTTGATGAAATATACTGTGAAATTGTTACCTTGCCTGCACCATCTTTGTTTGATCTGTCCACAGGCAAGTATCTCATTACATCAGATGCCTTCTACAAGTACCAAGGCCAGGCACAAGCTTCAGAACCTGAGCCAGAACCACCACTTGATCCTTCCCGTCAATCTGTTTACGGGTGGGAGCTGGATGAGCTCGCCAACCAGTGGCATCTAGAGGACACATCTCAGTACACTGGAGGGAGTGGCTTCGATCCGTGGCCATAGACCAACTTAAGCCAAAAGCCTAAGCTTGGGGGAGTACGTATTTATCACCGACTTTACATTCATGTTCACACTTATTCTAGTTGTCGGTGCTCACACTCTTTCACTGTACCATCCATGCTTAGTTTCAATTTCTTTTTCTTAGTCTTTTTCTCGTGTGCTAGAAAAAACCCAGAAAAACAAAAAAATATATTAGTTGTAGCTTCTAGCTAGTTTACTTTCTTTGCTTGAAGTAGTAGTTAAAAAAAATGAAAACCCAAAAAGATTTCCTGTTCTTCTTTTGCTTGTTGGGAGCTTTCCCGTGTAAATAGTTTCTTTTCTTTTCTTTGGGGGTTAAGAGTAGAAGACCATGATAGAAATTCTTAGTGGCTCTCATATGCTTTGTTGCTGATTTAACCTTGAGCCATATTACCTTGTCTTCTCTCTTGTATTAAATACCTGCAGATTCCAGCTTAGTCCAATGCACGTGTACTATTATTCTTATCCACACCGTTCGGTCGTGCGAGTGAAAGGCAATAAGGATGATATATGATGAACTAATTGAGATGAGACAAGCTGGTATGAACTCGACCTCTTTTGTTTTTGTAAATATGATAGCTCGTCATTCCTGATTCAGCTTGTTATGAATGAAACATGTTTGCAATGAAAATTAGAGATCATAGTTGCTTATGCCATGCTTAATTAGCTGAGAGTTTACAATGGTCTATCTTGCATGCCAACATGATATTAAAATGGTTGTGATGTGGTATGATGGGTGGTATCGTCCTTTGGACGATTTAAGTGACTTGACTTGGCACATGTTCACGCATGTAGTTGAAACAAATCAACATAGCCTCCATGATATTTATGTTCATGGTGATTTATATCCTACTCATGCTTGCATTCATTGTTGATTAATTTTAATGCATGTTCATGACTGTTGTTGCTCTCTAGCTGGTCGCTTCCCAGTCTCTTTCTAGCCTTCACCTGTACTAAGCGGGAATACTGCTTGTGCATCCACTTCCATAAACCCCAAAGTTATTCCATATGAGTCAACCACACCTTCCTATATTCGGTATTCACCTGTCGTTCCAAGTAAATTTGTATGTTCCAAACTCTAAACCTTCAAATGAAATTCTGTTTTGTATGCTCGAACAGCTCATGTATCAACTAGGGTTGTCTATATCTTCCATGCTAGGTGGGTTATTCTCACGATGAGTGGACTCAGCTCATCGTTCATGAGAAAATGGCTGGTAACCGGGATGCCCAGTCCCATGCTCAAAATCATAATAATTAAACAAAACTCCCCCAGGGCTGTTACTGGTTTGGACGGTACCTGTTGTATTGGGCTAGCCGTGGAGTGTGCTTGTTGGTGGTTGGGGGAGTATAAACTTTACCATTCTGTTTGGGAACCGCCTATAATGTGCGTAGCATGGGAGATATCGAGATTCTTGGTTGTTATGTTGACAATGAAAGCATACCGCTCAAAATGTTATTCAATCTCTATTTAAAAATCGAGCTCTAGCACCTCTACAAATCCATGCTTCCCTCTGCGAAGGGCCTATCTACTTACTTTTATGCAGAGTCATCATCCTCTTATCAAATAGCACCAGTAGGAGAGCACCTCTGTCGTTGCATGTATTACTATTAATTTGCATTGAGTATGATCATGACTGGATCTCTTTTACCATGAATTTCATTGTCTAGTCAGTCCTTGATCTTTAAAGGTGCTCTGCATTTATGTTTTGCGGTCTCAGAAAGGGCTAGCGAGATACCATCCTGTTATATCATATCATGATTGTTTTGAGAAGTTTTGTCATCCGAGGTTTATTATTATTGCTCGCTAGTTGATTATGCCATTGACGTGAGTATCTTGAGACCTGAAAGTTATTGTGAATGTGGTTAGTTCATGATCTTGCTGAAAACCTGAATGCTAGCTTACATATTTACAACAACAAGAGCAAACAGAGTTTGTCAAAGTTTTTCTTTATCACTTTCAGTTTATCAACTGAATTGCTTGAGGACAAGCAAAGGTTTAAGCTTGGGGGAGTTGATACGTCTCCAACGTATCTACTTTTCCAAACCCTTTTGCCCTTGTTTTGAACTCTAACTTGCATGATTTGAATGGAACTAACCCGGACTGACGTTGTTTTCAGCAGAATTGCCATGGTGTTGTTTTTGTGCAGAAATCAAAAGTTCTCGGAATCGCCTGAAAATGAACGGAGAATTAGTCAGAAAATATAAAAAATATCTGCAAGAAGATCCTCACCGGGGGGGCCACACCCTGTCCACGAGGGTGGGGGGCGCGCCCCCTGCCCAGGGCGCGCCCTCTGCCTCGTGGGCCCCATGATGCTCCACCGAAGTATCCCCAAATCTAATATCTTCCGTTTTGAGGAGAAAAAAATTAGAGAGAAAGGATTATCGCGTTTCACGAGACGGAGCCGCCGCCAAGCCCTAATCTCTCTCGAGAGGGCTGATCTGGAGTCCGTTCGAGTCTCCGGAGAGTGGAGATCGTCGCCATCGTCATCATCAACCTTCCTCCATCACCAATTCCATAATGCTCACCGTCGTGTGTGAGTAATTCCATCGTAAGCTTGCTAGACGGTGATGGGTTGGATGGGATCTATCATTAAATCGAGTTAGTTTTGTTAGGGTTTGAGCCCTAGTATCCACTATGTTCTAAGATTGATGTTGATATGACTTTGCTTTGCTTAATGCTTGTCACTAGGGCCCGAGTGCCATGCTTTCAGATCTGAACCAATTATGTTTTCATGAATATATGTTTGTTCTTGATCCTATCTTGCAAGTCTATAGTCACCTACTATGTGTTATGATCCGGCAACCCCGAAGTGACAATAATTGGGACCACTCCCGGTGATGACCATAGTTTGAGGAGTTCATGTATTCACTATGTGTTAATGCTTTGGTCTGGTACTCTATTAAAATGAGGCCTTAATATCCCTTAGTTTCCAATAGGACCCCGCTGCCACGGGAGGGTAGGACAAAAGATGGCATGCAAGTTCTTTTCCATAAGCATGTATGACTATATTCGTAATACATGCCTACATTGCATTGATGAATTGGAGCTAGTTCTGTTTCACCCTAGGTTATAACTTCTACATGATGAATTGCATCCGACATAATTTCCCATCACCGATCCAATGCCTACAAGCTTTACCTATATTGCTAGATGCTTATTTACTTTTCCGTTGCTACTATCACAAAAACTACAAAAACACTATCGTTACTTTTATTGCTGCTACCGCCACTATCATATTACTTTGCTACTAAACTATCTTGCTGCAGATGCTAAGTTTCCAGGTGTGCTTGAATTGACAACTCAGCTGCTAATACTTAAGAGTATTCTTTGGCTCCCCTTGTGTCGAATCAGCAAATTTGGGTTTAATACTTTACCCTCGAAAACTGTTGTGATCCCCTACACTTGTGGGGCATCAATGCTATCCCCTCAAATTGTTATGATCGTTAATAAATCTTTTCTTAACCATCCGGAGTATTTCATGAATTCTTTCCATTGTGTTCCTTCAAAGGCCATCATTTCAGAAGATTTCTTCATTCTTGATTTTCAACTTCGTCCTCCAACTATTCTTCATTGATGCCTCTTCGTTCATCTTCGTATTCTTCCGGTGCTTCGTTCAAGTATTATGTAATCAGTTCGCAATCTCTTCGTTCTCTTGTATCTAAATTCTCTCAAGTTCTTTATTCTTCCTGGCGATTCATTCTCTTGTATTCACTCAGTTTCAATTCCTTATGGTTGATTATTCTCTTTCATCACTTGGTTTCAATTCTTATGGTGGTTTGTTCAATATTCCTTGCTCCTTTTTCATCGTATCAATTGATTTGTTCTTTCCAATCATACCGGTGGTTCATGAAGATTTTCTCAAGTTTGATCTATATCCCTCTTTAACCATTTTCAACGAGAATAAGTGGTATGCGAATCCATTGCTTCACATAATTTTAATTGGTGGAGCATAAGCATAACATAATTCTTATTCTTCTTTCATCAAGTTGATTAATTCTTCTTTGGAGTTTGTTCATGACGAATAAATTCTAATCCCAAGTCCTTTCATCATCTTTTCCGGAGTTCAAGTTTTCCTCGGCCATCTCGTCGGAACCCCCGTCTAAATCATCGCAAGGCCTTATTCTTATTATTTTCATCCTTCATAATCCTTTCGCTACCGGAGTTCTTCATGGTGGTTAGTCATGAGTTAATTCATTCATCAAGTGTTCATCAATAATTCTTGTGGAGAAGCTCAAGTATTCTTCTTCTTGTGTCTCGAAGTGCAATTAATTCTCCGTATTCTTCTAAAGTGGAGTTTTGCATTTGTTCGTTCTTCTCAGCTACTCAATCTTTTGGTTGTGGCAAAATTCACCTCAAGTGTGAGATGTTTTCCATAAGCCCACATCGAGCTAATTCTTTTGTTGATTTTCTCAACAACTTCGCTCAAGCCTTGCTCTTGAAGATTCTTTTTCGAATTCATTCATGGTAAAAATTGTCATATTCTTCTCCGTTCTTTTCATTCCATTCTTTCAATTCTTCCGGAGGCATTGTGCTGTTGCTCCCGTCGAGTATCATTTCATCTTTTCAAGTTCATGTTCTATTCCAGTCATATTCAATTGGAGTGCTATCTAAAAATTCTTGTCTATCTCGCTTAACCGGAGTGGTTCCAATGTATCTCTTGTTATTTAAGCTCGTGGTTCTCGTCGTATGCCTTGATTACTCATTTTTACCGAAGCTTCTCAATCTCACTCATCTCCATTGTATTCTTTCTTCCAAGTTGTTCAACCTCTCAAGGTTCTTTGGTTTCACCTTCTTCCTTTTTCACTTTCGTCTCGTTCCTAAGATATCGGTACGAGATCTCTAGTTAGTAGGGGAGTGTTGTGACACCCCGAGACCGATGCGCTAGGTGTCTTCCAGTTATTTGCTGCCGTTGCCCTGTCATCTGCTTACGTGTTGCATTTTGCCATGTCATCATGTGCATTTCATTTGCATAGTTTTCAAAACTTGCATCCGTTCGTAGTTGCCGAGCCCCCTCGTCCTTTCCGTTGTCCGTTCTAAGCCCAGACACACTTGCACGCGCCTGCGGCACCTCCGAATATTTATTTTATAAGTGGCCAAGAAATGTTCTCCGAATGGGATGAAACTTGACGTGTGGTCTTATTATAGTGTAGACATACCGCCTGCCAAATTTTGTCACATTTGGAGCTCGTTTGATAGCGCAACCGTTAAACTATAGCGGCACTATCGTCGGATAAAATGTCGGATGTTTTCGGTCTCCGAAAACCCCATCGGGCCTCTCTTCCCTTCTCTCCTCTTAGCCCAAGGCCTTCTACACATCCCACCTAGCCCACCTACCTACCCTGTCCGCCGCGAACCGTCCGATCGAGATCGAACGGCTCGAAACGGTGCAAACCCCCCTAAACCTAGCCATTTTTCCATATTTAAAGACCCCCTCATGCCATTTTTGGACCTAAACCTACCCCTAGCCATACCCTAGCTCCAGCCACCTCCACCTCCTCTTTTTCCGCACCTCCCCGCTCCCTCCTCGTCACTTGGTGCCGCGCCACAGGGTCGGCCACCACCTGCGCAGCCGCCGGCCGCGCCCTGGGCCAATGGGAGCACGCCCCGTCGCCCTGCCCTATCATCCCCGCCGCCGCGACCCTGCAGGCCCGGGCGCAGCCCGCCAGGCCCGTCCATCCCGCCACCCCGGGCCCGCACGCTGGCGGCACCGCCCCGCTCCTCGATCTGATCTGGATTGGGAGGGACGCGCGCGCCTCCGCTCGACCTCGCCGTCGGGAGACCACCGAGGTCCTCCGTCGCCCCTCCAGGTGGTCGCCGCCCGCTCCTCCTTCCCCTTCTCCTCTCTCTCTCACCTCTCTCTCCCTCCTTTCCCCGAAGGGACCTCCGCCGTCGTCGTCCTGGATCCGCCGAGCGCCGCTTCCCTCCATGGCCAGATCCAGCGGCCTCACCTCCGGACCCCCCTCGGTCCGGCCGGAAATGGGGCCTGGACCCCCGTCCGCGCCCGGATCCACCGCGCCCCATCGCTGAAGCTCTCACCGGCGACCTCCTCCACCATTGGTGAGCCTCTTCGCCCAGCCACAGCGAGGACGGGACGAGCCCTCGCTCGCGTGCGTCGGCCGGCCTTGTGGGCTCGCGTGGGTCTTTCTTGCCCACAGGACCAACCCGCAACCAGCCGACCCGCCTCGGCATGCCTCTCCTTCCTTTCGGCCTAAGGCCCATGGTGAGCACCAGCCGCCCCTATCCAACGCTATGTGCGTAGAATAGCTATCCATCGCCCTGTTTGTTTTTCTGAAATTTTGACTAAGTCCCCAGATTCCAGCATCATATAGGCGTTTTGAGAGGGTCATAACTTTGTGCATGTGTGTCCAAATTGCACATATAATATGTCAAAATGTTCGTCTCTCTGTTCCCTATATGATGGTTGTTGTTGCATGCTTGTTTGAGTTCATCTACATGCCATAATCTCTGTTGCAAAAGTGCATGTTGTTGTTAAGTGCTGATGTGTACATAAACAAGAGTGAAATTAAATACGTGAATGTGGGCGTTAAGTGCTGTTGCATGCTTGTTTGACTTCATCTACATGTCCTCAGTTTCCGGCCTCATTTAAACTTGCTTTGTGTGATGTTCTTGCATGCTTCACCTCCTATCATGTTAACCAACATTTATACTTGTTGTGTACATAAACAGGGGTGAAATTAAATACTTGAATGTGGTGTTTCGTCAATATGCAACTCGTTGCATATTGAGCTCCACTTAACTTGTAGTGTTGTTTGTGTTGTTCGCCATGCCATGCATATTTAAATCGGACATGCATCATACTTGTTTGTGCATCATGACATGGTTATGATATGTATGTTTACCGTGTTGCTTGCTTCTTCTTGTTAGTGTTTGTTTCGTTGCGATCGTGAGGATTCGTTCGACTACGCTTTGTTCGTCTTCGTGGCCTCTTCTTCGTCTTCTTCATGGACTTGATCTTATTCCTTGCTGGATCTTAGGCAAGATGACCGTCACCTTGGATCTCATTACTATCATTGCCATGCTAGTTGTCTCGATGCTATCGCTATATGTCGCGCTACCTATCTATTTATTGTCAGCCTCTCATTGTTGCCATGAAGCACCCTCTAACCTTTGACACCATCCTAGCAAGCCATTATTTGGCTATGTTACAGCTTGCTCAGCCCTTCTTATAGCGTTGCTAGTTGTAGGCGAAGATGAAGATTGCTCCATGTTGGATCTTGGTTGTTGGAATATCACAATATCTATTACTATAATTAATGCATCTATATACTTGGCAATGGGTGGAAGGGCCTTTTGCTCGGTGTTTTGTTCCACTCATGCCGCCTTAAGAACCGATAAACCGGTGTTATGTTCCTTGATTTTGCATTCCTAATGCGGTTGGGTATATGGGGACCCCTTGACAGTTCGCTTTGAATAAAACTCCTCCACCAAGGCCCAACATTGGTTTTAATTTGCAACATAATAAAAACTTAATTAATTAATTAAATTGCATAGGGGGTCGCGTCCCGGGGATTCTTTTCTACATACATGGGGGACAGTGCCGATGGTGTTGGTCCCAAACTAGAACCACTTGCGGTGCCACCCAGTTACTAGGGCTTCCGGTTGCTGTACGTAGTGCTCATCTGGACGTGGCCTGAGACGAGATACGCGCGTCTACTATGAGGGTGTTGGCACGCCGGGAGGTCTTGCTGGACTTGTTTTACCATTGTCGAAATGTCTTGTGCACCAAGATTCCGAGTCTGATCGGGTTGTCTCTAAGATAAGGTTTCTTTACCTCTGCTGATTGTCAGAGCTTGTGATGGGCTAAGTTGGGACATCCCTGCAGGGTTATGATCTTTCGAAAGCCGTGCCCGCGGTTATGTCACAGATTGGAATTTGTTAATGTCCGGTTGTAGAAAACTTGACAGAGGATCCAAAGTGAAATACATCAACCGCGTGAGTAACCGTGACCGTCTCTTTTCATTTTGAGAAGTGAACAAAGTGGGGTTATGTTTGACTCGTAGGTAGTTCAGGATCTCTTAGCGATCATTACTAGTTTGCGACCGTTTGCGTAGATGCTCCTCTTATTCTTGTACTCGTAAGTTAGCCTCCATACAATGCTTAGCCGCTGCTGCAACCTCACCACTATCCCTTCCTTACCCATTAAGGTTTGCTAGTCTTGATACCCATGGTTATGGGATTGCTCAGTCCTCGTGGCTCACATATACTACTACAACAGTTGCAGGTGCATGTTTCCGATGACTTGACGTGAGAGCGATGTTTACTTGTGTGGAGTTCTTTCTTCTTCGTCTTCGTCAGTCTTGGGATAGGTTCCTGGTCGGCAGCCTGGGATAGCAGGATGGATGTCGTTGTGTTTTTCTTGTTTTCATCCGTAGTCGGATGTCTTTTGTATTATGTTGTTGTATTCATGTGGAATTGTATGACTTGTGTGTATCCCCATCTATTTATGTAATGGTATGATGTAATGATATCCATCTTGCTAAGCGCCCGAAATGCGGTTGTGCCCCAATCACGAAGTTATCACGTGATCGGGATAGAATTGCATCTTGGGCGTGGCATTGGTTCACAAGATTTGGAAGATCACAGGAATGCAAAAAAGCGTGGTGAAATTAAGTCAAACCACAAGAAAATGTATAGTTATAATGCTATTGTGCTACTATCTCATAGTCTTGTGCTTCATGAATAGGAATTTGAAAAGGAGGCCAAGTGGATATTAAAATTCCTACGGTTTTTCTATCAAGGTGACACTAAAGGAACAAATCCTATAGTTTTCCTTTGCTCCATTCCTTTGAACCAAATGCATGAATAGTAGTACCATAGGAAACTTTCCAATTCCTATGTTTTCCCTTCATTTTTCCTTTCAATCACCGGCGATTCTAGTAGGCTGGCTTGAATAAGGAAAAGCCTACACTTGAATAATGTTTTTGTCCTACTTATACTACTTTGGACCCAGGACACTGCCCTACTAGCTCAACTCCCAGGCCTATGTAGAAATGCACAACACAAACGCGCAGAAATAATGATGGCTTTCAAGAGCGTCCATCATGGATAGCTAGGTTGCCTGGTACCTCACTGCTTGTTATATAGGATAAACTAACCGTATTTCACGCTACTACGTGTGCTCAGTGGACAATATATATATATATATAACATGTAGAGTAAAAAAGCGATGCAGTAAGTGTACAACCTCTTTGGCGAAGCCATGTTGATCTCAGCATCATTGTGTTGGTCGCTGAGGATGCTGCGGCTGATGTGGCAGTCGGAGGAGGCGAAGAAGATCTTAGGCACCTGGAGATGGAGCCAAGGGTATTGATCGGCTATGATGGAGGGTTTCATCGTTGGAGCAGCTCCGGTGAGTTGTACGATGGCGCGGCTGAAGAAAGGACAAGAAAGACAACGTTAACCTGAGTGGAATTCTAATAGCATCTCCAATAAATGATGTAAAATACATAACCACAAAGTGCTAGATGTAAAATACATCAGCCGCTCATCTCTGAACTTAATTGTCGAAACTGAATTTTACTGTCAAAACCGAACGCACTAGTAACATAAAAGTAGTAGCCGCAACAGTAGCGCCCAGAGTATCAGCGCGTGTGAGAGCCGGGGCAGCTAGTCGTGTAGCAGCATCTCGGATAGAAGCTGTAGGGGCTCGAGCAAGAGCAGGATTTGCTGCTTGTGTAGCAGCAGCGCGAGGAAGACTAGAGCAGCAGCGCAAGCAAGAGCAAGATCAGACCAGGCAGGGGATCGGAGAGCAAGAGCAGAGCAACAACACGAGCGAGAGCCAAAGCAGTAGCAGCTCCGACTAATGTGGACATCGCCGCCAAGGAAGCGACGCCGTAAAGGAATTGACCGACAACGCCACCGTAGATGGAGCTGCACCATGCTGGCTTGGGACTGAGCACCGGCGGCACCATGAGATCGAAGCAAGAAGTAAATGCAGCGATTACTATAGAGCCTTATTGGTGGTGCCGATTAGGCCTCAGCTTCATCCGAGGAATCAGTGATGATGCTTCTCTTCCGGCGGTGTGGGAATGGAGGTGGCGCGAAAGACGAGGGGAACGTTGTGGCAGCTCCTTGGAGGTGGATGACGGGGTAGCTGAACTGGCGGGATGACGAGATCGACGACGGATCGTGATCTCATGCGGTGGATGAGGGAGGTCGAGGTGTTGTGGTGGATGACGTCGTCGGGGAAGAGGCTTCGGCTGGGTGACAGACGGAGGAGAGTGTGGGGCTTCACGGGTTTTCGCGGCCTTGGTGTTCGAATGGGGGTTGCAGAGGGGATGGGAGGGGGGACTGTCAGGGATATTACTAGCAGGTATAAACCGGCTAGGGAGATCTGGATTATGGTAATGTAGCTGTGTAACTAAAAACTCAGTAGAGGTTACGGCCCATGAAGGCTTAGGGCCCATGTGTAAAGGTTATGGTTTGTGAACCGTCCTATCATGTAACTTGAAACACAAGGAAGAAAGAATAGAGACCGAGGCGGACACAATTATGAGAAGGCCTCGGGACTCTGTAAACCGGACCGGGCGTTGCCTCCTATATAAAGGGACGACCCGGCGATGGTTCAAGGGCAACATAGAATCCGTCGAGAGACAGGCAAGCAATCAGCTCCCTGTTCATCGACGCCCAAATAATACCAAACCAAACTAGACTTAGGCTTTTACCTTCATCGAAGGGGCCGAACTAGTATAAACCCTCTGTGTCCTTTGTGTGCTTTTAACCTCTTCAAGCTAACCCGTGCGATGGTTCCACTACTAAGTCCGTTAAATCGAACATCTACCATGCTAATTCCACGACAGTTGGCGCCCACCGTGGGGCTTTCGCATGATGGGTTCGAGTTCTTGAAGGGCAGCTTTGAAGGACTCAAGGGCTACGCGGTCGGCCGATTGACCAAGAGTGGCCGCGGCCGGATCTACATCGATGACGCAGGCTGGGGCCCGGAGGCCGATTCAATCGAATACGGGTACCGGGTTCCCTTCGGCGGCATCCACGTCTTCATCGGCAAGATTGGTGAACCGGGACCTGAGCCGGACATCTTCTCCGACATCATCGAGCCGGCTCAGCGTGCGAGATCGGCCCGGATTCAGCCTGCCATGAAGCGCGTTTTCGTAGGAGCAATACATGGAGTCCAAGCCGAGGACGGATCGGATTCTGGTGGCGAGACGGTTGTCTATTCCGATGATGAATCCTCATCCGGAGAGACTGAGTCCTTGTATCTGTTGCGGGATGGCCAGTCTGAGGGTGTGTCCGACGGGGATAGTATTCCGGACCCCTTTGTTCTGCCAAACCAGGTGGCTGTCTTTATGGCCGGATCACAACCTACGCCACAGCCCACGGTGACCGGGGCGTTCACAGCCGGGGCGGGGGGGAGCGGCCAAGCTCCCTCGGCCTCTGACGCTCTATCCGCCTTAATAGAGGAGTTAACAACACGGGCAGTAGCAGTGGTGGCTCCTGCTGACAAGGCGCAGCACGATGCAGAAATCCTACAGCTGAAGGGCCGGATTGAACAAGCCAGACAGGATCTAAATGCGGAGAAAGCTATGATAGCAACAAGACAGGCAGAGCTGGATTCTCAGGCTTTTCAGCTCAGGATGGATCAGGCCTTTGCGCAGGGAGTAAGGGATAGAAGGTATCAGTCTCGTCTACCGCCGGTCAATGAGGCGATGAATTTCTTTGGGACGCCAGGAGAGGGAGCCAGCAATAATCCGAGGGCGAACCGGAGGGGATCCCCAGTGACAGGTGAACCTGTCCAACAACCCACTGCGGAGCAAGATCGACGGGTTATGCACACACCTCACATCCCCAATCCTCCTGGCCACTACTCAAACCCCTTGGATAACATTGTCGCTGCCGCTTCACGCCTGGCCGCTTTACCCATTGAGGGGACATCCCCTATGGCAATGGAAGCACGCAGGGTCAAGGATCTGCTCAACACGGCATTGACACAGCAGCAGGCGTACTCTTACAGCAGGGAGAGACTTCATTCAACACCCCGCCACAGCCGGAGTTATACTAGGCATTGGGATGAACCGGAGGTGTCCTGCAGTGAACGGAGGAGACACCGTCACAGACATGATAATCCGGCGGGCGCAGAGGCGCAAGCCCAGGAGGCGGTAAACTGGGCCGGACCTACGGCCCATGAGGATATCCGCCAAACAACGCCGGTTCACACAACCACAGCAGAGACGGGAGTCACGACGAGTTCCTTTGGAGTACAGTGTCTTATTCCTGCTTTACGAAGCGTAAGGTTACCCAAGGATTTCAAGGGTCCATGTAAGGTGCCTAACTACACAGCAGATTTGGCTCCAGAGGCTTGGATTGAGAGCTATGAGATGGCTATGGAGATGCTGGACGTGGATGAAGCGGCTTGCGCAAAATATTTCACCATGATGCTTGAGGGTACAACCCGGACCTGGTTAAAGAGTTTACCTCCTAACTCCATCGGATCATGGGGGAGTTACGCCGCCAGTTTATTAAAAATTTCAAGGACACGTGCAAACAGCCGATGTCAGTGGTGGACCTAGCGGCATGTATACAAGTAGAGCAGGAGCCTACGTGTGCATGGGTGCGGCGAGTGTCAGAAATCTTGCACTCTTCGAACGGTATCAGCCCCAGTACGACGATAGTAACACTGGAAAACAATTGCCGGTTTGAGTCTCTGAAGTTGCAGCTGGTACGGCTCAAACGGGATTGTAATGACATGGGAACTCTCATGAGCGCTTTGGTAAAGTATGGGGACTCCGACAACACTAAGTATCCAGAAGCAGATGGAGATAAATCCGGAAAAGCAAATAAACCTGGTAAACCGGCGCAGGCTAATCCGGTCGGAACAAGCATCAACGGTAAGGGAAAGGCAGAGGGTGGCTCTGATTTTGTGGCCAATACCAAAGTTCAAGGAAGCTTTCAGCGCAACAAGGGTAAACCGCCTCCACAAAACGGCGGAGGGCTCATTAATTGGGAGCGACAATTGAACGAGCCTTGCCCGAAACATGGCACAGAGGAACGTCCAGCTAAACATACCTGGGGAGAATGCCGGGTCATGATGGAGGCCATGAACCGGGCCAGATTCAACAACGGACCACCGGGCGGCGGTTCCGGCCCCGGGTTTCATGGTCCGGGTCATCAGGGTAATGGTTCCGGATCAGGGTATCATGGCGGCAACAATGGTTACAATAACCAAGGCAATCATTAATATGGTTAGGGCGGTTACAATAACCAAGGCAACCATCAGTATGGTCAGGGCGGTTACAATAGCCAAAGCAACCAACAGCAGGGTCAGGGTAATCACAACAATCAAGGCAATCAACAGCGTCAGCAGCAGCAGCAATCCGGATATCAAAGTAATCCGAAGGAGCTGAGTAGTGGACAGTATCATGTGTTCACTACGAGTTTGTGTAAACGGGATCAAAAAGTCTTAAAGCAGGCGGTCCACACGGTTGAATCGGCAACACCACGATTCCTGCGTTGGTCGGAACAACCTATTGTGTGGAGCAGATAGGATCACCCGCCGCGAGTTGATAATCCGGGCCAACTGGCCTTAGTGGTGGCACCACAGGTGGGTGGCTACAAATTCACCAAGGTTCTCATGGACGGCGGCAGCAGCATCAATATCTTATATTACGAGACTTTCCGTCGCATGGGGCTGACGGATAAGAAGCTAAGGCAGTCAAACACGATATTCCATGGAGTAGTGCCAGGTAAATCAGCTTACCCAGTTGGGAAAATTGACCTAGAAGTTACCTTTGGAGATGAAGAGGATTCCAGGTCAGAGATGATAACTTTTGAAGTTGTAAAGATCCGGAGCCCATATCATGCCCTGTTCGGACGGCCGGTTTACGCCAAGTTTATGGCTAGACCGTGTTATTTTTATGTGTAGCTCAAGATGCCGGGTCACAAGGGAACCATCACGGTTCATGGAAGTCGCAAGATTGCATTGGAGTGCGAAGAAGGAGACGCTGCTTATGCGGAGGCAGTATGTTCTACGGAGGAATTGAAGTTTTACAAAGACAATGTTGATCCGGCTGATATGTCCCCGTTGAAGAAGCCAACTACAGAGCATGATCCGGCATTGAAGTTCAAGTCTGCAGAGGAAACCAAGCAAGTTGACTTTGTGCCAGGCGATTCATCCAAGCAGTTCACTATCAGCGCTAACCTTGATCCTAAATAGGAAAGCGCGCTCATCGAGTTCATCCGTGAGAACCGGGATATCTTCGCATGGAAACCTTCTGACATGCCAGGTATATCGAGGGAACTCGCTGAGCACAGTCTTAATATTGATCCGAAGTATAAACCGATCAAGTAGTATCTGCGCCGCTTCAACGAAGAAAGGCGCAAGGCTATAGGTGAAGAAGTGGCCATACTTTTGGCCGCAGGGTTCATAGTTGATGTTTTTCACCCGGAGTGGTTGGCTAATCCGGTGCTGGTATTAAAGAAAAATGGAAAGTGGAGGATGTGTGTGGATTACACAGACCTAAACAAAGCTTGTCCAACCGATCCTTTTGCTCTCCCTCGTATTGATCAGATCATTGATGCTACGGCGGGATGTGAGCGGCTAAGTTTTCTGGATGCATATTCAGGATATCATCAGATCAAGATGGCAGTTAAGGACCAGGAGAAGACAGCCTTCATAACTCCTTTTGGTGCTTTTTGCTATGTGTCTATGCCTTTTGGGGTCAAGAGTGCCCAAGCAACTTACCAGCGTTGCGTGCAGAACTGTCTTAAGGGGAAGATAGGGAAAAATGTTCATGCCTATGTGGATGACATCGTGGTGAAGTCAAGGAAGGAGGAGACATTGATAGAGAACCACAAGGAAACATTTGATAACCTTCGGGCCTATAAAATGATGCTTAATCCGGAGAAGTGTGCTTTCGGTGTTCCGGCGGGCAAACTCCTTGGTTTCTTGGTGTCCAACAGAGGAATAGAAGCCAATCCGGAGAAGATCAAGGCAATCACGTCCTTGACTAAACCGGCTTGTATCAATGATGTTCAGCGTATCGCCGGCCGGATTACAGCGTTGAGCCGATTCTTCAGTCGTCTGGGGGAGAAGGCAATCCCGCTTTATCAGATGCTAAAAAAGACAGACCGGTTTATTTGGAGTGATGAGGCAAACGCTGCGTTTGAGGATTTGAAGCGGCAACTGGCAGACCCACCGGTCCTTGCTGCCCCCGTTGATAAGGAGCCGCTGCTATTGTACGTTGCTGCCAATGCGCGGGCAGTTAGCGTGGCGATCGTGGTCGAGCGCAAAGAAGCAGGAAAGGAGTATCCGGTTCAACGTCCGGTTTATTATGTCAGTGAGGTTCTCATTGAATCCAAACAAAGGTACCCGCATTGGCAGAAGCTGGTATATGGCGTGTTCATGGCAAACCGAAAGTTGAAGCATTATTTCCAAGGCCACCCAATAACTGTTGTCAGCTCAGCTCCATTGGGAGATATAATCCAGAACAGGGAAGCCACTGGCAGAGTGGCGAAGTGGGCCATTGAGCTTAGCCCACACGGATTAAAGTATGTGCCACGCACCGCTATCAAATCCCAAGCATTGGTGGATTTCATCAATGATTGGACAGAACTACAAGCACCAGAGGAGAAGCCGGATCTTACATACTGGACTATTCACTTTGACGGTTCGAGGCAGTTAGAGGGATCGAGGGCTGGAGTTGTGTTAACTTCCCCGCGAGGTGACAAGTTTTGTTATGTCCTCCGTCTAATGTTTCCTTGTACTAACAATGCAGCAGAATATGAGGCATTGCTTCATGGCCTGCGGATGGCTAAGGAGATGAATTTGAGCCGGGTCAAGTGTTTTGGTGATTCAGATTTAGTGGCGCTGCAAGTATCCGGCAAGTGGGATTCCAAAGACCCTCTCATGGCAGCTTACAGACGAGAAGTTGAAGCAGTTGCAGGATATTTCAAAGGGTATCAGGTGGATCACATAGACCGGCGAAGAAATGAAGCGGCTGATGCTCTAAGCCGGCTGGGTTCTCAGCGTAAACCGGTGCCACCGAATACTTTTTTGGATGAGCTACAAAGTCCATCAGTTCAGGTACCGTCAGAGGAAGATCTGGCCGTTCCTGATCCGGAAGCGCAGCTAGTTGCAGCACTTCATGTTATTCCGGATTGGACGCTCCCATACTTGGCGTATCTAGGCCGTGGAGAGTTGCCGGACGATGCGATCGAAGCAAGACAGATAATCCGGCGGTCCAAGTCCATGACAATTGTAAACGAGGAACTTCACCATCGCAGTGTTTCCGGAGCATTTCAGCGGTGTGTATCATCCGAGGAAGGCTGTGACATCCTTCCAGAGATTCATGAAGGGTATTGTGGCCATCATGCCGGTTCAAAATCCTTGGTAGCCAAAGCTTTTTGACATGGGTTCTATTGGCTGAGAGCCCATGCTGATGCGGAGGATCTAGTCCGGAGGTGCGATGCTTGTCAGAAATTTTCACGGCGAGCTCTTGTTCGAGCGCAGGAGCTGCGGATGATACCAATTACTTGGCCATTTGCGACTTTGGGGGCTTGATATGGTTGGGCCTTTTAAACGATCCCAAGATCAAAAAACTCATCTGCTGGTTGTTGTGGATAAGTTTACAAAGTGGATTGAGGCAGAGCCTGTGAGTAAATGTGATGCGGCAACAGCGGTTAAATTCATCAAAAAGGTAATTTTCCGGTTTGGCTTTCCACACAGCATCATCACAGACAATGGCACCAATTTATCTAAAGGAGAGATGGAAGAATTTTGTCAACGAGAGCATATTCGTCTAGATGTATCTTCTGTAGCTCACCCTCAATCCAATGGTCAAGCTGAAAGAGCCAATCAAGAGATTTTGCGAGGTATCAAGCCCCGGCTTATGACTCCCTTGCAAAGAACACCAGGGTGCTGGGTTGAGGAGTTACTTTCTTTTCTCTGGAGCATCAATACTACGCCGAACCGGTCCACAGGTTATACACCTTTCTTCATGGTGTACAGTGCTGAAGCAGTCCTTCCAAGCGATATCCGCCATGATTCACCTCGAGTGACGGCTTATGTTGAAGCAGCCAATGAACAGGCAAGACAAGACAGTTTGGACCCGCTAGATGAAGAGCGTGACATAGCAGCAGCACGATCCGCGATTTATCAGCAGGACTTGCGCAGATATCACAGCCGCCGGGTCAAAACCAGGACATTCCAGGAAGGGGATCTGGTACTCCGGCTCATCCAAGACCAAACAGATATGCACAAGCTATCCCCGCCTTGGGAAGGGCCCTTTGTGGTTAGTAAGAATCTACACAACGGTTCATATTACCTGGTGGACGTTCGAGAGCACAAAAACTCACGGACATCAGAAGATGAGACAAAGAGGTTGTGGAACATCGCTCTCCTGCGGCCCTACTACACTTGATCCATGAGCTCTGCTGTATCCTATGTATATATTATGATTAATGAAAAAACCGGCACCCTCGGTAAACCGGGGGATCAGCCTTTTTTCTTCTGAGTATATGTCCTGTGAAATTATTACAGATATTTTGAACAAACTATTTTATGCAGAAGGGGCCAAAATAGCAAGCTACGGATCACATATGAATCCTCGATTAATCTTTTCTGGTCCGGTCTACATAATGTTCTTGTCCTTAGGGATCCACCTTTGATGGCAAATGCAAAAATTCTTGCCCCTTGGTGGACCAAATCCCTTTGATGGCTAAAGAAAAGTTATTGTCCCTAGGGAACCTTCCTTTGATGGCAGATGTAATATTCCTGTCCCTTGGTTGATCATTCCCTTTGATGGCAAAAGAAAAAACCCTGTTCTTGTCCCTAGGGAACCTTCCTTTGATGGCATATGTAATATTCCTGTCCCTTGGTTGATCATTCCCTTTGATGGCAAAAGAAAATATGTTCTTGTCCCTAGGGTACTTCCTTTGATGGCAGATGTAATATTCCAGTCCCTTGGAAGATACATACCCTTTGATGGCAAAAGAAAAGTTCTTGTCCCTAGGAGTACATCCTTTGATGGCAGATGCAATATTTCCTGTCCCTTGGAGTACATCCTTTGATGGCAAAAGAGTACATCCTTTGATGGCAAAGTTCTTGTCCCTAGGAGTACTGATAGTCATAGCCCTTTGGGTCGCACCCTTTGATTGGCACATAGGGAGCCTGGCAGCTCGCAAAAAGCCTCCACTACATGGTCTTATTTGCAAACCTGTGTTTTTGTGTTTGTGATTTTTCATGTGTTTTCTTATGGTTTTTTAATCCGGAGCTGGCCAACTTCAAAGTTGACCACATATTTTCAAAAGTCTGGACACAGAGCTCCAACATTATTTAAACCGGTAGTTCCTATAAACCCAGATTAATTATTGGGTTCACCCCAACAGAGCCAAGAGCTTCCTCAGAAACTACAAATATCCACCGGATTAAGGATATCAGGCATATTTAATCAAAGGTATGAAGTTATTTTTGGGTATAAAATAGACACTCGTTTGATATATATGTGAGAGCGATTTAATCGGTCCGGCGGTAAACCGCTAGGACATCTTTTTAGTGTTATCTATGCAGATACAGATAATATAAAGATCAACCATAGCAGACAAGCGACTAAGATTCGCAAAATGCCTAATCAAAACATCTGACATCCGGATCAAGACGGACAATATTTCGAGCTATACTATTACAAGGCACAGCAAGCCTGAACGGATTAAAAAATTTCTCGACAAAATAATATAGCAGCTAAAAGATAAACTGAGTGGCTTATGCTTCTTCCTGCTGCGAAGGCTGATGATCAACTTGTTCCGGAGCTTCTTCATCCTCTTGAAGCGGCTGAAAATCAGGAGCGCGCCAGTCGATCTTGGATAAGACACGGAAGTACATCTCTTCAGTAATGAGATCTGACGGATCAACATCTGGGGCGAAAGTATGGGGGCGTACTGGTGGGATTAGATTTTCGGTATCATAAACCGGCCGGTCCACCCGCTCATTCTTTAAGTCATATGCCGGATGATACCTGGACAGATCCGATTCATCAGCAAGCTTGCTGGCAAGAGGACACATCTCCTTAGTCAAAGCATGAAGATCTTTGCCAGAGAAGGCCGATCCATCTTCCTTGGTGCTGGGATACCCGTTCATGGCTTCTTCCGGATCAAAGTCTGGAAACCACGCCTTGGCTCTGGTTAGCGCTACAAGAGAACCGGCCCGTGCAGAAGATTTCTTCACCTCTTCCAAGCGTACAGGCAAGATAGAAAGCTTCTCCAAAGTGCCTTGGATAGTGGTGGGGACCGGTTTATTAAAAGACATCGTTGAGCGCCGGAATACAGCTGCTCAACCAGAGTATAAGAGGCCTTGAGTTTTTTCCGCAGATCATCCCCAAGATGGGTGACGCGGCGCCCTGCATATGATTATCACAGTTAAACCGGAGCGGAATAAAGATTGCAGAGATGAAAGCACGTGCAAGTTAAGTATTTACCAAAGACGGCAGAGGTCATAAGCTCTATTTGCTGCTTTAAACCGGTCATCTCTTGCGTCACCGGGTTGAGGGCCTCTTCAGCATCCTTTGCTCTTTTTTCCAGAGCATTCCTCTGCACTTCCCAGGTTGTCCGTTCCGCTTCAAAATATTTCTTCAATTGTTCAGCAGTGGTTAAGCTCAACGCAAGATCTTTTTTGGCCTTGGCAGCAGAAGTTTTAGTCTTAGCAAGTGTGTTCCAGAGCTCAGTTATTTCTTCAGCCCTCCGAGTCAAGTCAGCCTGCAAGAAAATCAAGTGAAATAATTGATGATTCAGACAAGTCTCAAGCACATAACCAAGTTATCCACTTGACACTTGGGGGCTAATGGGCAGTTGAAGTACCAAAGGGTGACAATTAAAGAAAAAGTCTAAAGCACATAAAGCAAGTTATCTACTTGACACTTGGGGGCTAATGGGCAGTTGAAGCATCGAAAGAAAGATTCAGACAAGTCCCAGGCACATAAAACGAGTTATGCCCCTAGCACTTGGGGGCTAATGTAAGATTATTTGCTCACATTTGGAAGTACCGGTTCATCTTCCAACAAAGCTAAACTGGGACTTGGGGGCTACCAGGACAGACAGAAATATAAAGAAAGCAAGAACAAAGATAAGTGAAGGAAGGTACCTCATATTTATCCTTCATCATATTTACCAAGCCCTGTTCATAGTCGCGACTGGTATGAAGCCGGTTCAAGTACCCGGAATAAAGCTCCTGGGCACTCAGATCAGTATAATTGGATAAATCGGTGCTCCATTTACCCTTCTCTTCCTGAAGCTTCTCCGCTTTAGCAGTATGCTTGGCTAAAACGATAGGCTCAGCAGGGGCGGTAAAACTCGTTCCGGTTATTTGAACATCCGGAGAGGAAGCAGTATTTGGCTGTGAAGGGGCAGCAGTATGAGCTGGACTAACGGGAGCCGGACTAGTCCGAGGAGGGCTGGCTTGGACAGGACTTGCCGGTTCATGGACCTCTTCAGCATTGAGATTTTCAGGAGCAGCAACGTAATCATGATCCATGGGAGCAGGATCGTCAAGCTAAATTGTAGGCTCGTTTTCCGGAGGGATGACTGCGTCCGGATCAGCTACCGGATTATCAGTAGCAGTAACAGCAACCGTTTTGCTGGCCTTTGCCTTTTTGCTAGGCTTGGGTTTGCTGAAAGGAATTGAAGAAGAAATTAGAATCATAAAGGCAAGTACAAAGGTAAACCGGATGAGATAAAGGACTTACCCAGGGACATTTTTCAGAGTCGGGACCTGTGTGGCAATTGATTCGTCGGAAGATGATAAAGGTGTCTCCTGATAATTAGGATCAGACGGTTTAAGTGGTTTGCGTATAAGTCCAGCCTTGGGATGAAGAAGAGTTGGAGAAAGTAAAACCTCAGAGCGGCGCCTCCGGGCCGGAGTGAGAGATATTCCGGAATACTCGACTACAAGGCCACTATGGCGTGTAGTCCGGCGGGCTTCGTGTTGTTGTTTCTTCAAAGGAAAATTGGGGTCTAGTTGAGCGTAAGGATGAGAAAAAGGGTACTTCCGAGATGCCTTATGAATCTTGGGCACCGACGGTTCAGAATCTTAAGAAAGAGTGATTACCTCAGTTTCGACCGCTTTATCAGCCTCAGCCAAATCCTGTGAAAAGACACTGTTAACATATGTCGGGACCCCGATCCCAAGTCACACCGATCTAGCATGTAACACACCATATCACTTTGCGGCCTCAAGCACGGTATCCCCACGGGTGCCACCTTACCTGGCCCGGGACCGTTTGCGCATTTTGGTTCACGTATATGATAGTGTCGCTAGCATCCATATGACAGAGAACCCGGGCCGACATGACCAGTTATAAACCAAAAGTGGCACTAAATTACAGAGACAGGCATCCGTGACCCAGCAACGAACGTGTCGGTCATCAACGTATGAACCCAAGTCGTAGCAAGCTACAAGGACTTAAAGGAACAACGCGTGACATTTCCCCTAAGGGACAGACACAGGAACGAAGAAGGACACATGCCGGTCAGCCTAAGTGTTCCGGAGCAGTAGCAAGCTACCAAGGCTCAGTGGAAACACTAGGAGACATTTCCCTGTAAGATAGGCTACCAAGGGTAAACAACTAGGTGTCGGATCCCACACATACCAAGCATTTCAATAACATACACGCAATATGCTCAATATGTGCAATTACAACATGGCATCACAACAAGGCTCTAATAAACAAAGTATTTATTCATTAGGCTCCGAGGAGCCAAGTATTACAAACATGGGTCTCACGACCCAACATTCAGAGCATACAAGCAACAAGCGGAAGCACTACATGTCTGAGTACAGACATCTACAAATGAAAAAGGCTGAAGAGCCTGACTATCTACAACACTCGTCCAAGAACGTAGCTGAGGTACAAGCTACTTGTCGAAGTCCAAGCGGAACTACTAGTGAGACATCAATCCTATCTGCAAAACATAAATTAAGCAAACATGAGTACAAAGGTACTCAGCAAGACTTACATCAGATCCTATCATACATGCACTTGTATCAAGATGGCAAAGTGGGGTTTAGTTGCAGCAAGCCAGCTTTGACTTAGTGGCTATCCTATTCTACGATTGCTGGTAACTCTTTTGAGGTGGCGCACACGAGTCCCCTAAACTAAAAATTAGTCAAAGTTGGCCCCACATGTCATTGACTCAGAGGAAGTCAAACCCAGTGGGTTTGGGTCAAAACCCACCGGCGGTTAGCCGCCGGCGAGGCCGAATGCGGCGGAGGGCGTCGGAAACTCGCCTCCGTCGACCATTCGAGCGACGGAGGGCATCTACAGGATGCGCAGACTCTTGCGCATCCAACGCACTAAGCGACAGCAGTTGGGGTGGCCGGAATCATCGCCGGCGTCGAGCCCAGCGGCGGCCGGAGTTCGGGCCTCGTCGGTTTAGGTGCTGCAGTGCACGTGAAGGCGAGGGAGTGGGTGCGTTAGACTCCTGGGAGCTTCCTGAGCACGATGACGTGCTCCGTTGTGAGCTCGTGCGGCTGTGGCCACGGCTACACCATGGCCGGCGGCGAGAAGCTTTCCGCCGCGGGAGGAAACAGGGCTAGGGGACAGGCGCGAGCACGAGCGAAGAGGGGAAAGGTAGAGGAGCTCACGGCGATCTTGATGGCGTCGTCAGCGAGCTCGGGGACGCGTCGGAGCGGGCGCAGGGTCGCCGGCGATCTCCACGGCCGCAGGTTGAAGACGAGGTCGTCGACGGCGCTCCAGGGGCTTCTGGCGTCGGGCAGCTTGGCGAGGAGAAGGAGAGGAACGGGGCAGAGCTTCTGGGAACTCCGGCGAGGCGAGAGGGGGACGGTGGCCACGGCTACGGCGAGCGGCGGCGACGGTGGCGTTCGGGCGTTCGCGAGGAAGAGCACCAGGAGAGGGGAGAAGGGACCGAGGGGGAGTGAGAGGGTCCAGGGGGTGCGTGGCGTCGTCCAGAGGCTGCTAGGCGCGTCGGGCAGCGGCGGAAGCAGGAGGTGGCCGGGGCGCGTGGCCGCGGGCGCCGAGCACGCGCTCGTCCTTCTGTCAAGGTGGAAGACGACAGGGAGGAGCGGGCTGGGCTGGACAGCTGGGCCGGCTAGGCCGTGCTGTGCTGGGCCAGCACAGGTAAGTCTGCCCTTTTTATTTTTCTTTTCTATTTTCTTCTGACATTTGTTTTGATTTAATTTCTAAACTAAATCATTTACTTTCTTCTGACATTTTATTTTGCAGGGACCTAGGAATTAACCCAAACCCCTAAAAATAAAGAACCAGAATTTTGGACATATATAAAATATATAATATACATATATCCAAGCAAATAGCTATTGCATTAATTCCAAATGCCCAAAATAAATACTTATGAGCTCCTAATAACATTGGTTTGATTTTTATCTCTGACCAATATTTTTAGAGGGCCACATGAACATTTTCTTGGACCTTTTTGGAGCAACTTTTATTTGGGTCATTTTCAAAAGGGTTTCTGAGGGTTTCACAAGTCCTCATTTCAATTTCATTTGAAATTTAAACATGATGCAAACCACAAGAACTAACCTAGTGCATACCAGAACTAGGGTTGTGACAACATAAATCTGGATAAAAGAGATCAAAGCATATAAGGATCAACTCATACCTCAGAATCCGAATCATCTTCCTCAACATGTGAACCAGAGACAGTAGCTGCCTTTTTCTTTTTAACAGCGAAGGTTTTCCGGCGTGGCTGTTTACCTGACTTATCCTGAGATTTTCTCTTCCAAAACGGATCGTCGGCCTATGCAGAAAAGGAAAAATAAATACAAGGAGTAATTCATAGGACGGATTAGACATAAATAGGAGAGGTTATGACTTACTGCTGGCAATTTGTTCTTCTTGTAGTATGGAGCCAATCCGGTTTGGCTGCATTCTTCCAGAGTAATATTGAGCATTTTCTTAGCAGATTCAATAACTTCCTTCTCAGGAAGTATTATGTCAATATGGCATTGAGGATCATCTGTATTTCCGCTATACTGACACATTAAACCAGAGCTCCGGCTTAAAGGAAGAATGCTCCAGGCAAGCCAACAGCGTACGAAGTCAACTCCAGTTAATCCGTTGGCCATAAAGGCTTTGAGCTTGGCAAGCTGAGGAGCAAACCGGGCTCATTCAGTGGAAGTAAGACGCTGTGGCAAGGGATGATCTTCTTAAATACGATGCTCGCGATAACCCGGCAGTGGGTTTTCTCCTTCAGGCAAAGTATCCTTGCAATAGAACCAGGATTGATTCCAATCCTTGGGGTGTGTATGAAGAGCAGCATGAGGAAAGACCACATCTCTTCTCTTTTGAATGCTAACCCCACCCAGTTCTTGATGAGGTCCGGCAGTAAACTCTGTCCGCCGGTTTAAGTGGAAGAAATCCCGGAACAAGTCGACTGATGGCTCCTCTTGAAGGTACACCTCGGAGAAGACTTGAAAATTGCAGATGTTTGATACACAATTTGGACCTATGTCCTGAGGATGAAGCTGAAAAGCAGCTAGCACGTCCCGGAAGAATTTTGAACCGGGGGGACTAAAGCCCCTAGCTATATGATCAAAGAAGACAATAACTTCTCCTTCTTTGGGGGTAGGGGGGCATTCACCCCCTGGGGCCCGCCATTTCAGAACTGCTTGACGGCCCAGAGTGCCAATTGACGCAGCGTTGGCTAAATCCTCTTCCGTAATGCGGGAAGGGACCCAATTGCAAGAAACAAACTGTTTGGCAGACATATTGGCAGAAGGAAAGCGCTGAAAAAGTAAGTGCGAAATCCGGATTATTCAAATACTAAAGCATAAACCGGATCATGTTATCAAATTACACCGACGTTTTAGACAGAAGGCTAATGGCATTGACAACCCGGAAGCAAGTGGGAAACGAGCTGCTACTGGTTTATGATAACAAAAAAGAAGAAGCTAAACCGTCGGGTTCATGGTTGATGCGTTGCAGAAGCAATGTATGATTGATTAAACCGGCGAATGTCTTACAGATCTATCAAAACGAAGAAACAGGTTTCTACAGAAGGCTAAGGTAAAATAGACCTGAGCAGTAAGAAAAAGAGGAAATTTACGCAGGTCTATCACACAAGAGCAGCGGGGGTCTTATACAGAGCAGATGAATCTAAGGATTGAATCTAAAAATACCAAGTCTAAGTTCAAACTACGGAGCAGGGGTGCATTCGAAACAACCTCAGGGTTTGAATCTATTGCAGAAATAGCCTATAGGATGAACAGAAAGAGCTTCGAGGTTTCATGGCGGAAGCAATGAAGGAACCCTAGGTTACCGATCTGCAGCGAGAGAGAAGGAATACCTGAGGATGGAAGAGACGGCGGCGGAGTAATCTGGTCGCGTTTTAGGGTGATGCAGCAGCCTGGTCATCGACGACGATGAGCTCGAGTGTAGCGGTGAAGCTTCGGGCGACGGAGGAAGAAGACGAGCGGAAGGAAGAAAGGCAAAGATGCGGCGTCATTTATAAGGGTTGAGAGACGAAACGGCAAGCACGGGATTTGAGGAGGTCATAGATTGGATAAAGATTTCTCCTATCGCCTCGATTTTCGGGATGGCCATTAAACAAAGATAACAAAACGGTTGTGCGCAATAAATGCGGAGGTGATGTCATGATCGAATCAAATGATTTCCAGGGATGACATCATAGCCAGTTTACAAAACAGAGAAGATACAGGAAGGAAGTTTATGCAAGGTTTAGAAGACTGACATGAACAAGTTCAAGTCATTCTGGGGCCTAATGTCAGGGATATTACTAGCAGGTATAAACCGGCTAGGGAGATCCGGATTATGGTAATGTAGCTGTGTAACTAAAAACTCAGTAGAGGTTACGGCCCATGAATGCTTAGGGCCCATGTGTAAAGGTTACGGTTTGTGAACCGTCCTATCATGTAACTTGAAACACAAGGAAGAAAGAGTAGAGACCGAGGCGGACACAATTATGAGCCGTCCTCGGGACTCTATAAACCGGACCGGGCGTTGCCTCCTATATAAAGGGATGACCCGGCGACGGTTCAAGGGCAAGAGAGAATCCGTCGAGAGACAGGTAAGCAATCTGCTCCCTGTTCATCGACGCCCAAATAATACCAAACTAAACTAGATGCAGGCTTTTACCTTATTCGAAGGGGCCGAACTAGTATAAACCCTCTGTGTCCTTTGCGAGCTTTTAACCTCTTCAAGCTAACCCGTGCGATGGTTCCACTACTAAGTCCGTTAAACCGGACATCTGCCATGCTAATTCCACGACAGGAACCATGGCTTACAGATGCGCTTGTCCGAAATGTGGGGTAAGTTACGAAAATACCCCCACCGATTTGAACTAGGTGGTTCTTTCAGTTCATGGGGTATCACGGGAATTTTGCTTGTCAGGATTTCGCAGGAGGTGGAGTTTTCGCGCGCGTTGTAATTTTGGGATGGCAACGCGCGGGTTGAGATGGAAGGAGTTTTCCGAGCACAATGAGACAAAGAGATATCTTCAAATTTTGGGATAACAAGGCGCGTGTTAATTTTCAGGAGAACGGTACGTTACCAAATCAATTCGCACAACACAATAGAGTGTCTTGTCCCGTTTTGCTTTATGAATTACTACAAATGCCATTCAATGCTTTGAATCCATGTTATGTTTGTATAATGCATGTAACCTACTCGAATGAACATTTTAGGGCATTCCAAATGTATGCTACTGGCTGCAATATGAACTGAATTTTTGTTTCTCTATTTGAATAAGATCTACAATCATGATTGTTGTCAAGTTAAACCATCATTTGTATATTATTTTGGCAACACACAACATGGTTATTGTCTGGTTAGATATCAACTACTTGTACTATTAAACTTGAATTCAATATTTTGAATCCACTGTATAATGATTTCAAATAATAGTACATTTCAGGCTCTAGCTAGATCTCCATAATCTAAAACATGTTTCATATGTATAGTGTGTTTATGACACAATTTATGCATGGTGCCCCGCCCCCCACAACTACAAGTATTTAGATGTGAGCTGCAAAAGCCACGCATTATCACAAATTCAAAACATGGTCTGCATGGATGCAATGTGGTCACACGATGCGTGCCATCGGTATCTGAATTTCAAATGAAATGTGAGATTGTTCGATATATATATATATTTATATGTATATATAGTATAGCATGTTCAAAACCACACCACGCATATCACTAATACATTCACGTGTGCATGGGTTTGAAACACCATGGTCTATTATTCAAATATCTGAATCCACTTTTACAAGGTATGATCTCTTTTAGTCATGTACATCCATACACTCCTCTTCTCTATATAGCTACCCCTTACTTTCTGGTGCATGCACACACCCCTCCTCCCTCCCTCAACATTCTCTAGATTGCACTCATTCGTTAAATATTCCTTAGGTCATTCTCCCACTGTCTTTATAGATGACCTCGGGTCCTTGTTTTCGAAACATATCGATCGGTATACCTCTCTGGTCATGCCTGCCTACCACATACACACGTTCCCTCTTCTCCTCTCATCCTCCTTGCCCCCTATCTGCCTCTCACATGCTCACACGCAAATGCACACTCTCATCCCTCTTTTCGTTGGTCTCGCACTCACACACTCCTCCCTTCTCTCTGTCTGGTACGCCTCTTACATCACATCATCCTAGCTGCATCCCTTTATCTCTATCTGTCTATCCAACCTTATTTGCCTCAAACACATGCATGCGTATACCAATCGATCTCCATCTATACATATAGCTAGGCCAATTATCCCTCAGTTTCCCCCACACATCGATCAATCTACCTCAATAGTTATATCTCGATCTCCGTTTCCCTGACACGACAATTTATCTACCTGTCTAGATAGGCCTGCCAGTGACACACATATATAGCCCCCTCATCATCCATGCAAGCCTCCTGCCCCGTCTCTCATATGTACTCATTCGCACACAAGCACGCGCGCTCACACACACACACACACACCTCTCTTATTGATTGCAGTTGTACCCTCTGTTTATCTACTAGCTAGGCCTCTCGCACCATCGTCTCCGAGAAGCAACTCCACCAACCCCCCTCCAGCACCCTAGTTTAGTCTCTCTCCCAACCATATTCCTCTCCAAGACATGGATGGATGGCCATCGATCTCCCTCGATACATCGCTAGGTCTCTTCTTCTCCACACATGTACCAGTCGATCTACCTCTCTAGTTAGCCCACCCCCTCCCCGACGACACACACTGATAGATCGAACGCTATACTTAGTTCCCCTTAGCACACACAAAATGCCATTTTCCCTCTGACGTTCCAATAGGCAGGTCGTCATATATCTTTGGCGTGCGCACACGCAATTTCGCAGCCTCTCTTTATTTATCTCGCACCCATACACTCCATTCCTGTAATGCCCAGGATGGGACTATATCTCCTACGTGTCGAGGCACGACTTAAAGATATAAGCCCATTCTGGAATGATCGCAAGTTTGGTACCTTTGCTCATCTCATATAAAAATAGGGATGGAAAACTGAAAAGATAGTTGGCTTGCACTCGCCACGTCACACAAATTCATTACATGTTCAAACATCATTCAGATAAACATCACAGCCCATCTAAGGGTAAAAATCCAAATGACAAGATACCAAACATAACATTAAACCACAGGTCTAGATCGAATCCTAGTAGAAGCTGTACTGATCAACCCGATAGTTCACATAATAACGGCTACGCTCCTCGTCGTACTCCCAGTCTAGCTTAGTGCCATCGCCTGTGTAGCTCACCATCGTACCTGCATCTGGTGTGGTGAAGTAACTGTGAGCCACAGAGGACTCAGCAATCCCGTTCCCGGGTAACACGACTATCCCAGCCTTGGGTGTGGAACATGGCTGAAGAAAGAACAAGAGGTTGCAGCAGCACTAGCACTAACTTACGTAAAAGAGAGCGAGAAGAGAAGGTGCCTCGGTCGAGAGATGATCACGAAGTGATGATACGTCCAAAACGTATCTATAATTTCTGCTTGCTCCATGCCTCTTTTGGGTGACATTGCTATGATATTTATACACTTCCATACACTTTTGATCATATTTGGACTAACCTATTAACTCAGTGCACCCCAGTGCCAGTTTCTGTTTTCTGCTGTTTTTGTATTTCAGGTTTTCCCATTACGAAAACTACCAGAAAAATCCCGGAAAAATTATATAAAAAATCAGCGTTCCAGAAGCTTCCCGGCTGCCAAAATACAGCCGGAGGGGGGCCACCAGGGCTCCAGGCGCCCTGGTGGCGCGGCCACCCTCCTGGCCGCGCCGGGGGGGCGCCTAGGCCCCCCAGGCCTCCGCTGATGCCCCCCTTTGGCATATATTTATATCGTGTCTCGAAACCCTTGATACGGGAACCCTTTTTCGCGATCTCATCTCTGTTCCGCCGCCGCCGCGCTTCCAAGATCGGGAGCACCAGGAGAACTCTTCCCGTCACCCTGCCGGAGGGGAGGATCACCACTGGGAGCCTCTCCACCACCATGGATGCCTCCCGAATGAGTTGTGAGTAGTCTCCCTTGGACCATGGGTCCATGACCAGTAGCTATGTGATGTTCTCCTCCCCTTCTTGTGCTTCACTAATTAGTCCTCGTGAGCTACCCTACATGATCGAGGCACATATGTAATCCTTATGCTGTTGCTATGTTGAGTTTGCTGGGATCCGATGGATGGTGAGATTATGTTCAGATTGTATTTGTGTAATATATTTGATCTACCTCTTTTATATTTATGTTCGTAAGTAATTCTTGCATGTTCTCCGTTGTTATTTATTGCTTTGGCCAAGTAGTAGGTAGTGACTCCAAGAGGGAACGTTATGCTTGATTGTGGGTTCATGCCCCTCGATGACTAGCTTGAGTGACAGAAACATGAGTCTAGGGGATGTGCTGTTGCCACAAGGGGGAAAACAACGGTGCTTGTGCCCGCGGGTGCAAGAATTGTTTACTTTACGCAAAGTTCTTTTAATGCAGTTGTTTGTTGCTTTGAGTTTACACTATGGGTGGGACTCGCAACTTAATACCAGCGAGATGTTCTGGATAGATATCTCAAGGTGGATGATTAGTAGTAGATGTAGATGGATTTCGATCTACTTGCCTTGGCGTACCGCCCATGCTTTGAACCTCTACCTTTCTTGTAACATAGTTAGCATTGGTTTGCGCACATAATCCTGTCAATTGCCCAGCTGAAATTCGTTTACCTCACATAGCTGTTTTATCGTCTTTTGGGAGAGAGACATCACTAGTGATCATCATGGGACCCCGGTCCACATTACCATCATTGATCTCATCCGCTATTTACTTTCCGCTTTTTACTTACTATTGCAGCAAAACCTATCACTATTATCAATTGCGTTTGATCCTTTGTAAACGACAAGGCCGGAGGGATTGACAACCTCTCTGTACTCGTTGGGAGCAAAGTTATTTGTATCTGTGTGCAGGTCCACGTTGATTGCTAATATCTGGCGCCGTTAGCAGTTGACACCTTCTTGTTGAAACTGGGAGTCTCAGGGAAATCGATCCTTGGTATCTTTGCCAAGGTAAAACTTCCGCTACACTGCATCTCAAACCTTCCACTTGGGGTAACCAATGAGGGGCGAGAACCGTTATCAGTTCGTCTAAGCTTGGGGATGCCCCCGTGCATCCCCTTCTCCATCAATGTTATCAGTTCGTCTTTTGTTCCACTATATTTTTATCACTTCATGTGTTATGTTCTATGCTTGGAGCGTCTTGCTCTTAGTTTCCTTTTTAGTTTTCTTTAGCTTTTCATAACGAGTCGGAACTCAGCTTTCTTTGTGTGGGAGAGAAACACGCTCCACTTCAACCTAGAACATAACATATAATTTTCATGTTTATCCTTGCTGTGTGTGTTCTTTGTCTTTCAATAGCTACTATCATGTTTAGCTTTTAGTTTTCATGCTTATCTTTTTAAAGAGCTTTTGTTTAGTTGGTCGTTGGAACTCTCTTTATTTACCATGCTTATCTTATTAAGAGAGTTGGCTTCTGTTGCATTGGTCGATATGTCTATGATAAAAATGCTACGTGCATAATGGTGCTTAGTAGTTCATGTTTTCTTATAGTTAGTCTCAAATAGCTGGGGGGTTCCAATGTGTTATTGGAGTACCAACATGATTTGTTTGCCTATGATGTGGTATGGTTTAGAGATATCTTCCTTCAAGAATTTATTTTGATTGACTTGGCGTATGCTCACGCATATTTAAGACTGTAAAGAAAGTCTGTCAAGCCTTGATGATCTTTTATTTCTGAGTAGCGATATAACTACCATGCCTGATTCAATGTTGCTTTGTCGCTCTGCATGATTATGACCGTCATTGCTCTTTTAGTTGGTCGCTCCCAGTCTTTTTCTAACCTCCACCTGTACTAAGCGGACTGACTGCTTGTGCATCCAAATTCTTTTAAACCAGTTATGCCATATGAGTCCACCATACCTTCCTATACATGGTATTTACCTGCCATTCCTAACGGAGACTTTCATGTACCATCTCGAAATTATTCACAAAAAAGAATTCCTATTTTGTGCCTCTGTCTTAGTTCATGAGGAAGTAGTAGTTAATTCATGATCTTTTTAAGTTGGACAAGCTTCACCCCGGGATTGCATGTCTAATGTGCAAACCCATAATACGAGAAGGAACTGGCAAAGAGTGCGCCCGACTCAAAATTAATATAACAAACAAACCCTCCTTCACGCTTTGTTCATGAGAAATCAGAAAACTTTGGCAGTGATAAACAAAGGAGATTAAGAGGATGTGATCGTCCTCATTCGGGAGCCGTTCCTCGAAACTTGTCCATCTCAAGAAGTGATTGAGTTGTCTGCTAGCATTCGTTGATGGAACATGCATAATCTAAAAATAATAATTATTACCTCTGTTTTTAAAACCAAGAGCTCTGGTACATGTTTTGTCTTTGTTTCCGACTACGGATTTTCAACTTTGCCAACAAAAGCCACGGTTCGAGAGTCTCCACCTTCTTTTAAAGCACCAACTATTAAGAGCATGATTGTCATTCTGAGTGTAATGTGCATTGTCCCAAAGTAGCATTGTCTTTTGCATGATTGTTATATCGTTTGTTCTGAAATCATTGTATCTAGTCATCACTTAAACCTTGGAGGTGCTCCTGCATTTATGTTTTGCTTCACTAAAGGGGGCAAGCGAGAAATCACTTTATCATATTTGCACACCATGCTCATTACAAATCTTTTTGATGTTTCAGTATCATATTGTAAAACTTTCAGTTCTTTGTGATTTTCTCATGAGGCAACTTAATTACTACAGATTCATTGTCTCAGTAAGCTTTGTCATCTGACTATAAAATGTCCTTATATGGTTAATAGCATGTCACCACAGAAATTATTCATGTTATCATTTACCTACTCGAGGACGAGCAGGAATTAAGCTTGGGGATGTTGATATGTCTAAAACGTATCTATAATTTCTGCTTGCTCCATGCCTCTTTTGGGTGATATTGCTATGATATTTATACACTTCCATACACTTTTGATCATATTTGGACTAACCTATTAACTCAGTGCACCCCAGTGCCAGTTTCTGTTTTCTGCTGTTTTTGTATTTCAGGTTTTCCCGTCACGAAAACTGCCAGAAAAATCCCGGAAAAATTATATAAAAAATCAGCATTCCGGAAGCTTCCACACGACCGAAGTAGGGCCGGAGGGGGGCCACCAGGGCTCCAGGCGCCCTGGTGGCGCGGCCCCCTCCTGGCCGCGCCGGGGGGGCGCCTGGGCCCCCCAGGCCTCCGCTGATGCCCCCCTTTGGCATATATTTAACACGCGTCCCGAAACCCTCGAGGACGGAACCCTTTTTCGCGATCTCATCTCTGTTCCGCCGCCACCACGCTTCCAAGATCGGAGCACCAGGAGAACTCTTCCCGGCACCCTGCCGGAGGGGAGGATCACCATCGGGAGCCTCTCCACCACCATGGACGCCTCCCGGATGAGTTGTGAGTAGTCTCCCTTGGACCATGGGTCCATGACCAGTAGCTATGTGATGTTCTCCTCCCCTTCTTGTGCTGCCCTACATGATCGAGGCACATATGTAATCCTTATGCTGTTGCTATGTTGAGTTTGCTGGGATCCGATGGATTGAGAGATTATGTTCAGATTGTGTTTGAGTAATATATTTGATTTACCTCTTTTATATTAATGTTCTTAAGTAATTCTTGCATGTTCTCCGTTGCTATTTATTGCTTTGGCCAAGTAGTAGGTAGTGACTCCAAGAGGGAACGTTATGCTCGATTGTGGGTTTATGCCCCTCGATGACTAGCTTGAGTGACAGAAACATGAGTCTAGGGGATGTGCTGTTGCCACAAGGGGGAAAACAATGGTGCTTGTACCCGCGGGTGCAAGTATTGTTTACTTTACGCAAAGTTCTTTTAATGCAGTTGTCTGTTGCTTTGAGTTTACACTATGGGTGGGACTCACAACTTAATACAAGCGAGATGTTCTGGATAGATATCTCAAGGTGGATGATTAGTAGTAGATGCAGATGGATTTCGGTCTACTTGCCTTGGCGTACCGCCCATGCTTTGAACTTCTACCTTTCTTGCAACATAGTTAGCATTGGTTTGCGCACATAATTCTGTCAATTGCCCAGCTGTAATTCGTTTACCTCACATAGTTGTTTTATCGTCTTTTGGGAGAGAGACATCACTAGTTAACATCATGGGACCCCGGTCCATATTACCATCACTGATCACATCCGCTATTTACTTTCCGCTTTTACTTACTAGTTGCAGCAATATCTATCACTATTATCTCTTGCGTTTGATCCTTTGTAAACGACAAGGCCGGAGGGATTGACAACCTCTCTGTACTCGTTGGGAGCAAAGTTATTTGTATCTGTGTGCAGGTCCAAGTTTATTGCTAAGTATCTGGCGCCATTAGGAGTTGACACCTTCTTGTTGAACCTTGGGGTCTCAGGGGAAATCGATCCTTGGTATCTTTGCCAAGGGAAAACTTCCGCTACACTACATCTCAAACCTTCCACTTGGGGTAACCAACGAGGGGCGAGAAGCCATCATTGGGCAATCTCCCTTTTCATGCGTGTCCACCAGTAAGATTGCTTGAGGTCTTGGTACATCTTGGAACTACCAGGATGAGTGGAAAGGAGGGAATCATGTGCTTCTTCCATTATGAGCTTCTTGACATCACCTTTTGGAACCACGAGTCTGTCCTCGAAGAACAAGGTATCTCTCTCATCAACGCGATAGCACTTGTATTTGGGAGTACCCTTTGCAATACCATGTTTCACTTTCTGCACCATGGCATCACTGAGTTGGGCCTCACGGGTCTGATCTTCCAAGGTAGGAGCAACTTGAAGATTTGCTAGAAAACCCTGCGGAACAACTTGGAGGTTGAGCTTCCTGAATGCTTCACAAAGCTCAGGCTGGAACGGCTTGATAAGAAGGCTGTTGCAATATGCCTTTCTGCTCAAAGCATCTGCAATCACATTCGCCTTGCCAGGTGTGTATTCGATGCTGGGATCATACTCTTGGATCATTTCAACTCAACGAGTCTGGCGGAGGTTCAGATTCAGCTGTGTGAAGATGTACTTCAAGCTCTTGTGATCGGTGAAGAGGTCGACTTTTCTGCCCAACAGAAGGTGTCTCCACGTAATCAAAGCATGTACCACAACTGCTAGTTCAAGATCATGTGTGGGGTAGTTCTTCTTACTTGGCTTCAGTTGACGAGAAGTGTATGCCACAATTCTCTTGTCCTGCATAAGCACACCACCAAGTCCTTGAAGAGAAGCATCACAGAATACTTCATAGGGCTTGGACTCATCTGGAGGAGTTAGAACAGGAGCAGAGACGAGCTTTTCTTTGAGAGTTTTGAATGCCACTTCACAATCTGGAGACCAGTAGTACTTGACATTCTTCTGCAGCAAGTTGGAGAGAGGCTTGGGAATCTTGGAGAAGTTCTCAACGAACCTTCTGCAATAGCTGGCAAGACCAAGAAAGCTTCGGAGTTACTTGACGTTCTGAGGAGCTTCCCAGTTGACAATTTCTTCCACTTTCTCGGGGTTTACCGCAATACCGTCAGCGGAGATGATATGGCCCACATACAAAACCTTATCGAGCCAAAATTCGCACTTGGAGAACTTGGCATAGAACTTATGTTCACGGAGTCTGTCGAGAACCAGACGGAGGTGCTTTTCGTGATCTTCTTCATTCTTGGAAAATACCAAAATGTCATCCAGATACACAAGCACAAACTCGCCGGTGTAGGGGTTGAAAATGTAGTGCATCATTCTCGAGAAGGTAGGAGGAGTATTAGCGAGACCAAAAGACATGACTGTATACTCATATGAGCCGTAGCTCGTTCTGAAGGCAGTCTTGGGGATATCTTCTTCTCGAATGTGAATCTGGTGATAGCCCATTCGGAGATCGAGCTTAGAGAACACTTTAGCTCCTTTGAGCTGCTCGAACAGTTCGTTGATGTTGGGGAGCGGATACTTGTTCTTTATTGTCTTCTTGTTCAATGGCCGGTAGTCAACACAGAGACGCTCCGTGCCATCCTTCTTCTTGCCAAATAAGACACCACAGCCCCAAGGAGACGTACTAGGCCTGATCAGACCCATACGCTCCTGTTCATCAAGCTGCCTCCTCAACTCCTTCAACTCTTTAGAAGAGAGCTTGTACAGACGCCGGCATGCTGGCTCAGTACCCGGCTCGAGTTCAATGATGAATTCCACTTGACGGTGTGGAGGTATGCCTGGAAGTTCTTCAGGAAAGACGTCTTCGTATTCGTTTACCACCGGAATTTGAGAGATGGCATTAATCTCGCCCTTGTCATTGAGAGAGAAAAGCCTGATTGAGTTATCCCTGGAGGCGAAGATAATCACATCTTCATCAGGATGGGTAATCTTGACTTCCTTCTGTGCACAGTCAATTTGAGCATCATGCTGAGAAAGCCAGTCCATTCCGAGGATGAGGTCAATGTCGGAATTGCCGAGAATAACCGGATTAGCCAGAAAGCGATAATCACCCATGCGAATAGACACATTCGGAGCAAAATTGTTGGAGTTCATAAGCAAACCCGGAGAAAGCACAGACATCGGTCTAGGCAAAGCTTGCAATGGCATATCATGTGACAATGCAAAAGGTCTTGACATGAAAGAATGTGAAGCACCTGAATCAAACAAGACTTTTGCAGGAAAAGAGTTAACTGAGAGGTTACCCAAAATCACATCAGAAGAATTCTCTGCTTGCGCTGCATTCATCAGATTCACCCTTGCAGGCTTTGGATTATGCTTGACAATAGCTGCGCTGACAGGTGGAGGAGGCGGAAGGCGCCTTGGGTTCGGACATCTGTTAGCATAATGACCCTTCTGGCCGGACTTGTTGCAAACCACTTCTGAGAGAGGACGGAAATGAGAACCACTTGATTTGGAACCTTGAGACTGAAACTGATTCTTCGACTGGTTGCTTGGGTTGGGTGGGTGGGAGAAACCATGGCCACTAGAGTTCTTATTGCTGTTGGAGTTGTTGTAGGGAGCTCGGATCACTGGAGGAGGAGGAAGCCAAAATTTCTGTTGTTTCGCGACCACTTGAGAAGATGAGGAGGAGTGAACGGCATCTCAAATCCTCTTTTTGGAAGCCTCCATCTTGAGCTGGGCTGCCTCTTGCTTAAGCGCCATGATATAGAATTTGTCGAACTCCTCAGGCTCGAACAAGGTGAGAGCAAGTTGAAGTTCATCCTTGAGACCTCCGCGCAACTGATAGATCTTGCTCTTGGCATCTGGTATGTCTTGCTTGGCATAGCGGGCAAGGTTTTGGAACTTGACATTATACTGGTAGACAGTCATAGAGCCTTGCTTCAGGTTGCGGAATTGCTCACGCATACCCTCGATGACACTTGTTGGAATGTGGTGAGAGCGAAAGTCCTTGCAGAAATCATCCCAAGAGATCACACGCCCTTCTTTGGAGTCTTTGTACTGCTGCCACCAGTCAGCTGCTTGGTCCTTGAGTTGGAAGGCTGCAAATTTCACATAGTCCTCAGGCCTTACATTGCTGCACTCAAAATGCTTCTTGATATCAGTGATCCAGTCTTCACCATCGAGAGGGTCGACACAGTAACTGAAAGCCTTTGGTTGATTAGCCAAGAACTGGTTGAGCGTAGCATGGTGCTGTTGGTTGAAGAAATTGCCTTGGTTCCCTGGAGCACCCTGATTTGCTTGATTTGCTTGCATTTGCTGCATCATCTGCATCAACATCTGGGTGTTCTGATTTGTAGTCTGCATAATCGCTCTCCAAGCCTCAGACGGAGGAGGAGGGGAAGGAGGACGATCTGGAACCTCTTCACCCTCTGGGTTAGCGTTGGGAACCCGTTTCGGAGCCATCTTGAAAGAGATGACCACCAATCAGCAATTTGATTGAAAGAAGACATAAGCTGAATCAACGGATAGAAATGCAACATAGTCTTCACAAGAATCATTCGAACAAGAGGAACGAATGAAATTCTCAGTTAAATGATAACAACAATCTTCACGAGAAGCCACATAGGGGACAAAAGGTAAATAAGAAAAACAACAAGGTACGGATGGAACAAACACAAGATAGGAGCTTCGTTCAACATCTTTGTGCTGTAAGATTATGGAACGCGTTATGAAAGGGTTTTGCAATCCGCGGATCAGCATAGCCAAGGACCCTTTATAATGCAAATCCCGATCGGAACATCGGCCATAAAACCACTTCACTCAATGTAGAACCCCGAACTCGCTAACCTGCATTCGTTGGAAGAATGCCTACGATCTACTGGATAAACCCACCTATTAATTTCCGAAAGTTTCCAGTTATGCAATCAGGTGTTGGGGATACAGGGGAAGCACCGCGCAATCAACTCTAAACCTACATCCAGCTGTATCCATCCTTCAACACATAACCAGTCTTTCTCGGAAACCGTCTACCTCGGACCTTCGAAAAGCATCCACTATACAAAGCTATGGCAATACTCCCGAACTACCTCCCCAGTACTGGGTGATGTCGGTATTATCTTGCCACTAACCGTATAGGAGAGTTTTCGATGTCGGCCGTCTTAAGTATTCTAGTACTATCGCGATATGCTTGTGACGACAATACCCCGAAGCTCAACTCCCCGGGACACTGCCACAACCCCTAATGTCAGGAAGCATCGAGAACAATATTCTCGTCACAAGGACATCGAAACAATCCAACAATACTCACGAGATTCCTAAAAAAAAATTGGTGCAATTTTTGAAAGTAGAAGAGGCAAGAGTAGTCGTCAGGAGTCCTCACCAGAGTGAAAAGAGATGTGGAGCAAAGAAATCCTACTCTCCGATATAAATATAGGACTCAAAACATTTTCAGTGTGTGCCTAGACTCGACCATCAACGATTCGATCAATCAGTGGGGGCTTCTAGGTCGGAGAAGGCTCTGAATACCAACTTGTAATGCCCAGGATGAGACTATATCTCCTACGTGTCGAGGCACGACTTAAAGATATAAGCCCATTCTGGAATGATCGCAAGTTTGGTACCTTTGCACATCTCATATAAAAATAGGGATGGAAAACTGAAAAGATAGTTGGCTTACACTCGCCACGTCACACAAATTCATTACATGTTCAAACATCATTCAGATAAACATCACAGCCCATCTAAGGGTAAAAATCCAAATGACAAGATACCAAACATAACATTGAACCACAGGTCTAGATCGAATCCTAGTAGAAGCTCTACTGATCAACCGGATAGTTCACATAGTAACGGCTACGCTCCTCGTTGTACTCCCAGTCTAGCTCAGTGCCATCGCCTGTGTAGCTCACCATCGTACCTGCATCTGGTGTGGTGAAGTATCTGTGAGCCACAGAGGACTCAGCAATCCCGTTCCCGGGTAACACGACTATCCCAGCCTTGGGTGTGGAACAAGGCTGAAGAAAGAACAAGAGGTTGCAGCAGCACTAGCACTAACTTACGTAAAAGAGAGCGAGAAGAGAAGGTGCCTCGGTCGAGAGGTGATCACGAAGTGATCCTAACTAAAACAAGTCAAACATAACCCCACCGTGTTCACTTCCCGAATCCCTTTCGTAAAATGACCGTCACGGTACACACGCTGGTAGTGTATTGGAACATGGTGTCAAGTTTTCGACAACCGGATATTAACAAGCTCCCATCTGCCACATAACCGCGGGCACGGCTTTCGAAAGTTCATAACCCTGCAGGGGTGTTCCAACTTGGCCCATGACAAGCTCACGATCCGCGGAGTCGCAACTCCAAGGTGGGAAGGCCCGAGTATCCTCGGAATCCCGTGCTCAAGATACTCCGACTAAGGTAAGGCTAATCCAGCAAATCCTCCCGGCATGCCGATACCCTGATAGTAGCCGCGCGTATCTAGTCTCAGGCCACGACCGGATGAGCACAGCGTACAGTGACCAAAACCCAAGTTGCCAAGGGGGGTACCGCACACGACTCAAGTTTGGACCAACACTCAAATCGAGCACTGGCCCAGGGGGGTTGAATTAGTTAATCCTCGGGTTAATTACTCCCTCGGTAAGTTTTTAGTCGTTTAGGCGAATAGTACCAATGTTGGGACTTACTGGAAAAGACTTAGCACTTAGCGGTTTATCGAGGGGGTCCCATAACCCCAACCGTGTGAGGAACGCATAATCAAGGAACATAACACTGGTTTATACGGTTCCTAGCGGCATGAGTGGAACAAATCACCAAGCAAAAGGCTTAGCCTTCCAACCATTACCAATATATAGATGATTTCATTTAATAATTAATATAGTGTGATATCCCAACAAGTTTCAACAAGAAGCAAGAATCTTCAATCTTCACCTGCAACTAACAATGCTATAAGAGGGGCTGAGGGAAGCCTACGTATAGCCAATCAATGGTTTGCATAGGTGGGGTGGTTAAACAGGTTCATGGTTACAATAGGAGGCTGATAGAAAAAACATGGGCATCGAGGCAAAACTATAGATCGAGACTTCTAGCAATAGGCAAAGATAGTAATGTTATCGGGGTTCGGTCATCTTGCCTGAAGAGTTGTCGATAGGATCGTAAGAGGTGTCCTCGTTCTCAACCTCGGTAGTAACCTCGTGCTCGTACTCGTACTCGGTCTCAGCTTCCGGCTCTACTCAACACAAGAACACAAGGCAACGAATCAAACAAGATGCAATGCGCAGAAAAAAATACTGGATGCATGACTGATGCACTATGGAAGCAAAACAGATGCACTATGGGAGCACAGAAAATCTACTTAGGAAGCACAGTGTTATAGCACAACAATATGCATCAAGCAGAAATGCTTCAAAACATGTTAACAATAGGATATTATGAATCTACATGAAAAATCACACAAGTTTCATATAGGACCTGCTCAAAACGGAGCTACGGGCTAATAGTTACACCCGAAACAATAAACATGCGCAAGCTGAAAATAACAGCCACATAGCAACTTCGGAGCAAGAGATAAATGGTCTACAGCACTCAAACATCATCGCAATGAGCATGAACATAAACTATACATATCCTACAGCAAACAAATACATTGGAGCATCCCCAAAGGAGCCATGGATCAATAGCAACAAGCTATGACATATTGAACTTGACAACAAAATCCTGACAGCGGTAATTTGTTGCAACTTGGGAGCAAGAGTTAAATATGCTACAGCCACTCAAATAAGCATGTGAGAGCATTAATGGATAGCCAACAACTTATACAACAAAGAATCATCAAGAGTCACCCCAAAACTAACATGGATTGGCCTAGAACAACAAGCAAACATGGCATCTGGAAAATTACAGATTCCAGACTTAGTGAAATTTCACTAAGTGTTAAAACAGCAGTTTCATCATGGCATCTTTGAGAGCAAGTTTAAGTCACCTCAAAGCAAAACATGTCAAGTGGTAAGCACCACAGCAAAGTACACATGATGGTAAATCCAAAACATCTAAGCATGCATCAAGGGGACAAACACAACGATAGCAACGAGCTCCTCTACGAGGCATCTCGTAACAAGTTTAACGACATAACAGCCGCATAACACTTTGCAAAGGAGATAAACATGGCAAGATGATATCTATCATGCAAGCTAAAGCAATCAACATGTAGAGCATTTTATGACGAACACGTGGACATCTCATTTCCTTCATTTGGATAATCATGCACCAAGTTATCACATTGCAAAGATGGCATGAAAACAACAACTAACAGCAGTTTATAACAAGTAGCACTCTTCCAACAGATATTTAAGCATCTAGATGACCTCAAACATGCATGGCACCAAGGAACAAAACGTAGTACAAGTCTCCACGATCATTTTGACATATCATTTGCTCAAATCGGACCATCACACAAAAAGTTATCACCGTTGCAAAACTGCTCCAGAAACTAAAACATCAGGGACTTGGTGGAATTTGGGACAACCTCAGGGTCAACGAAGAAGTCAACCGGATCTGACGCGGATCGGGTCTGGGGCTCGCGGATCGGCTCGGGGAAGCGGATCGGGCTGGATCGGATCTGGCGGGTCTTCGCGGATCTGGTGCTGGGCCTCGCGGATCGGGCCCCGTGGCGAAGCGGGTCGGGCTCGCTACCGGACTCGGCCCGTTAGGGCGCTGTGGCCGAAGGGGATCTGGATCGGCGCGCGACCCTGGCGCCCTTCGATGCAGCGGCGGCGCCGGCCTTCGAGGCGGAGGGGAAACGACGGGGCGCGGCGGCCCCCTGGCCGGAGGGGCGGCCGGAGGTGCGGACCGGCGGCGGTGCCCGGCCGGCGGCCTGGCCCAGCGGCGGAGTGGGCCCGGCCGGCGGTTGGTGGAGAGGGCGGCGCGGCGGCCGGAGCTGGCGGAGGCGGCGGCGGTGGAGGCTTGAGGAGGCGCGGTGATGGCGGCGGTGGCCGGAGGCGGGAGGCGGTGGCGCCGGCGCGGAGGTGGCGGAGGAGGCCGGCGGCAGCGGTGATTCCGGCGAGCTCCTCCGGCGAGCTCCAATCTGGAGGTTGAAGATGAATAGGTAGGAGATGATGGTGGACTAGGGTTTTTAGGGCAAAAATTGGGGAAGTTGGACAAATATATAGGCATAAGGAGCTAGGGTTGTCCAAATGAGGTGTGGTTTTCGGCCACGCGATCAGAATTGGATGGCCTAGATGAAGGGAGTGGTTTGGGTTGGTTTGGTGGGCTGTTGGACCGGTGTCTTGGGCCTCAAAGAGGGGGTACTTTCAGCCCACCAGAATAACTGTTGGAGCACCAAACGAACTCCAAACGCGACGAGATTTGACCGGCGGGTTACACACACCAAAACAACAACACACGACAAGTCTCACGCCAAACCGAAAACGTTACACGGCCAAACACCAAAGTAGGCCTCGGGGATGCCATGGACACGTGAGAGCTCCGGAACTCGAAACGGACAACGGAAAGGAACGTGTGAGACCGGATGCACACGACAACACAAATGCAATGCGACGCACATGACTACATGATATGAATGAATGCCACACACGCACACAACAAAACGACGAAAACCCGAAGGACGAAGAACCCGGAAAGGAATTGTTGAAGCCAGAGATATCATATATTTCCCAAAAGGGAAAGTATTACATCTGGGGCATTACAATCCCTCTCTTCGTTTCTATCGACATCACATGCCGATGATCCCTCCCCTCTCTTCTCATGGATCACATCATGTGTATGATATACTCCTATCTAGCTAGACCTCAATTTCACACACATTGCTTATGCTTAATTTTTTGGTTTGAGACATCATCGACACATATTCCCGCACAAAAATACACTCACAAAATCAACCACGTAAAACACACTCATGAACTGACACACCATCTTTCTCACAAATCTCCACATAGGCGGGGTACGTGCAGGAAGAGAAGAGGTGCACGCAGCGACGCACGAACTCCCGTCTCTGGCCCGACCACACCCCTGTGGGTACACCATGGAGCTCATTTTTGTACGAAAAAGGCAGCCCACATTCTAAAAAATTGATGCCTTTAGTGCTTGTCCACTTGATGGAGGGTCATGTACCAAACATGGACGATAGAAAGTGCGACGCATTTTATTTAGCAAACGGTTGCACTATATATAATATAGGCATGATCCAACGCTCTGCCTACTGGGGTTGGTCTCTTCATAGTTCACACTCTCTCACACAAAATGGTGGTGGACACACTCTCGCTCACCGCTGGTCACTGATCCGGCCGGATCCCGTCCGCCGGTGGAAAGGGAGGATATGGAGCATTGCTTTGGTCGCTGGCGCCGAGGCAGGAAACCCACTGACGGCGCATCCCAGTCTGCGGTACATTCCGTTCTCTCAGACGACCAGCGCGGTAGGGCCTTCGCCCCTTGCTCGTTGCCGCATCATATCCCTCCCGGTGCCGCCCTCCGTGTTACACCCCGATGACACTAAAGTACAACTTCCTCTGAAACCGGCGATGCTCGACTACCCAACTTCCCACGTCGCTGCATGTGGATCTTCCACAGTTCTTTTCCTAAAAGGTAGGTCGACCGGCGTACGTTCCATGTTGCAATCTCCTCCTCACACCGTTTTAGATAAAGAACCGTGATGCTATCTTCCCTTAGGCCAAGGAATATTCTTCTTTTTTGTCGTCGTATGTGTCATCAACTGTCATTGGACAATAATTGTTTTGTTTCAACCTATTTTTTTGCAAACAGGGTTATCCATTCTACCTCGTTTCTATTGCGACCTTTTGGTTAACTGCACAAATCACTTTTTTCTTTAAGAGTGTCCTGTGCAGTTCCACTAAAATGTCACACGGGCAACATCTCTACATTTCAGTGCGACTGCACAAAGGGGGATCAGTTTTGCTATCCTCATCCAACTCCGAGCCTAATCTTCTCCAAGAAGTGGTTAGTTTTATGAGTGATTGCAAAGGTGACCGGCTTCTACTTGGGTGTGTATGTTTCATCAACAACTACTGGTGCCACTATTAATGTTATAACACATGTTGAATATTGAAGGAAATATGCCCTACAGGCAATAATAAAGATGTTATTTGTATTTCCTTATATCATGATAAATGTCTTTTCTTCATGCTAGAATTGTATTAACCGGAAACTTAGTACATGTGTGAAAACATAGACAAAGCAGTAGGTCCCTAGTATGCCTCTACTAGACTAACTCATTGATCAAAGATGGCTATGTTTCCTAGCCATAGACATGAGTTGTCATTTGATCAACGGGATCACATCATTAGGAGAATGATGTGATGGAGAAGACCCATCCGTTAGCTTAGCACTCTGATCGTTTAGTTTTACTGCTATTACTTTCTTCATGACTTATACATGTTCCTATGACTATGAGATTATGCAACTCCTGTATACCGGAGGAACACCTTGTGTGCTATCAAACGTCACAACATAACTGGGTGATTATAAACATGCTCTACAGGTGTCTCTGAAGGTGTTCGTGGTGTTGACATATATCAAGAATAGGATTTGTCACTCCGAGTGTCGGAGAGGTATCTCTGGGCCCTCTCGGTAATACACATCATAATTAGCCTTGCAAGCAAATGACTAATGACTTAGTCACGGGATTATGTATTACGAAACGGGTAAATAGACTTGCCAGTAATGATATTGAACTAGGTATTGAGATACCGACGATCGAATCTCGGGCAAGTAACATATCGATGACAAAGGGAACAACGTATGTTGTTATGCGGTTTGACCGATAAAGATCTTCGTAGAATATGTAGGAGCCAATATGAGCATCCAGGTTCCGCTATTGGTTACTAACCGGAGATGAGTCTCGGTCATGTCTACATAGTTCTCGAACCCGTAGGGTCCGCACGCTTAACGTTTGATGACGATCGATATTATGAGTTTATGAGTTTTGATGTACCGAAGTTAGTTCAGAGTCCCGGATAAGATCACAGACATGACGAGGAGTCTTGGAATGTCCGAGACGTAAAGATTGATATATCGTACGACTATATTCGGACACCGGAAGTGTTCCGGAAAGTTTCGGAATAAACCGGAGTGCCGAGGGGGGTTACCGGAACCCCCCGGGGAAGCTATGGGCCCTAATGGGCTTTAGTGGAAAGAGAGAGGGCCGGCCAGGGTTGGGCCGCGCGCCCCACCCCCTTGGTGCGAATTGGACAAGGAAAGGAGGGGGCCGGCGCCCCTTTCCTTCTCCCTCTCCCTCTCCTTCCTTCCCCCTCTCTTCCTCTTGGTGATTCCTACTAGGAATAGGATTGCAATCCTATTCCTAGTAGGATTGGTCCTCTAGGCGCGCCATAGGAGGGACGGCCGGCCTACCCCTTGATCCTTTATATAAGGGGGCAGGGGGCACCCTAGAACACAGAAGTTGATCTCTCCAGCCGTGTGTGGTGCCCCCCTCCACAGAAACACACCTCGGTCATACCATTGCAGTGCTTAGGCGAAGCCCTGCGCCGGTAACTTCATCATATCTGTCACCATGCCGTCGTGCTGATGAAACTCTAATGTGAATCTCAAATGGATGAAGAGCTCGTGGGACGTCATCAAGTTGAATGTGTGCTGAACGCGGAGGTGCCGTACGTTTGGTTCTTGATCTGTTGAATCGTGAAAAAGTTCGACTACATCAACCACGTCACTTGACGCTTCCGCTTTCGGTCTACGAGGGTACGTAGACACACTCTCCCCTCTCGTTGCTATGCATCTGGTTGATAGATCTTGCATGATTGTAGGAAACATTTAAAATACTATGTTCCCCAACAAATATCTTTGCAAACAGGCATGCTCAGCTAGCTCGGTTTTTGTGGAACCGCACAAAATGATCAGATGGTCCATGTCCTCTATAGAATCCTTTCTTGGCAAACATTTCTTGTTCAGTTTAACAGAGTTGCATGAAACTAGCTGCCACCAGTGACGCCTGAAATGCAACCACGCCTATGAACATCATCCTTCCGTTTTAAATTTTTTTCTTTATTTGTACACTTTCTCACAACTTTTTATTCAGTTGTGATGTAAATATGATCTGCGAATCATTGAGATGCATTAGCATGCATGTTAGTTTCCTTTGTATTTGATGTCACGTTGTAATGAGACAACTTTGGAGGCAAGAGGACGCATGTAACCAAGTTGAAAGCTTCATAGCATTACAACAAAATTTCATTATGGTGGAAAATTATATGTACATATAAACATATCCCAGAAGCTTGATAGGAATGCCACTAATCTTTCAAACATCATTTCGCCCACATGCGGGACATCTAGAATCCAGGTCCACGTGACCGCTGGCGAGATTCACCCCGCTCGTTACGCCACAGTAATAATGCCTAATGAGCAAATCACAGAGCCCCACCTTTCCCGCAGTATACTACTCCCTCCGTCCAGGTGAATACGTCATTGTGCACGGCAACCAAGGCAGAGGGAAAACGAGAGAGTTTAATGTTTATTTGCTAATTAATAGCATTGCATGCAACGAATTGACCACTACACACTACTGCAGGATGTTGTTAACGCGACACTACGATCAAAGACCCTTCGAGAAATTGTGTGTGATGCAATCATCGCAAACAGTGCTGCATGAAAACCGTCAGAAATGTGTAAAACATTTGCGATGACGGATGCATCAAACATGGTTCAGGTTATAGTTGCGTGTGCGATGAGGGGCATACGGTTAAGTTCAATTAACTATTTGCGATGAGGAGGAACAAAAGAAACGGCAGCCAGATGAAGGCGTGTGTGATACACAACATACAGTTCACTTGGATGAATTGTTTGTGATTAGGCAACACAAAAGAAACGGGCAGCCAGATGAAGGTGTGTGCGATATACAGCATACGGTTCACTCGAATGAACTGTTTGTGATTAGGTAACACAAAAGAAACGGTCAGCCATATCAAGGTGTGTGCGATATATGGCATGCGGTTCACTCGGCCTTGTCGTCAGTGTGTGACCTCTGTGGCAACCGTTCACTCCCCACTAGCCTCTTCTTGTACCATGGCAACTGTCCACTGCCTCTTCGCCTATCCCTCTCGATTTGGAACTGCTGTCGCACACTCTTCCTCCCATCATTTGCCTTCACCCTTCCTTCAGCCGTTGTTCGATCGATCGTCTTCTCCATGGAGGGAAGAGGCCGGAAACGACCCCGTTATTCTTGCCTCGATCCGAAAGATGACGTGGTGGAGGAATTCATTGATCGGTGCGACATCATCACCTCGGCTAGCATGGCAGGTTCGTACAAGACTGTTCTCGACTCAACAAATAGGATCATTACAAAGAACCCAAGGGTTCAGGAGCGGTTTGATCTCCCCTATCTTCTTCGACATGACCCTGCTCGCTGTCGCGAGGACGACGGAAGCCTTGCCTTCTGCAAGTTGATGCCGCTTGATAATGATATGTGTGATTTTAAGATGCCGTCGCTTAAGGGCAAGGCCTGGGCAGGCGCAAATGGATATTGAGTTGTTTATATTGGGAACAACTGCGAGTGGGAACTTGTGAATGTGTACACTCGTCACCGGGTTCCACTTCCAAAAATCTGAGACTGCTTTGAGGTTCAGCACACAGATAGTCTACGTACGTTCAGATATGATCATCATGATTGTCGTCTACAGAAGATAGTATTTTCTCGAGTTCCCAACCGCTCTTGGGAATACAAGAACTATGATGTTGTTGCTATCTTCGACAAGCTTGTTGCCGTCTCTGCTTCCACTGATGGATGGATATTGCTCAAAAATCAATTTATGTACACGAATGAGTACTGTGATGCAATTCAATACGAGCGTCTAGTGTTGGCTGCCACCACTCGTGGCACTATTTTTGCATGGGATCCTTACTGTTTCGGTACATTTGTCTTCCATCGTAATTAGAATTATTTCATCCACATGCATGCTAGTTAGTATCACCGTACTAATTAACCTTCTTGTGTTTCCAAGGTCCCGTGAATATTCCACCACCTATACTTGAAAAAAATTATAACCAAGGGGGAGATGACGATGGTGATGATCACGAGCATGAGGACGAGCAGGACCCATATACTCAGTGGCTCTTGGCAACTTATTCCGATGGATCACCTCTTCTTGTATGTATACAGGGCACTGCTGATGTTACTAACGAAGCAGGTGTTGTCTCCCATGGTCGCTCTATCCGGACCTATTCCAAGATCCGTTGCAGGGTATTCGGGATGGAAACTAGTGTACTAGCACCAGCACCTTCTGAATGGTTCCGTATTGAAAGTCTTGGAGGAAACTCGCTCTTCCTTGGACAAAACTATCCGATGATGGTGAAAGGTGATCCAGCTACTGTTGACACAACGTTACTACCATTTATGATAACAATTGTATCTATACCGTGGACATTGCTATGGTTCCCTACCCTGGCTATCACAATATGCATCCTGATATAGACCGCTTCAGCCTCGATGATCAGTCTTGCGTTGGTCTCGAGATTGACAATAGCTGGCCCTTCCCACAGAATCATTTATGGTTCAAAGAAAGCATTTCCAACGCCGAGGATTGGTTGAGCTGAAGTTCATTTCATCGCTTTGTTTTTTGTTGTGTGAGAAAAACTTTACTTTACTAGAATGTTTTGTTGGAAATAATCTATAATCCAACATGTATCCTCGTTGTTGTTGTTGTTGTTGTGTGTTGATGACTTGTTGTATGTAAAGACTGGTACATTTGCATATGCGCCTGCTACTTCTCGAGCTTGTGTTGTATTCCCTCAAAGAGGAAAAGGAGATGCAACATAGTAGCATAAATATTTCCCTCAGTTTTTGAGAACCAATGTATCAATCCAGTAGGATACCACGCGCGATTCCCTCACACGTGCGCAAAGAAATAAGAACTTCGCAACCAACGCGATAAGGGGTTGTCAATCCCTTTACGGTCACTTACGAAAATGAGATCTGATAGAGATGATAGTTTGATATTTTTGGTTATAAGATCAGAAAGTAAAAGCGGAAAAGTAAAGTAGATTGTAGATTGATATGTTGAGAATAGACCCGGGGGGCATAGTTTTCTCTAGTGGCTTCTCTCATGATAGCGATATTCTACGGCGGGTAAACAAATTACTGTCGAGCAATTGATAGAAAAGAGAATAATTATGAGACTATCTGGGCATGATCATTATATATAGGCATCACGTCCGAGACAAGTAGACCGAAACGATTCTGCATCTACTATTATTACTCCACACATCAACCGCTATCCAGCATGCATCTATTGTATTAAGTTCATAGGAACAGAGTAACGCCTTAAGAAAGATGACGTGATGTAGAGAGATAAACTCAAACTTAGTGATATAAACCCGGTCTTTTTTATCCTTGATGGCAACAATACAATATGTGCCTTGTTGCCCCTACTGTCACTGGGAAAGGACACCGCAAGATTGAACCCTAAGCCAAGCACTTCTCCCATTGCAAGAAATATAGATCTAGTAGGACAAACCAAACCAATAATTCGAAGAGACTTGCAAGGATATTATAATCATACATAAAGATTTCAGAAAAGAAACAAATATTTCTCATAGATAATCTTGATCATAAACCCACAATTCATCGGATCTCGACAAACACACCGCAAAAAGAGATTACATCGAATAGATCTCCTCGAAGACCGAGGAGAACTTGCTATTGAGATCCAAAGAGAGAGAAGAAGCCATCTAGATACTAGCTATGGACCCGAAGGTCTGTGGTAAACTACTCAGAACTCATGGTGAGGTGATGATGATGATGATGTAGAAGCACTCCGTGGAAGATACCGCCCTCCGGCGGAGGTCCGGAACAGGCCCCAAGATGGGATCTCACGGGAACAGAAGGTTGCGACGGTGGAACTAGGGTTTTCTCTGTTCCTCTGATAGTTTCGGGGTACGTATATATATATATGAGGAAGGAGGGCACCGGGGGCCAGACGGGGTGCCCACGAGGCAAGGGGCGCCCCTCCCACCCTCGTGGACACCACGTCAGCCCTACTCCATGGTTCTCAAGTCTCCCGTGCGTATTTTGCTCCAAAAATATCTCACCCGATGGTTTCATTCCGTTTGGACTCCGTTTGATATTCCTTTTTTGTAAAACCCTTAAACAGGCAAAAACAGCAATCTGGACTGGGCCTTTGGGTTAGTAGGTTACTCCAAAAAATAATATAAAATTGTATAACATAGCCATTAAACATCCAAAACATCATAAATAATAGCATGGAACAATAAAAAATTATAGATACGTTGGAGACGTATGAAGCATCCCCAAAGTTTTATTCCTACTCGTCCTCGAGTAGGTAAATGATAAAAACATTTTTTTGATGTGGAATGCTAACCAACATAGCTTTTCAATGTAATACTCTTAATTGTGGCATGAATGTTCAGATCTGAAAGATTCAAGACAAAAGTCTATATTGACATAAGAAATAATAATACTTCAAGCATACTAACAAAGCAATCATGTCTTCTCAAAATACTATGGCTAAAGAAAGTTATCCCTACAAAATGATATAGTTTGGCTATGCTCCCTCTTCATCACACAAAATATTCATATCATGCACAACCCCGGTTTCAGCCAAGCACTTGTTTTCATACTCTATTCTTTCAAACAATTCAACTTTCACGCAATACATGAGTGTGAGCCATGGACATAGCACTATGGGTGGAATAGAGAGGTGGTTGTGGAGAAGACAAAAAGGAGGGAGATAGTCTCACATCGACTAGGTGTATCAACGGGCTATGGAGATGCCCATCAATAGATATCAATGTAAGTGAGTAGGGATTGCCATGCAACGGATGCACTAGAGCTAAATATGTATGAAAGCTCAACAAAGGAAACTAGTCCCTGTGCATCCAACTTGCTTGCTCATGAAGACCTAGGGCATTTGAGGAAGCCCATCGTTGGAATATACAAGCCAAGTTATATAATGAAAATTCCCACTAGTATATGAAAGTGACTAAACATGAGACTCTCTATCATGAAGAACAAGGTGCTAGTTTGAAGCACAAGTGTGGAAAAAGATAGTAGTAATTGTCCCTTTTTCTTTTTCTTTTTTTGGGCCTTTTTTTTCTTTGGCCTTTTTTTTTCTCTCCCCCTTTTTTTCTTGGAGGAGATTTCTTGATTTTGCCTTTCCTCACAAGGGACAATGCTCTAATAATGATGGTCACCACACTTTCATTGAATTACAACTCGATATTACAACTCGATACTAGAACAAAGTATGACTCTATATGAATGCCTCCGGTGGTGTACCGGGATGTGCAATGAATCAAGAGTGTCATGTATGAAAAATTATGCATGGTGGCTTTGCCACAAATACGATGTCAACTACATGATCATGCATGGCAGTATGACAATATGATGCGTGTCATATGAACGGAACGGTGGAAAGTTGCATGGCAATATATCTCGTAATGGCTATGGAAATGCCATGATAGGTAGGTATGGTGGCTGTTTTGAGGAATATATATGGTGGCTGTTTTGAGGAAGGATATATAGTGGGTGTATGGTACCGCGAAAGTTGCGCGATACAAGATAGGTTAGCAATGGTGGAAGGGTGAGAGTGCGTATAATACATGGACTCAACATTAGTCATAAAGAACTCATATACTTATTGCAAAAATCTACGAATCATCAAAACAAAGCAATCGACGCATGCTCCTAGGGGGGAGGTTGGTAGGAGTTAACCATCGCGCGGCCCCGACCTCCACACAAAGGTTGACACTTTACAAATACCTCATGCTCTAAATTCGTCACATAGCGGTTCACCATACGTGCATGCTACGGGAATCACTAACTTTAACACAAGAATTTCTCAATTTCATAATAACTCCTCTAGCATGACCCTAATATCACTATCCTCAGATCTCAAAACAATTATCAAGCATCCAACTTCTCATCATATTCAATGCACTTAATGTGAAAGTTTTTACTACATTGATCTTGGATGTCTATCATGTGAAGACTAGTTTTATAGCCAAAGCACATTACCATGCTGTTTTAATAGACTCTCAAATGGGTATAAGTGAAGCATGAGAGATCAAAAATTTCTACAAAATATAATCACCACCGTGCTCTAAAATATATAAGTGAAGCACTAGAGCAAAACTATTCAACTCAAAAGATATAAGTGAAGTACATAGAGTGTTCTATCAATTCCTAGGCCATATTTAACTCTCTCAAATAGGTGTGTCCATCAAGGATAATTGTGGCAAACTAACAAATAAAGATTCAAATTATACAAGACGCTCCAAGTAAAACACATATCATGTGGTGAAAAAATATATAGTTCCGAGTATAGTTACCGATGGATGAAAACGAAAGAGGGGATGCCTTCCCGGGGCATCCCCAAGCTTAGGCTTTTGCTTGTCCTTTAATTTTACCTTGGGCTACCTTGGGCATCCCCAAGCTTAGGCTTTTGCTTGTCCTTTAATTTTACCTTGGGCTACCTTGGGCATCCCCAAGCTTAGGCTCTTGCCACACCTTTTTCCATTGTCCATCAAAGCAATACTCAAAATTTGAAAACTTCACAGCACAAAACTTAGACAAAAATCTCGTGAGGTCCGTTAGTATAAGAAAGCAAACCACTACTCAAAGGTACTACAATGAATTCATTATTTGTTTATATTGGTGTTAAACCTACTGTATTCCAACTTCTCTATGATTCATACTTCCCAATACTACTCATAGATGCATTGAAATAAGCAAACAACACACGAAAAACAAAATCTGTCAAAAACAGAACAGTCTGTAGTAATCTGCAGTTTTTGCATACTTATGTAACTCCAAAAACATTGAAATAAATTGGTAAACATGAGTAATTTGTCTATTTGCAAAAAGAATCAATTAAATAGCACGCTCGAGTAAAATCTGGTGACCATTCTAGCGAGCGCTAACGATTCTGTTTTTCACTGCACGATCATATAAACTTCACACAAGTCTTCCCAAAGGTTCTAATTGGCATAAAAACTAATTAAAACACAAAACCACATCTAAACAGAAGCTAGATGCAATATTTATTCCTAAACAGAAGCAAAAACAAAAAATAGTAAATTGGGTTGCCTCCCAACAAGCTCTATCGTTTTACGCCCCTAGCTAGGCACGATTTTAGTGATGCTCTCATGAAAGACAAGACTTGAAGCACAAAAAGAGCATCATATAACATGTGAAAATCACATCTAAGCCTAACATACTTCCTATGCATAGGCATTTTTATAGGAAAACAAATTATCATAGCAAGCAAGATCTAGCGTATGCAAGGAAGAAGAAAGAAACAAGATCAATATCAACATGAGGAGAGGTAATTTAGTAACACGAAGATTTCTATGACCATATTTTCCTCTCTCATAATAATTGCATGTAGGTTCATATTCAAACTCACAATATAGCTATCACATAACATATTCTCAACATGATCCACATGCATACGAAGTTGACACTCTTCCAAAATAGTGGGATCAAAATTAACTAAAGTCAAGACCTCTCCAAACCCACTTTTATCAAAAAATTCATAAGATTGAGCATTCTCCAAATATGTGGGATCTAAAGTTGACACTCTTCCAAACCCACTTTCAATATTATTGCAAACATTATTATCAATCTCATATTCATCATGGGGCTTAAATAAATTTCCAAGATCATAAGAAGAATCACCCCAATCATGATCATTGCAACAAGTAGTGGACATAGCAATACTAGCATCCCCAAGCTTAAGGTTTTGCGTATTATTAGCACAACTGACATCAATAGAATTTATAGTAACATCATTGCAATCATGCTTTTTATTTAAGGAGCTAACATGAATTACTTTTTCTTTTAACAATTCCTCACAATTTTCAGATTCATGAATTTCAAGCAAAACCTCATAAAGATAATCTAGTGCACGCAGCTCACTAGCAATGGGTTCAACATAATTGGATCTCTTAAAGAAATTAGCAAGTGGATGAGGATACATACTTTAGCAAGCGAAGATGCAAGCTAATAGAGGGCACATAGCAACACAAGCAAACAGAAAGGCGAACGGTAAACACACGACAAAAGATGGGCAAATAAAACAGCAAGGGTGAAGTGGGGGAGAGGAAAACGAGAGGCAAAAAATGTAATGTGAAGGATAAGGGTTTGTGATAGGTACTTGGTATATGACTTTTGCGTAAGCCTCCCCGGCAACGGTGCCAAAAATTCTTCTTGCTACTTCTCGAGCTTGCGTTGTATTCCCTCGAAGAGGAAAGGGAGATGCAGCACATTAGCGTAAGTATTTCCCTCAGTTTTTGAGAACCAAGGTATCAATCCAGTAGGAGACCACGCGCGAGTCCCTCGCACCTACACAAAGAAATAAGAACTTCGCAGCCAATGCGATAAGGAGTTGTCAATCCCTTTACGGTCACTACGAAAGTGAGATCTGATAGAGATGATAGTTTGATATTTTTGGTATTTTTGGTTATAAGAACAGAAAGTAAAAGCGGAAAAGTAAAGTAGATTGTAGATTGATATGTTGAGAATAGACCCAGGGCCCATAGTTTTCTCTAGTGGCTTCTCTCATGATAGCAATATTCTACGGCGGGTAAACAAATTACTGTCGAGCAATTGATAGAAACGCGAATAATTATGAGACTATCTAGGCATGATCATTATATATAGGCATCACGTCCGAGACAAGTAGACCGAAACGATTCTTCATCTACTACTATTACTCGACACATCGACCGCTATCCAGCATGCATCTAGTGTATTAAGTTCATAGGAACAGAGTAACGCCTTAAGCAAGATGACATGATGTAGAGGGATAAACTCAAACTTAGTGATATAAACCCCATCTATTTATCCTCAATGGCAAAAATACAATACGTGCCTTGCTGCCCCTACTGTCACTGGGAAAGGACACCACAAGATTGAACACAAAGCCAAGCACTTCTCCCATTGCAAGAACTATAGATCTAGTAGGCCAAACCAAACCAATAATTCGAAGAGACTTGCAAGGATATCATAATCATATATAAAGAGTTCAGAAAAGAACCAAATATTTCTCATAGATAATCTTGATCATAAACCCACAATTCATCGGATCTCGATAAACACACCGCAAAAAGAGAGAACTTGGTATTGAGATCCAAACAGAGAGAAGAAGCCATCGAGATACTAGCTATGGACCCGAAGGTCTGCGGTAAACTACTCACAACTCATGGTGAGGGGATGATGATGATGTAGAAGCACTATGTGGAAGATCCCCCCCTCCGGCGGATCGCTGGAACAGGCCCCAAGATGGGATCTCACGGGAACAGAAGGTTGCGGCGGTGGAAGTAGGGTTTTCTTTGTTCCTCTGATAGTTTCGGGGTACGTAGATATATATAGGAGGAAGGAGGGCACCGGGGACCAGATGGGGTGCCCACGAGGCAGGGGGCGCGCCCTATGGGGGGGGGGGCACCCTCGTGGACGCCACGTCATCCCTACTCTGTGGTTCTCAAGTCTCCCGTGCGTATTTTGCTCCAAAAATATCTCTCCCGAAGGTTTCATTCCATTTGGACTCCGTTTGATATTCCTTTTCTGTAAAAACCCTAAAACAGGCAAAAATAGTAATCTAGACTGGGCCTTTGGGTTAGTAGGTTAGTCCCAAAAATAATCTAAAAGTGTATACAAACCCATTAAACATCCAAAACATCGTAAATAATAGCATGGAACAATAAAAAATTATAGATACGTTGGAGACGTATCAGTGCCCCATCAACTCACGCATGCTCGCACGTCATACGGCATGTATATTATTTTTCTAGTTGGGTGACAAAAAAGTACAATGCCACTTTGTATTTGTGTCCGTATGAACACTGCTAATGATTTTAGTTGCAAAAATTAGATAGTGCTAGTGATTTTTAGCTGCATATTTTGACAGATCGCAGTGTTACAAGGTTGACAAATGGCAATGTTAATAGATAAACAAATGTCAATCTTTCCAGTTTGACAAATGGTAACATACCCAAAATGGCAGATATGCAAATCTTACCCACCTGTTTGTACGTGGTTGCACACGGGTCATGCAAAACAACTGTTTGCGATGTAGGAGTGCAGAAATCCTACTCGGCACATTTTCCCTTGGCTTCCTGGGGAAGCTGTCAGTTTGCATCCGGGTGTTCTAACTAAAACCTTTGCGATGAGTGTTTTATATTTGAAAACCATTAACATTTTTTTCAACAGAAAATCATTTGATAAGTCTGTACATTAAGAGAGAAAACGCAAGTTCATTCAAACCATATCTTTCATTCAGTCATACTACAAATTTATATTCATATGATCAAGAATTCGAGATACAATATTAAACCCCAAAAAACTATTTCCGACGGTGGCGGAGGCGGCGTGCCGCACCGTCGTTGTCATTGTCGTCCTCCGAGACACCGTTGTTGAAGTCTTCAAGGCACCACAAAATGTTCTTCACTTGTAAATCAAACATCATGTCGTCGCGCGATCGATGGGCGGGGTGCGAGAGGACGGCAACTGGCGCCGCTGAGAGGTAGCGGTCGACGGCCGCGTCCCATGCCGCTGAGGGGGGGGCGCATGGGCACGGGCCCAGGAGCGGTGGGTGCAGCAAAAACGCACGGGGGCCGGAGCCACGGTGGGTGGAGGGGTGCGTACGGGCACGGGCACGACCGCTGGCGCTCGCATGTACACGAGCTCGCGCGGGTTCGCGGAGACCTCGCCGAAGCCCGCGGCTTCCAGCTCTGCGATAGTGCTCGATGACCAGCCCGTCAATGCTACGGGGATGGTCGCTGGCACGGGTGCGGGGAAGGGAGCTGGGACAACAGCGAGGGCAGCAACCGCCACAACCAGCTCATTCTGGGCCATGTCCATGAGGCCCCATTCCTCCTTATTTTCTATCTCCTCCGACTCGGCATCGACTTCACGAAACTTGAAGACTAGTGGCAGATGATCATTCTGCGCTATGGCGTTGGTGGAGGTCTGCGTTAGGGAGGGGAATGGGAGGCGAACAGTAAGGCCGCCCGTATTAAACAGCGGATCGGGTGCCATTAATGGAGAGGAAGGCAGGCGACCATGGAAGTCAAAGGGCTCGCTTCCCAGTGAGCCTGCGCGGCGTACAGCTTGCATGCTTCCCGGTGAGCCTGCGCATTGGAGGACAACTTGCACACCTCTCGGTCATCCTACGTACCGGACTGCGCTCGCACGCCTCCCATTTAGTCAAGGTCAAGCAGCTGTCCACACGGCACCTCCTACAACCATTAAAACCAAGACACGTGGCGTCACGTGAATGGTTAACAGAACGCACACGGTTTGAATTCTACAAACGTTTGAGATATTAAAGTGGCAGCTATTTTTTTTGAAAATGCCTCCGTTGGCTGTCATTATTCGAGTGCGCCTTCTCTCAAAATGGGCACGAAAAATGCCACAGCATGTCGGGTGCCATTCCATGAAGGCATGCCAAGTTTCATGAATTTCAGACGAGTTTTGGATTTACTAGAATTTAAATACCAGGCATCTCAATGTTTTGGCGGCAATCAATGGTGCCCGGGTGTTTGAAATTCATTCCCATTTCTTGCATGGGGCCTAAGCATGCACCCAAGGACACAGATTTGATTTTTCAACCAATTTATATGCACTGGAGCATGTGCATGTAGTTCAAATTTGAATTATGAACATAAATGCATTGAAAACTTAGTTAATGCATAAAAATGTCCAAACACTTCAAATGAACTCTGAAAAGGTTGAAAGTTGGCATGGTATCATCATTTCACCCACATAGCATGTGCAAAAAAGTAGAGAGGGTTACAGCAAAAACTAGATGCACTTCGTGTACAAAATGGACAATCTCTTTCGAAGTATCGGGGTTTGGGACGAAAACTCATCTGTTACAAAGGCATTTCATTTTTTTTGAACTTATTTGAAGTCCAGACTTTTTGTGTGTTCAAAATACACCATTAAAATCCACATCATCAATTATCAACCCTTTTTGAATTCATTCGGTATTTTTCATGCATTTACTGATTTTTTTAGAGCTAAATGACCCTGAAATTGAAAAGCACTTCGAATGAACTCTAAAAAGGTTGAAAGTTGGCATGGTATCATCATTTCACCCACATAGCATGTGCAAAAAATTAGAGAGGGTTACGGCAAAACCTGGATGCACTTCATGTACAAAATGGACAATCTCTTTCAAAGTATCGGGGTTTGGGACGAATACTCATCTGTTACAATGGCATTTTATTTTTTAGAACTTATTTGAATTCCAGACATTTTGTGTGTTCAAAACGCACAATTCAAATCCACATCATCAATTATCAACCCTTTCTCAATTCATTTGGTATTTTTCATGCATTTACTGAATTTTTTTAGAGCTAAATGACCCTGAAATTGAAAAACACTTCGAATGAACTCTTAAAAGGTTGACAGTTGGCATGGTATCATCATTTCACCCACATAGCATGTGCAAAAAAGTAGATACGGTTACGGCAAAAAATGGATGCACTTCGTGTACAAAATGGACAATCTCTTTCGAAGTATCAAGGTCTCAGATGAAAACTCATCTGTTACAAAGGCATTTCATTTTTTGAACTTATTGGAAGTCTACACTTTTGGTGTGTCCAAAATGTACCATTCAAATCCACATCATCAATTATCAACCCTGTCGGAATTCATTTGGTATTTTTCATGCATTTACTGATTTTTTAGAGCTAAATGACCCTGAAATTGAAAAACACTTCGAATGAACTCGGAAAATGTTGAAAGTTGGCATGGTATCACCATTTCAACCGCATATCATGTTAAAAAAAGTAGAGAGGGTTACGACAAAAATTGGATGCACTTCGTGTTCAAAATGGACAATCTCTTTCGAAGTATTAAGGTTTCGAATGAAAACTCATCTGTTACAAAGGCATTTCATTTTTTTGAACATATTTGAAGTCCAGACTTTTTGTGTGTTTAAAATGCACCATTCAAATCCACATCATCAATTATCAACCCTTTCTTAGTTCATTTGGTATTTTTCATGCATTTACTATTTTGTTTTAGAGCTAAATGACCCTGAAATTGAAAAACACTTCGAATGAACTCTAAAAAGGTTGAAAGTTGGCATGGTATCATCATTTCACCCACATAGCATGTGCAAAAAAGTAGAGAGGGTTACGGAAAAAATGGATGCACTGCATGTACAAAATGGACAATCTCTTTCGAAGTATCACGATTTCGGACAAAAATTCATCTGTTACAAAGGCATTTCATTTTGTTGAACTTATTTAAAGTCCAGACTTTTGGTGTGTTCAAAATGCACCATTCAAATCTACCGTATAAATTATCAACCCTTTCTGAATTCATTTGGTATTTTTCATGTATTTACTGAATTCTTTTAGAGCTAAATGATCTTGAAATTGAAAAACACTTATGAACTTTGAAAAGGTTGAAAGTTGGCATGGTATCATCATTTCAACCACATATGCCGCTCCATGATAGCATGCCAAGTTTCAAGAATTTCAGACGAGTTTTGGATTTACTAGAATTTAAAACCCAGGCATCTCAACGATTTGCCGGCAATCAAGAGTGCCCTGGTGTTTGAAATTCATTCCCATCTCTTGCATGGGACCTAAAAATTCACCCCAAGGACAGACATGTGATTTTTTAACCAACTTTGGTGCATTGGAGCATGTGCTTGTAGTTCAAATTTGAATTATGCACATAAAATGCCTAGAAAACCTAGTTAATGTAAAAAAAAGGCCAAACGAAACCCGAAAACTTCATTCCCACTTATTGCATGGGACCTAAGCATGCACTGAAGGACACAGATTTGATTTTTCAACCAATTTGTATACACCGGAGCATGTGCACGTCGTTTAATTTTGAATTGTGCACGTGAAATGGCTAGAAAACTAGTTTAATGTATAAAATGTCCAAACGAACCCTGAATAATTCCAATTCTTTTACGGCACACATATAGTTGCATGTTCACTACAGATAAATGGTCTAACAATTCAAACAACGTCCATTGCTATTGTGACCCCATTTTGTAATTCAAATCAAGTAGATCTCACACAGTTTATTATCACGAACCGTGTGAGATGTAGTACAAAATATCTTGGAGCACCGTCGGTGTATAGTACGGAAGAAGGTGCGTCGGCTACAGTCCACACCCGGCGTGTCAATCACACTAGCTCACTCCCCAAAAACTCCCACCTCTGCATCCCTCGCAATATCAAAAGTATCTACCGTCTGGAAGGTTTTAATGTTTGATAGCACACGATAGTATGTGCGGACCGTGTGCGATGTTTGTTACTCCCGCTCTGCTTCAGTCCCTTGATTCAAATTTTCAATAGCCCCGGCATTTTACTCCCGCATCTGCATCCCTCGCAATCTCAAAAATATCTGCTCGCCCTTGATGCAAATTTTCAGTAGCCCCGCCTTATTACTCCCGCCTAGTAAAATTTCAATTACCGCAATATTTCCTCAAACACAACCTTGCCCCCATCCACACACACCCCAAAACCTGCGCTGACATATACACACACAACCCTAGAAAACGTTGGTAGGTCGCCGCCATCGCCGGTGCCTCCATCCTGAACCTCCGCCTGTGTGCCAGGGAGCTCGAGCATCCAATGACCAAAAAGAGGTTTATCGCGGCCTTTTTGCTCAACGCCGGCGAGGTGGCTGCCGAGGTGTCCCCGTCGTCCTCTGCGGCCCGGTCCGTCGTTGCCGGTCCCTCGATCCGCCTGCCTCCGCGCCCGTACGTCGGTTCGAGGACTTTCCCATCCTCCCTCGAACTCGGCAGCTGACGAAGTCCTACCTCGGGGTCCGGTAGCGGCGGCGGGGGACGTGGGTCGCCGAGATTACAAATCAAGAGACCCACACCCGCCGGTGGCTCGGTTGCTTCCACACGGCTGAGCTCGCGGCCATGGAGTACGACCGCTGGCAGGTCCGCTACCACGGTGCGGCGGCTAGGCTCTATTTCCCTTTCAGTACATATTCGGTCCACCTCGTTCCGCCAGAGCCAGGGGTGCTGATGTCGGCTATGGCGCGGGAGGACCGCGAGGTATGGGAGTGCCTCGAGGCCGAGGCCGCCGCCGAGGCCTACATGAAAGAGCTCCGCCGCCAGCACCCAGAGCTCGTGGAGGCGGAGGGGGCGATCTTTGCCGGCACGGAGGGCGGCGAGGTTATCGCACTCTCCTCCGATGACGAGGTCGAAGGCGGCGAGGACGGCGGGGCGGAGGGCGGTGAGGTTATCATGCTCTCCTCTGATGATGAGGTTGAAGCCGGCGGCGACGGCAGCGCGGAGGGCATCGAGGTGCGCCCCGGGGACGAGGAGATCGACGTCGACGAGTGGAGGAGTGCCTTCCCCAATGACCCCGATGACGGTACTGGCCTGGACCCGGCTCGCGGCACACCGTACATGACGAGGAAGGATTGGCTCGACCTCTACTTCGATCGAAAGTAGTTTAGCTTAGTTTAAATTTATGTTTTATGTTTTGTTATGCAAAACTATCTATGTTTATGTTTGAATGCATGCTACTTTCAATTAAACCAGCTTTGAACTTGGTCAAATTGAAGTTTACAACCTTAAGTTTGGGGGATCGACTAGAAAAGGCCAAAAATTGCTGGAGTATATATATATATATATATATATATATATATATATATATATATATATATATCCACTAAGGGTTTTAGTCCTTTAACTTTTTAAGGATCGCCTAGAGATGTCCTTATGACTTGTTTATTTATGTTCTTCACAATGTGATGCTCTATATGTGCAACTATTTGTTGTGCAATTCAATTTCATCAATAACAGTTTCAACAATACCACGGAATTGCGATATTTGGTTGTTGTTAAGGATATTGCAGTTAACACGCCTTTTCGTTTTTCAATTGTTGTTTAACAACATGCATTGTACTGAATGACTAAATATGCAATCCCAGGCTACATAGCAACAAGGAAGAGTGTTACCTTAATGTTCTGATGATGTCTAGATATACATATAATAGAATCTTATATAATGGGATGGACGGAGTGTTGTACTACATCATTTTTCAATTGTTGTTTAGCTTCTAATATTAACTTGGTGCTTTTAGGTACATATATCATTGCCAAAGATCCACACTTCGACCCTTTTTGCATATGGGGAAATGAGATATTCATGAACTAGCATCAAGTGAGGAAACTGATAAAGATTGTTACTAAAATGGGTCAAAAGATGTCAATCAAACTATTTGTTTACACGTTATGCAAGACAACAGTGAACTGCACGACAGTAAGTAAGAACCCTGTAGCCTTCTTTTTACCGCCCGTAATGAGTTGTGTTAGATGACAATATTTGAATATTTTTTCTTTTGCAGTGGATCCTGAAGCATTTAACTCAAGATAACCTCTCAAACTACATGATTGGCGGCCGACCATCACAAGGGGTTGGACTAGGGTCATGCATGCCTTCTGCATCCAGGAGAGCACAATAGGGCCATTCCGCTTCACCTTGATCAGCAATTGGAATGTCTGTCGCCTCTTTCTTTACCATCTGTAATAGTACAAGAACCCTAGTACATCATTCTTTATTTGGTGCTTTTGTAATTCTTAAACATATGTACCTGTGAATCGAATAATGCTTTGGTTGCTTGAACCTGATGGGTATGAATAAAGTTATAGCCTACTTTCAAGTTTAAATTAGGTACAATTATAAATAACGGCAATTAAATGAGGGCGAAATTACCTTGTGCAGGTCATTACGGCACACACGGTTGGTAAAACACAAACATTTGCGATATACACCATAATTCGAGACAGTTCATAGAGAGGAAACATGTGCATGCATGCACATAGTTGCCGTTCGCAAAGCGTGTGTGATGTCAGACACTATCACATACGGTGCGGGAAAACTAAATGTGTGTGATTATCTACCTATCGTACACGGTTTATAATCATGAACTGTTTCTGATGTGCTAGGCATCGTAAATCTCCCGTGCTTGGAATCTGCCTAGAATTTGCCTGGAAAGCTCCCTTGCCTAGAATCTGCCAGGTTTTAGGGAGAACCACAATACTGCGACTATGATGGCAATGCGAGCATGAACGAGTAGCAATGATGAAGCATTTGGGATATTCGAGATATCGTAAACGGTTATATAGGGACAACTGTATGCATCAAGGCTCCCTATCCCCGACGGTTTCTGGGTCGTGTGGGAAGGACCCCCCTATTACCCACACTCACTTGGCGACGGTTCCAAATGCCGTCGCAGAAAGGGTTTTTAAACCGTTTGTTTAGGACCGACGCGCACCAGTGACATGTCGAGTTTGGTAGTCTCAAGTCATTGAAAGCACACATGCCTCACATCTCTTATTGGTTGATTGCTTTATTCATGTCAAAAAATAATAAACGACGTGAGAGTTAATGCATCATGCCTAAGGTTTTTGGGATTATTTGGTTTTTGTAACTTGACTTACACACCTAGATGGAGGGAGCAGTAAAATTTGCTCGGGCGAAACAACCATCATTTCACGCTTTGTTGAATGGCGACTTCGGGCGTTAATTATGCCTTGGAGGTTCCTCTTGGTCAATGTGATATGTATAGAATTTCACGGATGGAGGGAGTAGTGCACATGCTAAGTTCACAGGGCTTCCGTGTTTCACACTCCTCCATCCTAAGAGTGGAGACAATAGCTTTCATCAAAAATAAAAAAATGAATTGTACTACTACAAAAGAGCAGTGACTCTATCCCGCCCGACTTCCTTGCTCATCCTCAATATCTGAAAGAATACTTTCATTCGCCGACATGTGGGACGTCGACCATCTTGGTCCACTTGCCATGACACCAGAATTAGAGTGCATCACACGGAACTGCAGGGGAAACTCGCCCCGGTCATAGCGCCGCAGTAATAATGAGTAATGAGCCGTCAAATCGCAGGCCCAACCTTTCCCACTATAAATTTCTCGGATGAAGGAACCATCATGACTTCGTTGAATCCGCTTCTTCAGGAAAACTACTGTACCAGCAATACTACTACCACACGCGAAGACTGCACGACGCTGTAGCACGTTATATCACTCAGACCCACTAGGCCAAACAACCCCGCCTAACGCACCGGAAAGCCCCGCCCTCGTCATTTTGTTCCGGATTTGTATCGATGGATCGCACAGGTACTTCCTCCGTCCAGGTACACAAGGCACTTAAAGGGATTTAGATTTTCCAAGAATTTTAGTCACGTATACTTCCTCCTTCTAAGTGTATTAACTCTCACTTTGTTTCTTGTTTTTTTGACATAAAGAAAGAAATCAACCAATAAGAGATGCGAGGCGTTTATGCTTTTAATGATTTGAGACTACCAAACATGACATGTAGTGGTTAGTTTGTTGTATGCAATGATTTTAATTGGCAAATAAACATTAAGTTCTCTTGATTTCCTCTCCACCTTGGTCGCGGTGCAGATGACTTATTCACCTACTTAGGCGCGATGCATTAACTCTCACCTCGTTTATTGTTTTTAGACATGAATAAAGCAATCAACGAATAAGAGATGTCGGGAGTGTGTGCTTTCATTGACTTGAGATTAGCAAACATGACATGTATGGATGAAGGGAATAGTACTCAAGGCATGCATGTGTGAGGAGTAATATAGTAAATAGGAACATTTTACATGTGTGTTCAAAAAAATAAGAATGTTTTACATGCATTGGTTAATTATATCTTAATCATGGCACTTGCCAATTTAATGCACAAAACAAGAACGGTTGACGAGATTAGCAGAAAGAAATCGACTTTTTAGCGGGGATTTGCATCATTCTATGAAGGTGCAAAACCAAGTGTCACTACTACACTACACCAAACAAGTTCAAAACAAGAAACAAGACCCACTCACGACATGGCACACCTGTCTCGTTTGGTCCGTCGGTCAAAGTGCTTCCTCTTCTTGGCATAATAATAGAAGTACATTATTTTTTATAATGCTCTTGGCATGTCGCTAATATGTGGGAGCGAGTGTGAGTGAGTTAACCGATCTCAATAGACGGCAAAATAGCTAGCCCACCTCACTTTGAGAGAGACGAGGAGCGAGAAGCGATACAGGCTATTGGATTATTAGAGCTAGGTGTCACACAGAGGTCGAGAAGTATGGTGATAGTGTGAGGTGGGCTATGTATGATGTAACAACACTGGGCTGCCGTGTTTCAGACTCTTCTGGTCTAGTACTCCTACTAGGATCTGGAAAAGATTGGGTCGATTTTATATCGCTGAATATAATATATTAAAAGAGTACAGAGGCTCCACCGCAAGGTTCCTTGCTCCTTCTCGATTGTCGAAAAGCATTCTTCTTAGTTTTGCCGACACGTGGGACATCCAGCATCCAGGTCCACATGTCATGCAATAAAATGGAGGTAAGTAGTAAAAAGTATGAGAGACTCATCCAGGTACACCGTGAGCTCATTTTTGTATGAAAAGGCAGCTCACGTGATAATTTTGCGAGCATGGTAGTTTTTCAGAAGCCACGCGTGAACGAATCAAAGTTCGACCATGACGTGGTGGCACGTTATTTATAAACTAAGTTATCCAATTCGATGGCACGTACGCAACATTATGTTTTCAATGGAATGTGAATCGTGCACACAATGAATGATGGAGCATGAGATGGTAGCCATGGACATGGTCGGCCCTTTTTGGAGACTACATTACTTTGATGTGTCCCGTCAACTTGTAAACGAGGAGAAGCTTTGCTTACTATGACCTCTCTCTCGCTCATGCACGTGCGCAGTGGCTCGTAGGACGAAGAGAACCGTTTGCTTGTTTGCTTTATTATAATGCGCTTATACACGCGGTGGACGTGCATCACTTAATTCGGTGTTAGATTGCCACAAGTATATATATTGTAGTACCTGCAAAAAAATAATTTATACTGTAGTAGTACCATCATCATTCTTCGACTGCTGGAAGAGGCGAAGAGCCAAGCAAAAGGTCACCTACTCACAACATAACTGGCCGTTTTTGCATGAAATTGTGCTGCACGTTGATACGTCCAAAACGTATCTATAATTTCTGCTTGCTCCAAGCCTCTTTTGGGTGATATTGCTATGATATTTATACACTTCCATACACTTTTGATCATATTTGGACTAACCTATTAACTCAGTGCACCCCAGTGCCAGTTTCTGTTTTCGGCTGTTTTTGTATTTCAGGTTTTCACGTTACGAGAACTGCCAGGAAAAATCCAGAAAAATTATATAAAAAATCAGCGTTCCAGAAACTACTATGCACACAAAGGACAGCCGGGGGGGCCACCAGGGCTCCAGGCGCCCTGGCGGCGCGCCCCCCCTGGGCCGCGCCGGGGGGGGGGCGCCTGGGCCCCCCGAGGCTCCTCCGATGCCCCCCCCCCTTTGGCATATATTTAAAGCGTCTCCCGAAACCCTCGAAACAGGAACTCTTTTCGCGATCCCATCTCTGTTCCGCCGCCGCCGCCGCTTCCAAGATAGGGAGCACCAGGAGAACTCTTCTCGGCACCCTGCTGGAGGGGAGGATCACCACCGGGAGCCTCTCCACCACCATGGACGCCTCCCAGATGAGTTGTGAGTAGTCTCCCTTGGACCATGAGTCCATGACCAGTAGCTATGTGATGTTCTCCTCCCGTTCTTGTGCTTCACTAATTAGTCCTCGTGAGCTGCCCTACATGATCGAGGCACATATGTAATCCTTATGTTGTTGCTATGATGAGTTTGCTGGGATCCGATGGATTATGAGATTATGTTCAGATTGTGTTTGAGTAATATATTTGATTCACCTCTTTTATGTTTATGTTCGTAAGTAATTCTTGCATGTTCTCCGTTGTTATTTATTGCTTTGGCCAAGTAATAGGTAGTGACTCCAAGAGGGAACGTTATGCTTGATTGTGGGTTCATGCCCCTCGATGACTAGCTTGAGTGACAGAAACATGAGTCTAGGGGATGTGCTGTTGCCACAAGGGGGAAAACAACGGTGCTTGTGCCCGCGGGTGCAAGGATTGTTTACTTTACGCAAAGTTCTTTTAATGCAGTTGTCTATTGCATTGAGTTTACACTATGGGTGGGACTCCAACTTAATACCAGCGAGATGTTCTGGATAGATATCTCAAGGTGGATGATTAGTAGTAGATATTGATGGATTTCGGTCTACTTACTTTGGCGTACCGCCCATGCTTTGAACCTCAACCTTTCTTGCAATGTAGTCAGCATTGGTTTGCGCACATGGTCCTGTCAATTGCCCAGCTGTAATTCGTTTACCTCACATAGCTGTTTTATCGTCTTTTGGGAGAGAGACATCACTAGTGAACATCATGAGACTCCGGTCCATATTACCATCATTGATCACATCCGCTATTTACTTACTATTGCAATTATACCTATCACTATTATCACTTGCGTTTGATCCTTTGTAAACTACAAGGCCGGAGGGATTGACAACCTCTCTGTACTCGTTGGGAGCAAAGTTATTTGTATCTGTGTGCAGGTCCACGTTGATTGCTAATATCCAGCGCCGTTAGCAGTTGACACCTTCTTGTTGAAACTGGGAGTCTCTGGGAAATTGATCCTTGGTATTACCAAGGGAAAACTTCTGCTACACTGCATCTCAAACCTTCCACTTGGGGTAACCAACGAGGGGTGAAAAGCCACCTAACAAAGCAATTTCTGGCACCGTTGTCGGGGACTCCACTCTTCAGGATAGGGGAGTTGCACGCTATCTTTTATCGAAAATCACAAAAAATAGTTATCTTGCTTGCTTGCTACTATGGGTTCCACCGAGAACACCAAGTTGTGTGACTTCACTAGTCACAACAACGATGACTTTATCAGCACACCTATCACTACACCTGCCACTTCAGCACCTTCATATGAAATTAAACCTGCTTTACTGAATCTAGTTACGAAAGATCAATTCTCCGGTGCTGGAGATGATGCTGCTTTACACTTGAACAACTTTGTTGAACTTTGTGATATGCAAAAGTACCAAGAAATAGATGGTAATATTGTCAAGCTTAAGCTTTTTCCTTTCTCCTTGAGAGGAGGAGCTAAAATTTGGTTTCAGTCTTTGCCTAGAAATAGCATAGATTCATGGGACAAGTGCAAAGATGCTTTTATTGGAAAATACTATCCACCTGCTAAAATTATCCAACTGAGAAGTAACATAATGAATTTTAAACAATTGGTTAATGAACACGTTGCCCAAGCTTGGGAACGTATGAAATCTCTTTTCAAGAATTGCCCTACTCACGGTTTGACTACTTGGATGGTTATCCAAACTTTTTATGCAGGCTTGAACTTTACCTCGCGGAACTTGTTAGATTCGGCCGCGGGAGGAACTTTTATGTCAATTACACTTGGTGCTGCCACAAAACTTCTCGATGAGATGATGACCAACTATTCCCAATGGCACACCGAACGCGCTCCAACAGGTAGGAAGGTAAACTCTGTCGAGGAGATTTCCTCCCTAAATGAAAAAGTTGACTTGATCATGTCTCTACTTTCGAAGCAATCCTCTGTTGATCCTCGTGATATTCCTTTAAATTCTTTGATTGCTCAAGAACAAGTAGATGTGAACTTTATCTCTAGAAACAATTTTAACAACAATGCTTATAGGAGTAATTTTGGTAGCAATCCTAGACCGTTCCCCTCTAATTCTTATGGGAACAACAATGCTTCTCCTAGCACCAGGAACTCCACTACTGAACTAGAGATTATGCTTAAAGATTTCATCACTACCCAAAAAGCTTTTAATAATAATGTAGAAGAAAAACTACATAAACTAGATGATCTCTCTTTGAAGGTAGACCATTTAGCCAATGAGATAGAATTGCTTAAAATTAAAACTTCTCCTCTTGAGGAGAGGAAGGTCACTCCTATTAATGCTACTCAAGTGCAAATTAATGAAAATATTAGGATGATGGCTAAACTTAAAGAGAGATGGGCTAGAGAAAGGGAGGAATAAGATAGAATTAAGAGCCTTCCTACCCACCACACTGTTGCTACTATCCAAGTTGTTGAGGATATCCAAACTCTTAGCACCCAATGTACTCCTGGTGCCGATGGAACTATTAATGGTGATGCTATGACTATAGAAACTACCAAACATGTGAACCTAAAGGACACCACTACCACTTTACTTGATGCTAGTGACCTTGATTTTGATAATTGCACTCTTACCGAAGTTATTGATTTCCTTTACAAGATGTCCAAAGATCCCCACACTAGCACGCTTAATCTTGCCTTCACAGAGCATGTCACTAATGCTCTCATCAAAGCTAGGGAGGAGAAACTTAGAGTAGAAGCCTCCATACCTAGAAAGCTAGAAGATGGTTGGGATCCTATGATTAAAATTAAGATAAACAACTTCTCTTGCTATGCATTATGTGATGTTGGAGCTAGTAACTCTGTTATGCCCAAAAGAATATATGATATGCTTAAATTAAAACCTTATGATTCTTGTTCTTTTGGTGTTCGTCTCGTTGATTCTTCCATAAAGAAACCTTTGGGGAGGATCGAAGATGTTCTTATCGTTGTCAATGATAATTATGTTCCCGTTGATTTTACTATTATGGATATTGAATGTGATCCTTCTTGTCCAATTATTTTGGGACGTCCTTTTTTGCGCACCGTTGGTGCTATCATTGACATGAAAGAGGGTAATATAAAATTTTAGTTTCCTCTCAAGAAAGGGATGGAACACTTCCCTCGAAAGAAGATCAAGTTACCTTTTGAGTCCGTTGTACGTGCTAGCTATTCTTTTACTCTTGATAAAACTTGATCTATATGCATTATGCCTAGCTTAAAGGCATAAAAGAAAGCGCTTTTGGGAGGCAGCCCAATGAATAAATTTATTTTGCTTTTGTTGTGTCTTGATGTTGTTTACTACTGTAGCACCATCATTGTATATTTGCTTTTCAATTTTGTGCCAAGTGTAGCCTCTGATTGCTAGAAATTTCAAAAGTTGTGAGGTGCTGTCCAGGAAACAGATTCTGTCCTTGGATAGAAAAATTCGTATAAAATCACCAGATCATCTTTTTGGTCTAAATTGTTTCGACAGCGTGCTCTATATAATTGTGTTTCGTGCGTCTATTCTGAGTTTTTTGATTAGAGTTGCAGAAGTGCCCCGAACAAATCAATTACTACCTGTTGTTCTGTTTTTCACAGATTCTGTCCTGTTTTGCTTTTCCTTCATTTTGCAAACCAAGAGCTTGCTTTTTCTTTGCAAAAACCTTTTGGCAATCTTGAGAAACAGTAGACCTTCAAGAATATCTTTATTTCCAGCAAGGTACAATTATTTTATTATGGGTACTAACCTCGCTAATCAGATTATGATGAGTTATGAATGAAGGGAGTTTTCAAGTGTGCGTGGGAAGATGATAAAAAGATTCAGAAGTGTCAAGCACTCAAGCTTGGGGATGCCCCCATGCACCCCCAAGAAATATTCAAGGAGACTCAAGCGTCTAAGCTTGGGGATGTCCCCGTGCATCCCCTTCTCCATCAACATTATCAGTTCGTCTTTCGTTCCACTATATTTTAATCACTTCATGTGTTATGTGCTATGCTTGGAGCGTCTTGCTTTTAGTTTTCTTTAGTTTTTCATAACGAGTCGGAACTCAGCTTTCTTCATGTGGGAGAGAAACACGCTCCACTTCTACATAGAACATAACATAGAATTTTCATGTCTATCCTTGTTGTGTGTGTTCTTTGTCTTTTAATAGCTACTATCATGTTCAGCTCTTAGATTTCATGCTTATCTTTTCAAGAGGTTTTGTTTAGTTGGTTGCTTGAACTCTCTTTAATTACCATGCTCACCTTATTAAGAGAATTTGCTTCCGTTGCATTGGTTGATATGTCTATGATAAAGATGCTATGTGCATGATGGCGCTTAGTGGTTCAGGTTTTCTTATGGTTAGTCTCAAATAGCTGGAGGGTTCCCAATGTGTTATTGGAGTACCAACATGATTTGTTTGCCTATGATGTGGTATGGTTTAGTAATATCTTCCCTCAAGAATTTATTTTGATTGACTTGGCGTATGCTCACATATATTTAAGACTGTAAAGAAAGTCTGTCAAGCCTTGATGATCTTTTGTTTCTGAGAAGCGATATAACTTCCATGCCTGATTCAATGTTGCTTTGTCGCTCTACATGATTATGACCGTCATTGCTCTCTTAGTTGGTCGCTCCCAGTCTTTTGCTAACCTCCACCTGTACTAAGCGGACTGACTGCTTGTGCATCCACATCCTTTTAAACCAGTTATGCCATATGAGTCCACCATACCTACCTATATGTGGTATTTCACCGCCACTCCAAGTAAATTTACATGTGCTACCTTTAAAACCTTCAGTTTTTGCAATACATAGCTCATGGGAAAGTAGCTTAAAAACTATTATGGTAAAGAATATGTTGCTTATGTATCTTATTTTCTTATAAGTTGCTTGCTGAGCGGTAACCATGTTTCTGGGGACGCCATCACCTGTTACACTTTTGTTGAATATCATGTGAGTTGCTATGCATGTTCGTCTTGTCTAAAGTAAGGGTGATTTGCCATGGGTTGAATGTTTGATTATGCATATTGTTAGAGAAGAACATTGGGCCGCCAACCAAAGCCATGTATCATGGTGGAAGTTTTAGCTTGGACATTAATCCTCAATCTCTTATGAGAATATGCTTAAGCATTAAACAGGAGTCCATTATCTATTTTCTATGTTGTCCCGGTATGGATGTCCTCAAGTTGAGATCTATCAAAAACGAGAAATCAAATGCGATCTATCTCCTTGGACCTTTGTACAGGTGACATAGAGGTACCCCTTTGTGACACTTGGTTGAAACATATGTAATGCAATGACAATCCATGGAAATCCGAGCTAATTAGGACAAGGTGCGAGCACTATTGGTATTCTATGCATGAGGCTTGCAACTTATAGGATATCTTATGCATAACACATATGAAGTACTACTACCGTTGACAAAATTGTTTTTATGTTTTCAAAATAAAAAGCTCTAGCACATGAGTAATCCCTGCTTCCCTCTGCGAACGGCCATTCTTTTACTTTTATGTTGAGTCTCCACCTTCTTTTAAAAGCACCAACTACTGAGAGCATGATTGTCATTCTAAGTGTAATGTGCATTGTCCCAAAGTAGCATTGTCTTTTGCATGATTGTGATATCATTTATTCTGAAATCATTGTATCTAGTCATCACTTAAACCTTGAAGGTGCCCCTGCATTTATGTTTTGCTTCACTAAAGGGGGCAAGCTAGATATCACTTTATCATATTTGCACATCATGTTCATTGCAAATCTATTTGATGTTTCAGTATCATATTGTAAAACTTTCAGTCCTTTGTGATTTTCTCATGAGGCATCTTAATTACTACAGATTCATTATCTCAGTAAGCTTTTGTCATATGACTATGAAAAAGTCCTATATGGTTAATAGCATGTCATCACAGATATTATTCTTGTTATCATTTACCTACTCGAGGACGAGCAGGAATTAAGCTTGGGGATGTTGATACGTCCAAAACGTATCTATAATTTCTGCTTGCTCCATGCCTCTTTTGGGTGATATTGCTATGATATTTATACACTTCCATACACTTTTGGTCATATTTGGACTAACCTATTAACTCAGTGCACCCCAGTGTCAGTTTCTGTTTTCGGCTGTTTTTGTATTTCAGGTTTTCACGTTACGAGAACTGCCAGGAAAAATCTAGAAAAATTATATAAAAAATCAGCGTTCTAGAAACTACCGTGCGCCCGAAGGACAGCCGGGGGGGGGGCACCAGGGCTCCAGGTGCCCTGGCGGCGCCCCCCCTGGGCCTCGCCAGGGGGGCGCCTGGGCCCCCTGAGGCTCCTCCGATGCCCCCCCTTTGGCATATATTTAAAGCGTCTCCCGAAACCCTCGAAATAGGAACTCTTTTCGCGATCCCATCTCTGTTCCGCCGCCGCCGCCGCTTCCAAGATCAGGAGCACCAGGAGAACTCTTCCCGGCACCCTGCCGGAGGGGAGGATCACCACCGGGAGCCTCTCCACCACCATGGACGCCTCCCGGATGAGTTGTGAGTAGTCTCCCTTGGACCATGAGTCCATGACCAGTAGCTATGTGATGTTCTCCTCCCGTTCTTGTGCTTCACTAATTAGTCCTCGTGAGCTGCCCTACATGATCGAGGCACATATGTAATCCTTATGCTGTTGCTATGATGAGTTTGCTGGGATCCGATGGATTATGAGATTATGTTCAGATTGTGTTTGAGTAATATATTTGATTCACCTCTTTTATGTTTATGTTCATAAGTAATTCTTGCATGTTCTCCGTTGTTATTTATTGCTTTGGCCAAGTAATAGGTAGTGACTCCAAGAGGGAACGTTATGCTTGATTGTGGGTTCATGCCCCTCGATGAGTAGCTTGAGTGACAGAAACATGAGTCTAGGGGATGTGTTGTTGCCACAAGGGGGAAAACAACGGTGCTTGTGCCCGCGGGTGCAAGGATTGTTTACTTTACGCAAAGTTCTTTTAATGCAGTTGTCTGTTGCATTGAGTTTACACTATGGGTGGGACTCGCAACTTAATACCAGCGAGATGTTCTGGATAGATATCTCAAGGTGGATGATTAGTAGTAGATATTGATGGATTTCGGTCTACTTACTTTGGCGTACCGCCTATGCTTTGAACCTCAACCTTTCTTGCAATGTAGTCAGCATTGGTTTGCGCACATGGTCCTGTCAATTGCCCAGCTGTAATTCGTTTACCTCACATAGATGTTTTATCGTATTTTGCGAGAGAGACATCACTAGTGAACATCATGAGACTCCGGTCCATATTACCATCATTGATCACATCCGCTATTTACTTTTCTGCTATTTACTTACTATTGCAATTATACCTATCACTATTATTACTTGCGTTTGATCCTTTGTAAACTACAAGGCCGGAGGGATTGACAACCTCTCTGTACTCATTGGGAGCAAAGTTATTTGTATCTGTGTGCAGGTCCACGTTGATTGCTAATATCTGGCGCCGTTAGCAGTTGACACCTTCTTGTAGAAACTGGGAGTCCCTGGGAAATCGATCCTTGGTATTACCAAGGGAAAACTTCTGCTACATTGCATCTCAAACCTTCCACTTGGGGTAACCAACGAGGGGTGAGAAGCCACCTAGCACACGTCCCCCTCCTATTCATCCTTTTGCAAACACACGTGACATCTAGCATTAAGGTGAACATGCCATGTAAGAAAATGTAGTGCGTAAGAGAGTCATGCACCTCGATGGCACCAACTATGCAATTTTTCCCACCTTGATGGCACGTGAATCATGCACGTGACGCAGCACGGGATGGTAGCCCTGGACATGGTCGACCCTTTTTGGAGAGAGTACTTTGATGTGTCCCATCAACTCGTAGAACGAGGAGAAGCTTGCTTACTACGCCCTCTCCCTTGCCCACGCTCGTGCGGTAGCTCGCTGCATGAGGAGAAGCCTTTGCTTACAATAGTGGGCTATACAAGTAGTACCATCATCATTGTTCAACTTCCGGAAGAGGCGAAGAGCCAAGCGCAAGGTCACCTGCTAACCTTTACTACAGTACTATAGCCAAAGCTATGCAAGCATTTTAGAGCATGGTTAATATAGGCGGCTCTTGCGGCGACACATCATTTAGAGCAAGTATAATAAGCCTAGTCAGCTGGCTATAACACATGCCAGGTCGTTGAAATCCTAGATGGAAGGGTGAGTTCTCCGGCATAAAAGCTGTCTGGGTGGCCCGGCGAGCCCAACAATTACGAGAGAGGCAGCTCGCTGCTCCACGTACCTCGCCTAGCCCGACAGAGCCAGTTACCGCCCTAAGCCAGTGCGTGGTTCCTCATCTGCTGCTCCAATCCAGCACGAGGAAGAGTGTCAAGTAGCTCCACGCCGGCTTGTCGGGGAGCATGACAGCAAGGGCATCGTCGCTGCCCTCGATGCCTCCACGGCGTACAGTGCCTCCAGTGCCTGGGACTGCGCCATACACCGTCGACGCGCGTGTAGCCGCGCCATGCAGGCAAAGAAAGAAGCCACCGTAGGTCTTGATGAGGTAACGCGGCTACGCGGATGTCGACGAGGTGACAACCAGGATGTCCCCGCCCACCGCCACCATCGAGGAGAAGTAGAACATGGGAGGCTGCCGCCTGCCTCGCCACATCCCGCCGACCAGAGGTATAACTTATTTTAGAGCCGGCCTTGTTCTAATGGTCCAGCTCCCCACGTCGCTACAACCCTTTTTTCATCAAGTTAGGATTGCTCCCCACATCGCTTCATACTGCATGTGGATATTCTTCTAGTATTACAAAGCTCCCCATGTAACTAACTCCGTCGGCTTGTCGAACAGTCGAACACCACCTAAATTTTTACTATTGGAGGAAAAAAGGTACTGGCTAACGAACCGATCTCTTGGTTGGAAAGGGAAATAAAGATGCTGGCCTGACCGGTCTCATGGTCAAGAAAGGACAAAAAGTGGGGGGTGTTGGGTCGACAATGCAACTGACAATGAGCACGTCTAGATTTCTTGTGGTCACATAGGAAAGGTCACTGATGAGAACTGAAAGCACATTTGCTCTCCGGGTGGTTTTGGTAATTAATGACAACATACTTTGTGGTTGGACTAATGCTTTTATCAAGTATGTTTCAGGAAATCCAATCACATTGGTATGGCAAGATGACTGAAGAAGTGGACCCCTCAAATGCTAAGGGAAGCATTGGCAAAAGCTCAAGACTCCATTTTTGGTTTAGTGATCAAAGATCACATTGAGTCCATAGGAAAAGCCAATACTATTAAAAGGGGATGAGGTTGTGTTAATGTTCTTGTTGCTCAAGTGCTTGGTGATCTAACTCCCTCAACTATCAGCACTATTCACTACTTAACACACACCCATAAGTAATCTCGGTCAAACCAACTCTGTCTCACCGAGATGAAGTTATCTCCACAAACCCTAACATCTCGGTCACACCGATTCTTTCAACTCGGTCCCACCGAGATGAACCACTTCTGCCATTTTCCAAACCCTAGAAAAATCGGTCTTACCGAGTTTGAGATCGGTCTCACCGAAACTGAACTGCCAACCTTCTGTACCCATTTCACATCATATCGGAATATCCGAGTTTGCATTATCGGTCTCACCGAAATGGGCAAGGTTCTGCCTTGACTCAAATCGGTCGCACCGATAATTCATTTTCGGTCAAACCGATTCTGGCATGTTTCTACTCTTTCTCAAATCGGTCCAACCGAGTTTTCTTTCTCGGTCTCACCGAAATCTCCAACGTTCATATCAGATGCTCTTTCGGTCCCACCGAAAATCCCAACGTTCACTATATTTGAACTTTCGGTCTGACCGAGTTTTCACTTCGGTCTGACCGAGATTGGTCAAATGTGTGTGTAACGGTTGGATTTTGTGTGGAGGCTATATATACCCCTCCACCCCCTCCTCATTCGTGAGGAGAGCCATCAGAAAGTACCACCATTCCTACCATACACTTTCTGAGAAGTGAACCACCTACCCTTGTGTTGAGATCAAGCCATTCCATTCCTACCATATGAAACTTGATCTCTAGCCTTCCCAAGTTGCTTTCCACTCAAATCTTTCTTCCACCACAGCCATATCAGTGAGGAGAGTTGAGTGTTGGGGAGTTTATCATCTGAAGCACAAGAGCAAGGAGTTCATCACCATCAACACCGTCTATTACCTTTTGGGGGGTGGTGCCTCCTAGATTGGTTAGGTGTCGCTTGGGAGCCTCCGTCGTGATGTGGAGTTGAACCAAGAAGTTTGTAAGGGCAAGGAGATCGCCTACTTCGTGAAGATCTACCCCGAGTAAGGCTAGTCCTCCGTGGGCGTAGGCCGTGATGGAATAGACGAGGTTGCTTCTTCGTGGACCCTTCGTGGGTGGAGCCCTCCGTGGACTCGCGCAGCCGTTACCCTCCGTGGGTTGAAGTCTCCATCAACGTGGATGTACGATAGCACCACCTATCGGAACCACGACAAAAATCTCCGTGTCACCAAACTGCGTTTGATCTTCTCCACTTCCATTTACTATATATGCAATTTACTTTCCGCTGCCCATACTCTAGAATTGCATGTGTAGTATGTTACTTGACTTGATCTTAATTGCAAAACTGCCTAAAACTTTGCACAACCAAAAGGCAGATTTTTATCTTGTCAAGTAGTCTAATCACCCCCCCTCTAGACCTACTTCTTCGATCCTACAATTGGTATCAGAGCTTTGGTCTCCATTGCTTTGGTTTACACACCATTGGAGGAAGATGGACGTGTCTACGGATGGGAGTGTTAGCCATAGAGTGCCTGTTCTTGATGGAAGGTTTTATAACTCTTGGAGGGTTGAAATGCTTAGTATCTTTAAAATGTACAATTTGTGCAAATATGTTGAGACCCCCTATGTGCCTCCTGTTGATCCCTTGCACCCTACCATGGATGAAGAGCTTGATTTGCTTCGTAACCTTAGAACTGTGAATCTTATCATTAGAGGGTTACCTGATGACTTGCTTAATCTTGTTACAAATTTTGAGTGTGCCTATGCTATGTGGAAATTCTTGGAAGAACTTTATCCGGACTACTCTATGAGAGGTCTTGATGAAATTCTACACAAGACTATTGAATTTGATAGGTTGCACCCCAATGATCCTAACTTTGATAAATGCTTCTTTGAGCTTCGTGATCTTATGAAAAAGAAGGGTGATCCCGGTCTTATCAATATTAGAGTTAGAAATGCTCTTGCATTGCATTCCAAAGATCATTATTCCATTGACCAAACTAATGCAAATACTTATCAAATTGACCTAGGTGTTGATGATGAACAATCTATGGGTCAATATGATGATGAGCATGAGCATGATGATGATTATTCCGATTCGGACACCGAGCTAGAAAAGGTCATGAAGAGTCTCAATCTTATGGCAAATATGAGAGACTACATGTCCGGCGGAAAAGAGTGGATTCTTGATAGTGGATGCACCGATCACATGACCGGAGATAAAGACATGTTTCGAGAGCTTGCAAAGAACGATGGTCCACGCAAGTATGTGACTTTTGGAGATAACTCCAAGGGTAAGGTACTTGGCCTTGGTAAGGTGGCCATATCTCATGATAGCTCTATTCAAAATGTCATGCTTGTAGAATCTCTTGGATACAATTTACTTTCCGTGTCTAGATTAGCTGACTTTGGATTCAATGTGCTATTCACCAAAGTAGATTGCCAAGTCTTTCGTCGTGATAATCAAAACATGGCCTTTACTGGTATCCGTAGAGGTGATCTATATATTGTTGATTTCACTAAGAAAGCCCAACCTAGAGCTTGTTTCATTGCTAAATCCTCTAAAGGTTGGTTATGGCATAGAAGGCTAGGACATGTTGGTATGCGTAATCTAGACAAGCTAATCAAAGGAGATCATATTCTTGGTGTTAAAGATGTTTTCTTTGACAAAGATAGACTTTGTAGTGCTTGTCAAGCAGGAAAACAAGTTGGTGGAAGTCATCCCGTGAAAAACATCATGACCACAAGGAGACCGCTTGAGCTTCTTCACATGGATCTCTTCGGTCCCAATGCTTACAAAAGCCTTGGTGGTAACTCCTTTGGTCTAGTTATAGTTGATGATTATTCCAGATTTACGTGGGTATTTTTCCTTGATGATAAATCGCAGGTTCAGAAAATCTTCAAGACCTTTGCCAAAAAGGCCCAAAATCAATTTGAGGTGAAGATCAAGAAAGTTCGGAGTGACAATGGAACGGAGTTCAAGAACGCCAATGTAGACTCTTTTCTCGATGAGGAAGGAATTCTACACGAGTTCTCGGCTACGTACACTCCTCAACAAAATGGAGTTGTTGAGAGGAAGAACCGAACGCTCATAGAGATGGCAAGAACGATGCTTGATGAATACAAGACACCGAAGCACTTTTGGGGAGAAGCGGTCGAGACAGCTTGTCATGCTATCAACAGGCTTTATCTTCATAAGCTTCTCGGCAAGACATCATACGAGCTTCTCACCGGTAACAAACCCCAAGTGGGATACTTTCGTGTCTTTGGTTCAAAATGCTATATCCTTGATAAGCATCGTCGGTCTAAATTTGCTCCTAAATCTCATGAAGGCTTTCTTCTTGGTTATGGATCAAACTCCCACACCTACCGTGTCTACAATAATTTCACCCGAAAGGTTGAAGAGACGGTAGATGTGAAGTTTGATGAATCTAATGGCTCGCAAGTAGAGCAAATGCCTATTGATGTAGGAGACAAGGACCCATCGGAAGCAATCCAAGATTTATCTATCGGGAAGATCCGTCCCATGGAAGTGAAGGAGAGTACCTCATCTACATATGTGGAGCCACCTACCTCACAGAGAGATGAACCTCAAGGCAACATGGAGGCCTCCACAAGTGGAACTCACCAAGATGAGGAAATGCAACAAGAAGATCCACCACAACCTCCTTCTCCACCACCTCAAGACAACACCAACCACAATGAAGAAGAAGAAGAGGAAGATGAAGATGATGAGGAAGCTGAACCACAACATCAACAAAAGCTATCCCGAGTTCGAGCAAGAGTCAAGAAGAATCATCCCGTGGAACAAATGATGAACGACATCAACTCCGGGAGAATTACTCACTCTAAAACTCGCTTAGCTAACTTTTGTGAGCATTACTCATTTATCTCTAGTATTGAACCTATGAAGGTAGAAGAAGCACTTGATGACCCGGATTGGGTGAACGCTATGCACGAAGAACTACACAACTTCGAGAGGAACAAGGTGTGGACTTTGGTAGAGAAGCCCAACGATGATCAAAACATCATTGGAACCAAATGGGTGTTTCGCAACAAGCAAGATGAAGATGGACAAGTCATCCGCAACAAGGCTCGTCTCGTAGCTCAAGGTTACACACAAGTCGAAGGTATGGACTATGGTGAGACCTATGCCCCCGTTGCTAGACTTGAGTCCATTCGCATTCTTCTTGCTTATGCCAATCACCATGATATTACTCTCTATCAAATGGATATCAAAAGTGCTTTTCTAAATGGTGAAATTGAGGAGGAAGTATTTGTAAAACAACCTCCCGGGTTTGTGAATCCCAAAAAGCCTAATCATGTTTACAAGTTGCATAAAGCTCTTTATGGTCTTAAACAAGCTCCTAGAGCTTGGTACAAATGCTTAACTAGCTTTCTTCTTGAAAAAGGCTTTGAAATTGGAAAGATAGACTCAACGCTGTTCACAAAAAGGGTTAATGGTGAACTATTTGTGTGCCAAATATATGTTGATGATATTATCTTTGGTTCAACTAACCCCCATTTTAGCAAGAAGTTTGGACAGCTCATGTCGGAGAAGTATGAAATGTCCATGATGTGTGAACTCAAATTCTTCCTTGGGTTGCAAATCAAGCAATCTAAGGAGGGTACTTTTGTCTCACAAACAAAGTACACCAAGGATCTCTTCAAGAAGTTCAACATGCAAGAAAGCAAAGGTATGAGTACCCCCATGCCTACTAGTGGACATAATGACTTGACAAAGGATGGAGAACCCGTTGATCAAAAGGTTTACCGTTCTATGATTGGTTCTCTACTATATCTTTGTGCTTCTCGTCCTGACATAATGTTGAGTGTTTGCATGTGTGCGCGATATCAAGCAGCCCCTAAAGAATGTCATCTTAAAGCTGTTAAAAGGATAGTGAGATGCTTGATACACACACCAAACTTTGGCATTTGGTATCCTAAGAGGGCCTCTTTCGATCTTGTTGGCTATTCCGACTCGGACTATGCCGGTGACAAGGTTGATAGAAAGTCAACTTCGGGTACATGTCAATTCCTTGGTCGATCCCTTGTATCTTGGTCCTCCAAGAAACAAAATTCGGTATCTTTATCCACTGCCGAAGCAGAATATATTGCTGCTGGTTCGTGTTGTGCTCAATTGCTATGGATGACTCAAACGCTTAAAGATTATGGGATACATGTGAGACGTGTTCCCTTGCTTTGTGACAATGAGAGTGCAATCAAGATTGGACACAATCCTGTGCAACACTCTCGAACAAAGCATATTTAAGTTCGTCACCATTTTATTCGTGATCATATTGCCAAGGGTGATATTAATCTTAAGCATGTTCGTACTGACAAACAACTTGCTGATATCTTTACAAAACCTCTTGATGAGAAGGTGTTTTGTCGCTTAAGGAGTGAGTTGAACATCATTGATGCTTCAAACTTGGAGTGATAACTCCTTTGATGCATGCAAGGCTTGAGCCTCTTGACTAATCCTTGATATTTCTCTCATGATGATGATCATATGTCTTGGACACATTTGCCTCCTTGTATTGCATCTAACTCTTTGCAGGTACTTGGATGATCTACATTCCACAAGATTACCACACACTCAAATCATGAGTAATCTTGTCATTGACCAAGTATCTAGCCCTTTGGGATGTTGAGCTCAAGGAACAAAATTCCACATATCCTTTTTGACATCTTATACATCTAGTTGTTCACTCTTGTCATCTTGGATATTCTTGAGTATTTCCTTGCTTGCCTAACCCATGTAGGAAGATGTTCTTCACAAGTAGAAATGGCGCTCCAACTTCACATTCAATGAGCCCCTACATCAAGCTTACCTACATGAGTAAAGCAACAACAAACCCAAGGTATGTTGTTCACATCTTTAAGGAGCTTTGCTCAAAGTCATGAGTACAAGCAGCTTCATAAGATGTGATCACATCAAATGCTTAATCAAAAAATGGCAATCCCATTTTGAGCTTAAACGATGAGTATGACCTATGATCAAATGTCCTCATTTGACTCCTAAGTCAATATACTCAAACATAGGTGACTTTGTCGCCGACCTTTATCTAGATGAAGTACATATGCTTTTGGAGTTCTTCTGTTTTCTCTTATGTTCTCTCATTGAGTTTTCTTAAAAAAAAAAAAAAAAGGGGTTCCTAGATGAAAATCTTTTTATCTCTTTTCTTATGTTTCTTTGTGAATATCCTTCTGGAAATCTTTTTATGGCTCTGATCAATTCCCCGAAAATCTTTTCCAAATTCATTGCAAATTCTTTGAAACTTCCCTCGCAGAGTGAGCTGGATTATTTCTGTGTTTCCTTGGATTTATCTTCCAGGACATCACCTTCTGCAGCTCCACTCAGACTTAAAATCTTAAAGAGGGAGAGGACTCAAATTTCAATTCAAATATTTTTTTTCTAAAATGTTCTTATTTGTCCCGTTGTGATTCTTAAGGATCCCACTTCTTTCTTTCTTTCTTTCTTTTCATCTTTCCTGTCCTACCTAGTTTACTGTCCTTTTCGGCACTTGATGTCAAAGGAGGAGAGAACTTAGGGGGAGTAGGGGGAGTAGGAGAGAAGAGAAGACTTAGGGAATAAAAGCAATCTTATCTTAAGGGGGAGAGAATCACATCAAAGCTTTGTCGTGTTTTACATTGGACATTACAATTGGCATCTTTCTTTTGATTTTGCTTTTTCCTTCACACCCCTTGTTATCACAATTGGTATCTCATGGAATCTTTTAGCTTAAGGGGAGAAGACTTAGAGGAATCTTCACAATTGATATCCTATGAAAAGCAAAATCTCTCTGAGTTCATTGAAAATCTTTTAGCTTCGGAGACATGTTTGCTGATTCAAGCCTGTGCTCAATATGAGACACTCTTTATACATGTCCTCCCTGGCTTGGTACTCTTGATGTTCTTGCAGTTGGTTGAAGGAATACTCTTGTGTTATCTAACCTTGTTTTCCCAAGTTTATCCCTTCAGGTACAAGTGCCAAGGAACCTCAAGGTAAGTATATGCATCTTGCAGAGTGTGCATGATGGTGACTTGCTTGTAAATACTTGTTTGCAAGAAATCACCATGCACATATGCATTATCACTCAATTTCTTTTTCTTCTGCTCTGATGCATATAGCCAAGCTGCATGTAGCACATCTTGCTTATCTCTCTTGTGTGCTTGTGGTAGTCCAAAACCATAATCTATGAAAATCTTGCACACTTGTAGGGGGAGCTTGTGTACTACATGCTTGTCAAAGCTTTCATGATAATTCTGTCTTTCTTTCAATAAGCTTTGATGTCTCGTTAAATATAATTTCAGTGTGTTGCCATCAATTACCAAAAAGGGGGAGATTGAAAGCACATTTGCTCTCCGGGTGGTTTTGGTAATTAATGACAACATACTTTGTGGTTGGACTAATGCTTTTATCAAGTATGTTTCAGGAAATCCAATCACATTGGTATGGCAAGATGACTGAAGAAGTGGACCCCTCAAATGCTAAGGGAAGCATTGGCAAAAGCTCAAGACTCCATTTTTGGTTTAGTGATCAAAGATCACATTGAGTCCATAGGAAAAGCCAATACTATTAAAAGGGGATGAGGTTGTGTTAATGTTCTTGTTGCTCAAGTGCTTGGTGATCTAACTCCCTCAACTATCAGCACTATTCACTACTTAACACACACCCATAAGTAATCTCGGTCAAACCAACTCTGTCTCACCGAGATGAAGTTATCTCCACAAACCCTAACATCTCGGTCACACCGATTCTTTCAACTCGGTCCCACCGAGATGAACCACTTCTGCCATTTTCCAAACCCTAGAAAAATCGGTCTTACCGAGTTTGAGATCGGTCTCACCGAAACTGAACTGCCAACCTTCTGTAACCATTTCACATCATATCGGAATATCCGAGTTTGCATTATCGGTCTCACCGAAATGGGCAAGGTTCTGCCTTGACTCAAATCGGTCGCACCGATAATTCATTTTCGGTCAAACCGATTCTGGCATGTTTCTACTCTTTCTCAAATCGGTCCAACCGAGTTTTCTTTCTCGGTCTCACCGAAATCTCCAACGTTCATATCAGATGCTCTTTCGGTCCCACCGAGATGGTATTTTCGGTCCCACCGAAAATCCCAACGTTCACTATATTTGAACTTTCGGTCTGACCGAGTTTTCACTTCGGTCTGACCGAGATTGGTCAAATGTGTGTGTAACGGTTGGATTTTGTGTGGAGGCTATATATACCCCTCCACCCCCTCCTCATTCGTGAGGAGAGCCATCAGAAAGTACCACCATTCCTACCATACACTTTCTGAGAAGTGAACCACCTACCCTTGTGTTGAGATCAAGCCATTCCATTCCTACCATATGAAACTTGATCTCTAGCCTTCCCAAGTTGCTTTCCACTCAAATCTTTCTTCCACCACAGCCATATCAGTGAGGAGAGTTGAGTGTTGGGGAGTTTATCATCTGAAGCACAAGAGCAAGGAGTTCATCACCATCAACACCGTCTATTACCTTTTGGGGGGTGGTGCCTCCTAGATTGGTTAGGTGTCACTTGGGAGCCTCCGTCTTGATGATGTGGAGTTGAACCAAGAAGTTTGTAAGGGCAAGGAGATCGCCTACTTCGTGAAGATCTACCCCGAGTAAGGCTAGTCCTCCGTGGGCGTAGGCCGTGATGGAATAGACAAGGTTGCTTCTTCGTGGACCCTTCGTGGGTGGAGCCCTCCGTGGACTCGCGCAGCCGTTACCCTCCGTGGGTTGAAGTCTCCATCAACGTGGATGTACGATAGCACCACCTATCGGAACCACGACAAAAATCTCCGTGTCACCAAACTGCGTTTGATCTTCTCCACTTCCATTTACTATATATGCAATTTACTTTCCGCTGCCCATACTCTAGAATTGCATGTGTAGTATGTTACTTGACTTGATCTTAATTGCAAAACTGCCTAAAACTTTGCACAACCAAAAGGCAGATTTTTTATCTTGTCAAGTAGTCTAATCACCCCCCCTCTAGACCTACTTCTTCGATCCTACAAGAACAAAAATGCACAAATCCAGACATGGTTTTCATGTTTGCCGCCTTTAATGTAAGTTGACCTTATAGTGTCTTGGTCTAAGAAGTTGTCTTTAGGCCTAATAAACCCAGACAGGGGGAGTAGGTAGAATAACCAATGCAAGATGAAATAAGCTTATTCATACATTGAGTTGATGTTTGTAGTGTGGAACGAGGCTATCATGTGTAGAGGAGCAAACAAGCACTTCAACCACGCAGTCAACGCAAGATAAAAGAGACCGGGTCATTGATGGCATGGGCGGCGAGTAGGGTCATGCACACAATGGTGCATTATTTTAGTGGAACTGCACAAAAAAGATACTGGGGTTAGTCGGACAAATTTTCTACAGTCACACGGAAGGAATTGCGCTCATCGATTGGATAGAATTTCCTCCGTGCCATCATAGGAGATCCCAAGGTGGAAATCAACTAACCACCTATAAAATTATGCATAATCTTCCTCACGTAGGTCCGTATCCCCTTCATCCAGATGATCGTGTTTTGTCATGCCGAGCTATTGATATGTGCTACTGTTTTGTGACACCGTTCAAGTACAACACTTTCCTATATTTTCACATTCAGGACAATGAAGACGATTTCAGTGGAACTGCACACAATGGTCTGATGTTGAGTGATCTCTATTGACTCCTCTGTTTGCTGCAATGTGTTAGCATAAATTGCAAGATGAGCCATCAAGCTAGCTGTGGAGTTGCCAACATGCTCAAAGTGCATGCAACATTGAGCAGAAAGAAGCATGCCCAGGAAATTGATGCATGCGTAGGGAGGCCCTTTATCCAGAGGAGCATCGATTGTTTTTTCTTTATTTCTACACCTTCTCACAACTATGTCTTGGTTATAGTCTTGTGAATCATTTAGATGCGTAAACGTGCTGAACTTAAGTGCTTGTGAATGTTAGCTAGTATGCATACCGTATCTTGTGAAGCTTAGTTTAGTGTGAATGTTGACTAGCGTTTCAATCTATGTATATTGTGGGCATGTTATTTTACCCCTCATTTTGCCGCTCGCTGCACTCTCCCACTTCC
>LR738710.1:219290744-219415899 GCA_902687465.1 Secale cereale | reverse complement strand
CCTCACTCGTACACAAAACGCCCGCTCACCTTCTTCCTCGCTCGTACAGAAAACGCATGCTCCTCTTCTTCCACTCATAATAGAAAACCCCAGCCCTCCTTCTTCCCCATTCCCACTGCCACTAGGCTCGTCTCTGGCTACTCTACTCAAACCCGTGAGCTCGGCACGACGCCCGCAAGGAAAATGGAGTTGGCAGGCCCCAGCCCAAGAAGATGAGGTTCTTGCCAGTGGCGACGCCAGTTGTAGTTCTCGCCGGCAGCGCCGGGAGAAGCAGCGAGCCCCCCCCCACCCGAATCTGAGGAACTTGTAGAATCTTCGGTGGACCGCATCAATTATCTCTCGGGCGACATCCCTAGGGTGATCATCAAGGATGGCGGATGCACACAAGTCCTTGCATCCCTGTGGCGCCCTCTATGGCGCACCACGCCCCTCAATCACGACTATCGTCAGATATCTGTCCTTCCTGAATTCCTTCCTGAATTTTATCTCCTCAGAGCCCTCGTCTCCTCCCACCAGGTCCCCGTTCAATGCCTCTGCATTCCGACACGCTACTTGCTGCCCATACCCGACACTGTTGATGCCTAGCTGACATCCACTAAATTCAAAAAACTCCAACAGCTTGAGTTCTACCATTACTACGAAAAATATATGTCGCGAACCAAACTCTATATAATTGTGCCCATACAACCGTTGCCCATCTCGTGGTTTTCTTCCTCTCTCCACACCCTCACCATAGCCCGGTGCCATCTACCTGACAATTTGGTACTAATGATTCGACTCCCACTGCTAAAAAGACTTTCGCTTGTGGTGGTTGATCTGTAGGAGGCCTCACTACATAGCATCATCCAATCCGGTTGCCCTACCCTCGAGCGCTTGCTTCTTGTTTTTGGATTAGAAATTTGTATCCATTCTCTCCAAATAAAGTCGCCTCACCTTAAAAGCATTGGAGTTTATTTTGAAGGGCATCAGCTCATCATTCAAGATGCCCCTTCACTTGAAAGGTTGCTCCTTGATTATTGTTATAAATATTCGCAAATAATTGTCGTCTCTGCACCTAAACTTGAGGCCTTACGTGTAATCCGTGATCCGTTTGTACATCACAACATGGTGTTTGGCTCCACACTTATTCTGGTACGGTATATTATCATCTACACTTTTGTAATCGCAAGTTGCATTTTTCATTTGTGCGCATAAGTTTTATATCATCTTGGAGTACACTTTGGATACTAATATTATGGTATATGCTCAATGAAGAGTTCGTCCATCGATAGCCTGCCAATGTTGTTGGATTTTGTCAAGATCTTATATATCGGAATGTTTAGTATTGATCTTAACACAATTATTGGCTTACTGCGATGCTTTCAATGTCTGCAGAATTTGTATATAAAGGTGATTATTTCATGCACATTAAAAGCCCATATATATTGTACTATAATTACCGTTCGGCTCTCTCTCTATCAACATACTCTTTTTTAGACCTGAAATGTTTTCAATCTCCATGTCTACGTTGGCAACAACACATGGAGAAAAACATATAACCAATCGGTGGCGTAATAAGCACCAGGATTTTCTCAGTTCTCAAGACATTCGCTTGAGGAGAATAACGATGGAAGATTATGCATCCAACCAGGCAAACAGAAACTTCGTCACATTCTTCCTGTTGAATGCAAGGTTACTATTGTCCATGAGGCTAAAGTTTTTCAACAAGAAATTTCTCATGGATGGATATGTTGAATAGAAAAAAAAGAAGTTTCAGGTCGACAAATGGGCTTATGAACATGCTCAGCTTCTATTTACAACAACTTGTCGTCATATGCCAATTAACTTTTTGGCACACGATGTTGATTTTATGGATCACACCGACCCATTTGTTTGTGACTGCCAAAAACAGTGGTTGGGTTAGATGTTATTGCCATGCATGTTCAGTATGGGTTTTGTCTAAACCTGATGAACAATTAAGCCTTGGCTATAAATTTTCATAAGAAAGGCTGCATGACCATGAATGTTTACCTTTCCTTTTGTACTTGTGTGTGAACTTGTTAGAATATATACTATGGGATTGCTAGAATGTACACTGTTGGATTTTGATGTGCCCAAACCACCAGCGTGGCCGGACTACCAGCTGCCTCTCACGGGCTAGTGACGCTGCCGCATGTCGTGCCCCACGCCCCCAGTTAAATCCAGTTTGCTCCATTCCCCAACCGCCAGCACGTGATGGAAGTTTAAACTTCTCCCCCCTAGCGTTGCCGGGGATTGAATAAGGGCGGCATCCAATCCACCACCGGTGATGGTTGCCTGTCCAAGTGATTTTTAGAGAAGAAACTAAAAATTTCAGTTTTTAGATAAGAAAGTGCATGTTTCATAGGCAGAGCATTTAAATCAGCGCGCACTTTTCAAACATGGATAACCGAATGTTGGAAATTTTAGTCATGGTAAAAAATGGAACTAACAACAAGTTAACATCATGATGATCAACATTCATGTATAGCACATCTTCATATGATACATAGTTAAAAATATATACTATTTTTAAATGCCAAGATAACGTTTAGTGTGCGAAAAACTGGGTAAATTAGGGACGAAATTCTGGCAAGTGGTGGAGGTGGTGTGTGTAGATGACATGGAGGGACCCACATGTCAGTAATAGCTGAGGAAAAAATTATATAATTTTCAACCCCACCATTTGGAATCGAATCTGGACAGTACTGCTTTTGGGTGATACAGCTGTAGCGCCCGGGCTAGTGCAAGTATGATCGAAATAATGAAGGTGCTCTTTTTCACTTCTCTAAGGCGTCTTCCCGGGCTCCGGTTCGTTCCCATCCATGTCCAGGACGTCCACCTTCGGCTTTGTGCACTCGCCACGGCGCCGCCGTCTTCCGTTATCAGCATGCTCGTCAAACGAGAGGAATCTGGACAGGACTGTACGTTTAGAGGCTGACTGTCAGGACCAACCAGGTCCATGGCCATACGCAAGCAAGTGACTCATTTGAAAAAAATGCTTCTTACTAATTGTATACCGCGCTTTGGTCACACGGGTTTTTCAACCTAGTATAGTCAATAAACAAAATAAATTTACAATGAAGACCGTCATCGGCAAGCTTTTTTAGCGGTACTGGGGATCTAGCAGGTATATTTTTCAGAGTGCTCACCCACGACATGCGCAAATCACAACGTACCGACATAGTGGTTTCAACTTGTTTTATGATGCCCATCGTGTATGGACCGGCGTATGGGCCTCCCAGCCTTGGTTTTATTTTTTTCTTAAACATCGGCAACCCAATCTATCTTTTTTTAATATAACAGAGATCGCCGTTCTTTTTTTCTATATATAAGAATAAGAATGCGTGGCCCAATTGATGTTTTCCATTCTAACCACATTATATTATTATTATTATTATTATTATTATTATTATTATTATTATTATTATTATTATTACTATTGTATATTTAATACAAACTTATAAATGTTTAACAGAAGTTGGCAAGGGAAATCCTGGTTGTTTTTTACTCTAAGGCAACAAAAAATCCTGGTGATTGCGCACAAAAGCTTGCGATGATTACCAATGTAATAATAACACGCTCATTTTTATTTTGAGCAATAACTCGCCAATTTTCCATTTTTTCTATATAATATAATGTCCAGCTCTGGGTTAATTTTTGATACTAATTGCTACGTCTGACCTAATATTATCTTTACTACAAAGCCCAGTAAATTCATGTATTTTAAGAAAGTGCAAATGGGCTGTGATTTTTTAGAACAAGTGAAATGGGCCGAATTTACGCTACGCTATTTGGTCACCTAGCCCAACAAATTGAGTGTAAATTCTAGAAAACATGGGTTAAATATGAGCCACATATTTGCTGGGTGACATGTAGGACAATAGGTCGAAGCCTACGGCAGGCGTTGTCAACTTAGTCAACAAATCATTCTGATATCCACAGCCATTGGATATATATATCCAACGGCCCACATGCATCTTCAATCGCATCTTCTTCCTCCAACTGACATCCAGGACCCACCAGCAAGGAGCCTGACATGTGGGCCATTAGGTCGCCTACGGAATGCTTTGTCAAATTAGTCAACAAAATGATTCTGACATCTGTAGTCGTTGGATGTACATCTAACTGACGACATGCATCTTCAATCTCTCATCTTCTTCCTCCAGCACCGGCGGGACTTCCTGCTCCCGCCTCCGACGGCCAGCAGCGTTGCTTCGCACGCCTCACTGCGAAGCACTACTCCACTGCTGGTCAGGCCACCCCTCCACCCCTCCTGTTATTCTCCGCCGACTGCAGCCCCAGGCCGCACCGAACTAGTCAACCCTCGTATGTCGTACTCCTCTCCGGTTGTGACTCAACTGCCGCATCTCCCCCGACTCCAGGTCAATCTCTTCCTATGCCACGCCATCGTCCACCGCCTTGGTGCTCTTGGCGCGGCGTGGTCAACATGGTCAAGGAACAAATTCCATCGAAAGAGGACGGTACGTGGATTGGCCGACAGTTGGGTCCAGAGCCGCACGCAAGGAAGTTCCTCCTTATTACGGGCAAAAAAATGATTCGCCCCTGACAGCTGGGACCTGCTGGCTATATCTTCGCACACAAGGCAGTGCCTCCTTGTCCACCCTGACAGCTGGGACCCACCTGGTAGAATCGTACGTAGGGTTGTCTGTCTGGTCGCGAATGTGTACATACATAGCGGTCGATCGGTCTCTCCGCAGCGATGAACCGTGGCCGAGTAAGGAGCGACACGTGTCCTGCGTACATTCCCTTCAAAACCGGGTACATGTATGTACACCCACAGGGAAAAAACATGGCTACGTCCATACATATGATAACCCTCAACCGTAAGGGATCGAGATAGTCTTTGCGGGTAAGAATAACCCAATTTATTGATTCGACACACGGGGAGCCAAAGAGTATTTATAAGCTTTAACAGTTGAGTTGTCAATTCAACCGCACCTGAAATATATTAACTTGCAACAAAAGATAAGTGGTAACAGTGATATCATAGTGATGATAGTAATAGTAAAAGTAAACAGCAAAAGTAAATAGCAGTAGTAAATGGCAGAAGTAGCAACTAGTGACAGGCAAGGTTTAAAATACTGTAGGCTAGGGAGATGGATGGTTGGGCGCTGCATGGATGAGATAGATTCTAACTTGGGGCATGGCACACGGAAAAGTAATGATCATCTAGGCAAATATCAAACATTAGGCATGTATCCCGTAGGTAGTTGTACGTGTTTGCAATAAGAACTTGCACAACATCTTTTGTCCTACCATCCCGCTACGAACGGGGCCAAAAGGAACTAATGGATATTAAGGTGCTCATGTCAAAGAGCACCGGAACAAAGCAATGAACTCAATGGATACATGTAATCCTCAAACTACGGGCCATCCCCTTTGGTGTCCCAAGCTGTCACTTTTGGAATCGCCGGTTCCGAACCGTAACAGGTGCATACAACTCATAGATAGGATCAAGAACACAAATATATTCATGCAAACACATATGGTTCAGATCTGAAATCATGGCACTCGGGCCCTAAGTGTCAAGCATTAAGAATAACAAGTTGTAGCAAAGATGATAAACACCATACTAGATGATAGGCAACATGCCCCCAACAATCTGACGAACTATTACATGATCTAATTCATCCAATCCCTACCATCCCCTTCGCCTACAACAGGGGAATTACTCACACATGAAGGGGGAAGTCATGGAGGGATGATGGAGTGGTGATGATGATGACGATGGCGACGATCTCCCCTCTTCGGAGGCCAAATCAGCCTCCAGATTAGCCCTCCCGAAGAAGAACAGAGGGTGGCGGCGGCTCCGCGACGAAAAACAGCGAAAGAACTTCCGATCTGGGGTTTCTGCGTCGGGAGGAAAAATACGGGCTAATGTAGGGCACCAGGGGGTGTGGGCCCCACCCAGGCGCCCCCCGGCGCGGCCCAGGGGGGGGGGGGCGCCCACAGGGCGCCTCGGCACCCCTGGCCCCCCTCTAGCCCCACTTCTGGCATTTGGTTTCCTCGTGTGCGTGGATTTTTCGTGATTTTTCGTGGATTTTTCTGAGATGCTTAAAAATCCGTTTTCCTGCACACAAATAAACCATACAGGCAGCTCTGCTGAAAAAAACGTCAGTCCGGGTTAGTTTAGTCCAAATCATGCAAGAATGAGGTCAAAACAATATCAAAAGTGTTTGGAAAAGTAGATACGTTTGAGACGTATCAACTCCCCCAAGCTTAGCATATTGCTTGTCCTCAAGCAATTCAGTTCAACGAACTGGACGCGACAAAGAAAACTTTGACAAACTCTTTTGCTTCATTAGATGTATATAGGCATGTACTACGAAAAGAGTTCAACAAGTATTAAAACAGTACTTATGAGAACAATGCAAGGAGCAATCCTTCTTTCAAGTGACCAGTCACAAATAATTAAGAGTAAACAATATATTACCAAAAATCAAGACAAGATCACATTGCACATAGCTTGAGCATATTAAGGTGGTATCTCGCTAGCCTCCATGAGTGAAGCAAAACATAAATGCAGAGACTCCTCCAGAGTTTTAAAGGAGACTAGAACTAAGAATTTCAGAATAAATCTTATCACAAGTATGCAGAAGACAATGTAATACTTTGGGACATTGCACATTACACTCAGAATGACAATTATGCTCTCCTAGTCAGTGCTTTGAAGAAAGAAGATGAGACTCTCGAACCGTGGCTTTTATTGGCAAAGTTGAAAACCCGTGATCGGAAACAAAAACTAAACATGTACCAGAGCTCTTGGTTTTAAAAACAGAAGTAAATATGTTTTTGAGAGGTGCATATTTCGTCAACGAATGCTAGTAGATAACTCAATCACTTTTTAAGCTAGACAAGTCTCGAGGAACGACTCCCGCATGAGGACGATCACATCCTCTTAATCTCGGGCGCACTCAATGCCAGTTCCTTTTCATATTAGGGGTTCGCACATTATACATGCAATCCAGGGGTGAAACTTGTCCAACTTAAAGAGATCATGAATTAACTACTACTTCCTCATGAGCTAAAACATAGGCACAAAAAGAGAAATGCTTTTGATTAATTTCGAGATGGTACATGAAAGTCTTCGTTAGGAATGGCAAGTAAATACCATGTATAGGAAGGTATAGTGGACTCATATGGCATAACAGGTTTAAAGGTTTTGGATGCACAAGCAGTCATTCCGCTTAGTACGGGTGGAGGTTTAGCAAAAGACTGGGAAGCGACCAACTAGAGAGCAATAACGGTCATAATCATGCAGAGCGACAAAGCAACATTGAATCAGGCATGAAAGTGATATAACTATTCTAAAACTCTAAGATCATCAAGGAAAAGTAGACTTTTTAGTCTTAAACATGTGTAAGCATGTGCCAAGTCAATCCAAAAATTCTCTAAAGGGAAATACCACCTTAGTATGCCAGACTATGAACAGCGCGATGCATGTAGATCATTTCAATAACACATTATGTACTCTAGTTATTCGGGACTAGCCGCAAGGAAAGCATGAACCACTGAAAAAGCATTGTAAACATAGCACTATGTCGCTACAAGCTGGTCTCTAGATCATAAGTACAGGCATATGTACAAAAGTAGAAACATAAAGAGTTCATACCGGTCTTCCTTGTTGCTTCCTTTCAGTCGATCTTCGTCATTACTGCTTGTCACTTGCACGATCGAACGTAGGAAATATAATCAAATGCCATCACGGACTCGAGCTGATCTTTGAAAACAAAGCAAACTAAAGAGAGAAAGGAAATCTTTTTGAGTTTTTCAAAAGTTGAATAAAAAACAAAAGAAAGAGAAAATCTTTTTGTTGTTTTTGCAAATAGAGGAATAAAGAAGAACGGGTAAAAACTTCGAAAAGATCAAAGTGAATAAAACGGATAATACAATGGAAAAGTGAGAAGGGCACGTACTCCCCCAAGCTTAGGCTTTTGTCCTAAGTTGGTAGCAGCTACTGCCCCCAGGAGCCTCCTGCTCCAGGGGTATGGTGGTGAGACCAAGGGTCGTAGAAGGATGATGGCGCGTACACCGAACTCCTCGGAGTCTCCCACGAGGAAGGTTCCGAGCACCAAACAGAGGAAGACCCTTCACCAAACTCGGTGGCGGTCTCATCCTGAAAATGTGGTATCTCACCGTGCCTCTCCTCGTCGGGCACAACCCCCTCCATGGGGTTATGGAACTGATGCTGGACCATGAACTCATCGAACTGGACAACATCAAAGGACCATCCGTTCCTGCGAGAAAAATTAAACAAAAGAGGTGCAGGTAGACGGATCTCGCATTCCGCGGTAGTTCCGAAACGCAAGATATAAACAAGGTTATCATGTTCAGAACCCATGGTAACAAACTTATGCATTTTCATAGCAGCAAGATCAAAGCTTAAATAAGTAAAAGGAGTATCATCAGGGTGTGGGGTGCCTCCAAGATGCTCTAAAATAAGGGTGGCATAAATGCCACCATATAAGTCCCCGTTGTTACCGTTCATAGCAAGGTGTCGAGCAATTAAGGTACCAATATTATAATCAGACCTCCCTGAGAGGGCTGCTGCCAGGATAGCAATATCCGGAGCAGAAATGTTGCTCGTGTTGTCACGAGCTAACACCCCTCTAGCAATATAATATGCAAAATACCTGAGGTGAGGAAACAAGATGCTGGAGATCTTCGACCGATGAATATCCCTCGTACCCATGCTGCAGAGAGAGTTGATGACGGTTTTCAGCTCGGAGGGCTGCGTGGCCATCCTTGCCGTCCTCCCAATGTTCGGCACACCTATTACTTCACAAAAATTTCCCAGAGTCATGGTGATAAGAGCATTATAAATTTTAAACTCAATAGCACCTGAATCAGGATTATATCTAAAACTGTTAATGAAACCGGAGGTGAGTTTCTGATACTGAGTAACACGGCTCGTGACGAGTCGTGTCAAACCTGCATTAGCACAAAGATTATAAAACTCATCCTTGATTCCCGCAGCTTCCATGAATTCATCACATGGAAATGTCATCGCACGTGCTGGACTTGTGTCTTCCAACAACTCCAAGGGCACATGATCCTCATTATAGCTCACCCTAACAGTCGATGGTGAAGCTGCGGCTCTAGTGACTCGATCGGAGTGTGCGGGCCTCCTCTTCTCAATCCATCCTTTTGCCCTTCCTAACAAACTCATTTCTGAATTTTTTTATAATTTACAAAAATGAGGATTAAAACAAAGTGAGCTAAGGCAAACTACTCAACTCACTTGCCCAAGGCATAAACTTGCATCAAAACTTGGAAAACAACTTTCTACACATGCATGCAAGCTCATCTCTATAGCACCAAGAACTACTAAATACTCACAAATGAGGCCACCAATCAAAAATCTAATTGGAGGGGTGGAGGAGTCACATACCAGGGAGTATTTGCTCAAAATTTCAGCTCAAATGATGGGCTGTGGAGAGAGATCGAAGAATCGCCCCCAAGAACAGCAAGAACAAGAAGAACATGACCAGAACTCGGGTTTCTGGAAAAAGAGAGAGAGAGGGGAAGAAGAAGTACCTAGAGGGGGGTCCCGTGGGCCCCAGGTGCCCTCTGGGCGCGGCCAGGGGCTGGGCCGCGCCAGCTGGCCGCCTGGGCCACTGGTGGCCCCCCGGCTGCCCCCAGGACTTTCCGGGTCTCTCCTGTTGTGGAAATTTTTAATATAATTTTTCTGAAAAGTTCACTGTTGAAAATTTTTCGAAGTTCAAAAAGCTGCGAAACTCTCTGAAAACTTGAAGCAGTTAGTAGTATTGTGAAGCTTCAAAAACATAGATACTTGGTACAGCAAGTAGGACAACACTAAAAACAAATGAAAACATAGCAAGCTCAACTTTTTATCCATATAAAACACGTTCACTAGTAAGGTTGATCAAGTCTTACCAACAAACAAGCGATATATAGAGCAAAAAGTCTCACCTCCTACGAAGTAATCACTGAACTTTTACCTTGATGGACATTGTACCTACCATGATAGTTTTGTATTTGTGAGGCACATGTAGTGGACAGTCCCATTCTCCAATTTTCACGGTCTCGATATTCTCTATAGAGTTGAGGGCATGCCTCCTGTCGGTCTTCTTCGGAAAATATACCGTGTGTTCTTTATCATTCACATGAAAGGTAACCTTCCCTTTGTTACAATCAATAATAGCACCTGCGGTGTTAAGGAAAGGTCTACCAAGAATAATGGACATGCTCCCATCCTCGGGCATGTCGAGCACAACAAAATCAGTAAGAATTAAACAATTTGCAACTTCAACTGGAACATCCTCACAAATACCTATCGGAACAGCGGTTGACTTGTCAGCCATCTGAAGGGAGATATCTGTAGGAATTAGTTTCTCTAAACAGAGCCTCTCGTAAAGAGAGAGAGGCATAACACTCACTCCCGCTCCAAGATCACACAAAGCAGTTTTGACATAATTATTCTTTATGGAGCAAGGAATGGTGGGTATACCTGGATCACCGAGCTTCTCAGGAATCTTTCCACTGAAAGAATAGTTAGCAAGCATATATTTTGAATAAGGAAGTAACTTAATAGCATCAGTCAATGGGATTTGAAGAAAAAGAGGTTTAATCCATTCACAAAACTTATTGTAATGCTCTTCTTCTTTAGATTTGATGGACTTACCTGGAAAGGGCATGGGTTTCTGTACCCATGGTTCTTTCTCCTTCCTATGTTTTCTTGCGTTGAAGTCTTCTTTAGTGTACCTCTTACGTTTGTCAGGTGCTTCTTCTTTTCGCACTTCAGGCGGATCATTCTTCTCATTATCATTACCTTCAGGTTCAGCACCGTCTTCAGTCTCAGCATCGGAAATAGATACACTGTTGGGATCAATAGCTGGCTCTTCATCTGCAATAGGGTCATTAGAATTGTCAGTCTCTTTATGTTTCTTCTTCTTATTTGGAGAGACAACAATTTCTTCTTCCTGCATTTGAGAATCTTGCTCGATTCTCTTCGGATGTCCTTCTGGATAAAGAGGATCTTGAGTACTAGTTCCCCCTCGGGTCTTAATCCCAAAAGCCTGCAATTTATCTTGTTTGGCATTGTTAGAAAGCAAATCTCTTTGCACATTAGAAATTTGATCATGCTGAGTTGGAACCATATGAAAATGCTTCACAAGACATTGAACATCATTAACTGTTCTATCTAAAACACCAAGCAACTTTTTGATAGCAAGGGAATTATCATGCAACTGACTTTCTATCCTCTCATTAAAATGATTCTATTTCAAAATAAAATTATCAAACTCATCTAAACATTGATCAGGAGGCTTACCATGAGGGATGTCACTTGCGTTGAAATCTAAAAGAGAGTGTACCTCTACCATAGGAGGGTGAGTAGTAGGCTCACACAGCTTCTCAATAGGGGGAAGATTCTTCACGTCTTCAGCTTTAATACCTTTCTCTTTAATAGACTTCTTTGCTTCTCACATATCCTCGGGGCTTAGAACAAACATGCCCCTCTTCTTTGTTGGTGGAGGTGGTTCAGGGACAGACCAATCTTCATGGTTTTTGGCAATCCTGCCCATTAAATCTTCCGCGTCGTCCGGTGTTCTTTTCCTGAAAACACAACCAGCACAACTGTCCAGATAGGACCTAGATTCATCAGTTAGACCAGCATAGAATATATCAATTAATTCATTCTTAGGGATTTCATGTCCTGGCCTAGCCCGAATCAAACCGCAGTACCTCCCCCAAGCTTTAGGGAGGGACTCATCCTGCAACTGTTTAAAGTTGTAAATTCTTTGTAAAGCAGCATGTTGCATATGAGCAGGAAAGTACTTATCAACAAAAGAGTGAGCTAAGTCCTGAGGACTCTTAATAGAACCGCATGGGAGTGAATCATACCATGCTTTAGCACCTTCCTTCAAGGGGAAAGGAAGAAGCTTGGTCACATAAAAGTAGCGTATCTTCTCATCTGTGGTAAACAGGCTACCTAGCTCACCAAGTTTAGTTAGGTGTGCAATAGCATCATCATTTTCTCTGCCATAAAAGGGGTCAGCTTCAACCATAGGTATAAGTGAAAGATCAACAGAGAAATCAAAATCAGGATCATCAATGCATATAGGAGATGTAGCAAACTCAGGATTAGGAACGGTTTTGTTTTTCAAAGAGTGTTTTTCAAATATTTTCTTAATAACTTCAGGGTCAGAGCCGGCAAACTCTGTTAGTTCCCTGCATAAATCTTCATCAAGTATATAGTAATCATCATCAAGGAGCCTCTCCTGGAGTTTACTCAAATCAGGATAATCATAAGTTTCACCAATAGGGTAGCGAGCAACAGGAAGTTCAATTCCATATTTTTCAGCAGCAACAGTAATTTGTTTCTCAAGAGCATAACCAAGCGAACTAATATCATCATCAAAAGTAGTAGAAGCATCATCAAGAGAATCAGACATAATAACAGATTCAGTAGGAGCATCATGTGGTGGTGGTGAGGCAAACTTACTCATAACAGAAGGTGAATCAAGCGTAGCACTAGTGCTCAGAGCAGTACCTCTTCTTGTAGTGGATAGTAAGATCGGAACCTTGGGGTCACCTTTCTTACCCATAGTGAATAAAGTGCAGCAGGCAGGATACCTCAAGTAGACTTGTAAATATTGCTATGCTCCCCGGCAACGGCGCCAGAAAATGGTACTTGATAACCCTCAACCGTAAGGGATCGAGATAGTCTTCGCGGGTAAGAATAACCCAATTTATTGATTCGACACACGGGGAGCCAAAGAGTATTTATAAGCTTTAACAGTTGAGTTGTCAATTCAACCGCACCTGAAATATACTAACTTGCAACAAAAGATAAGTGGTAACAGTGATATGAAAGTGATGATAGTAATAGTAAAAGTAAACACCAAAAGTAAATAGCAGTAGTAAATGGCAGAAGTAGCAACTAGTGACAGGCAAGGTTTAAAATACTGTAGGCTAGGGATATGGATGGTTGGGCGCTGCATGGATGAGATAGATTCTAACTTGGGGCACGGCACACGGAAAAGTAATGATCATCTAGGCAAATATCAAACATTAGGCATGTATCCCGTAGGTAGTTGTACGTGCTTGCTGTAGGATCGAAAGTAGGTCTAGAGGGGGGGTGATTAGACTACTTGACAATATAAAAAATCTGCCTTTAGATCATGCAATGTTTTTGGCAGTTTCACAAACAAGATCAGTTCAAGTAACACCCTACACATGCAATTCTAGAGTTTATGCAGCGGAAAGTAAATTGCACATGTAAAAGAGATGTGGAGAAGATCAAACGCAGTTTGGTGACACGGAGATTTTTGTCGTGGTTCCGATAGGTGGTGCTATCGTACATCCACGTTGATGGAGACTTCAACCCACGGAGGGTAACGGCTGCGCGAGTCCACGGAGGGCTCCACCCACGAAGGGTCCACGAAGAAGCAACCTTGTCTATTCCATCACGGCCTACGCCCACGGAGGACTAGCCTTACTCGGGGTAGATCTTCACGAAGTAGGCGATCTCCTTGCCCTTACAAACTTCTTGGTTCAACTCCACATCATGACGGAGGCTCCCAAGCGACACCTAACCAATCTAGGAGGCACCACCCCCCAAAAGGTAATAGACGGTGTTGATGGTGATGAACTCCTTGCTCTTGTGCTTCAAGTGATAAACTCCCCAACACTCAACTCTCCTCACTGATATGGCTGTGGTGGAGGAAAGATTTGAGTGGAAAGCAACTTGGGAAGGCTAGAGATCAAGTTTCATATGGTAGGAATGGAATGGCTTGATCTCAACACAAGGGTAGGTGGTTCACTTCTCAGAAAGTGTGTGGTAGAAGTGGTGGTACTTTCTGATAGCTCTCCTCACGAATGAGGAGGGGGTGGAGGGGTATATATAGCCTCCACACAAAATCCAACCGTTACACACACATTTGACCAATCTCGGTCAGACCGAAGTGAAAACTCGGTTAGACCGAAAGTTCAAATATAGTGAACGTTGGGATTTTCGGTGGGACCGAAAATACCATCTCGGTGAGACCGAAGTGAGTCAAAGGTTAGGGTTTGCCATCTCGGTGAGACCGAAATATAAACTCGGATATTCCGAATTGATGTCAACTGATCACAGAAGGTTGGCAGCCCTTTTTCGGTGAGACCGAAACTCAGAATCGGTTTGACCGAGAATCTAGGGTTTGGAGAAACAACTGAAGTGGTTCATCTCGGTGGGACTGAGTTGGAGAAATCGGTGTGACCGAGATTACTTATGGGTGTGTGTTAAGAAGTGAATAGTGCTGATAGTTGAGGGAGTTAGATCACCAAGCACTTGAGCAACAAGAACATTAACACAACCTCATCCCCTTTTAATAGTATTGGCTTTCCTATGGACTCAATGTGATCTTTGATCACTAAACCAAAAATGGAGTCTTGAGCTTTTGCCAATGCTTGTCTTAGCATTTTGAGGGGTCCACTTCTTCAGACATTTCCATACCCACATCATCGAACTTTTCTGAAATGATTCTCAAGAGAATATTAGTTCAATGATATATATGTTGTTATTAATTACCAAAACCACCCGGGGATTAGTTGCACTTTCAATCTCCCCCTTTTTGGTAATTGATGACAACATATAGATCAAAGCTTCGACAAAAGATATAATCAAAGAATAATATCGTCGCTTTGAGAGGTATGTGATAAACAAGAGCTCCCCCTAAATTTGTGCATTATTTAAAATTTGCGTTTGAATGCAAATGCACAATCGATTAGGATTATGGGTCACTCTTCCATGTCACATACATCTTGGTGGAGCGCACAAAATGATAAGAATGAATAACATGCACTCAGTCACCAAGACAAGAGTAAATAGCCATACAATAAGAAATAGCATATGATAAACAATAAGCACACATTAAAGCATAGTATGACTAAGCACTCATTAAGGTAGCATCAAACGTAGTAGAAAGCACACTTAAAGTATCTGGAACCAAAAGAAACCAATGTATCTCAAGGAAAACGGCAAAAGAACGAAAAGACGAAAGAGCACTCTCTCTCTCGAAGCCCTATGATCTATAACAATTTCTCCCCCTTTGGCAACAAGTTACCAAAAAGTTCGAAAAGGTATAGAGCTAAACGTCACTGCGGGCTCGGCTGGCGGCTCCCGTCTGGGTCGATGTCGGTGTAGAGATAGCTGCATCGGCGAAGACTTCTGCTGATGTCTGCGCTGGAGGAGTGGATGCTGGAGCTGAAGGAACTGCTGGAGCTGTAGCTGGTGCTGAAGTGGTAGCCCTGGAGTCTGTCACTGGGATAGCTGCAGACCTGGATCCTCTGGGAACCGGAGCAGTCTGGCGATGAGAGTCCTGGACTATATCATCCTGCAAAAGCTCTGCTCTCTCCTGCCTAGTCTCCTCCATGTCTGCCTCAAGCTTGTTGACAGACACCTGAATCTCAGTCAGCTTCACGTCCAGAGCGTGGATCTTGTCCTCGACGATCCTCTCAAGGCTCTCCTGAGATTGCTCAATGCTGGCCAGGCGTTGTTCAATTCTCCGGGTTGCTTCAAGAATCTGATCTCCGAAGCTCTTTGGCTTAGCTGCTGCTGCTGCTGCCTCTCTGTCAGCTTTGGCTTTCTTTGCAGCTTCGATCTTGGCTTGCCCTTCAACTGAGGTGGGATCCTCTTCATCCATCACAACTACGTTGTCCTCATGCTCTGGCTGCAGTGGTAAGTGCTTCCTATCCAACATGAATTTGCCCGTGCCAAACTTGGCGTTGATAAGCATCTGTATCTGCGGTGCAAACCCACACGACCTCTTCTGGTCAGCTGCAGTCCTCTTAATGGTCTCTACCATCAAGTCCATCACCTTAAAAGGTGCCTTCTCATCGAGAATGTGTAGCATGTTGATAGAATAGCCTCGTATCATCCGGTGGTCACCTGACTTAGGCATCAAAGTATGCCTCAGGATAGTGTTAGTGGTGGTCAGACCTGCCTGGAGATAATACACTGAGCCGAGTTTCCATCCTTCCAAATCAGCAGCTGGGATCTCCTTGTACATATTCTTCATGGAATCATGACTCTTCTTAGGAATCCCATAGACATCAATGTCGTCCTCTCTCTGCACTGGAGCGTTCAGAAGTTCTGCCCATTCTGCAACAGTTGAAGAAAACCGTTGACCTTCAGTCATCCATGTGATCTTGCCATCGGGGTAGAAATGGGCTGTGGCATAGAACTGCATGATCATCTCGTCGTTCCATGCTGTCAGTTCTTGACCCACAAAGTCAGCAACTCCACATGCAGTAAAGCTCTCATGCACATGGGGAAAGAAGTCCCGATGCTCTCTGCTGTCAATGTACTTCCAGTCGACATACCTGGTGTCAGCAACAATGGGCTTCTTATCCATTAGCACGGTCTCATAGAAATCCTGCTGCTCTTTGGTGTGGAATCTGGGGTCCACAGCAGTCCTTCTTCTTACGGCATATGGATCAGATTGTCTCCATAGCCTGAGACCTTTGTCCTTCCTTGCCTTCATATCCTCAGCTTGAGGATGAGTATCATTGTGGAGTGGCAATCTGGGACGGAGCTTGAGCAACACATGCTCTTCATCTGACTCAGAAGGTGGCATCTCACCTTTGTTCTTCTCAGAAGCTGGAATGCTTCTGGTTGTCCTCTTAGGCTTCGCTGGAGCTGCCTTAGCTGGAGCAGGCTTCTTGGGCTTGGAGGAGGCTTGAGCCCGAATAGCATCACCCATGAACTTAGCTTTCTGAGGAGGAGGCTGGGGTGCATCTTCTTCTTCTTCTTCAGCATCATCAACTTGAGGTTCAGCATAAACAACTCTCTTCCTTTTGGAAGTCTTCTTCACCTTGCTTGGAGCTGGCTCTTCCAAGTTGAGCTTCTTGGCAACTGCAGACTGCTTCACTTTGCTCGTGCCTTTCTTTGGCTGCTGCCCTTGGAGCTCTTTGGCGACCACTTGCCTCTTTGGCTTGGAGGTAACTTCCTCAGCAACAAAATCGGAATCCTCAGAATCAGACGTTCTCTTCTTCCTGGTTCTCGTAGCAGCAGGAGGCAGACCACTAGGGGTACTCCTCTCACCATCATCACTAGAGCTGCTAGCCTCAGGACTTGTACCTGCCTCTGGAATCTCAGCAAACGGTGATTCGGACCTGTTCTGGCTGTCACTGACATCTGACATGGCTGAAAGACCTGTGAATAGATAAGGTATAGGTAGAGTAGAAGAGTTATCACAACTGCAGAAGTTTTTGCAAAAAAAAATGAGTTAAAAACTTAGTTTTGAGTTTTCACAGAATGTATTTCGGTCAAACCGATTTCAAGTTTCGGTGTAACCGAAGTGTTCAACAGAACCTACACACCACTTTCGGTCAGACCGAAATGGGCTTCGGTCCTACCGAAAAACTAGGGTTTCATAGAAACTTCACTTCGGACATTCCGATTTTCACAACTCGGTCAGACCGAACTGTGTAGTGCAATGGTCAGAGACCAAATCGGTCAGTCCGAGTTTCAGGAATCGGCTTCACCGAGATGCATTCCGTGGAAACCTAAACCTAAGAATTTTCCTCGAAACTAAACGATCTGAGCAATGTATTGGGATCATATCAAACGTGGATTGAATCAGGGCAGTCCTATCATGCAAGAATCAGAAGTGGAGCATGAATAGGGATCGAGACACACCCTAACTTGGTGGTGTCCCTCTACGGCGGCAACGGAGGAGAAGATTACCGTTGACGGCGGCGGAGACCTGCGGCAAGGGCACACAGGCGACGACGGCGACGATCCTTAGATCAGGGCGGCGGCAGCAGGGGTCTTGGAGGGCGAACGGTTTGAAAGGAATAGATCGCGCGCAGCCCTCAGTATATATAACCCCGTACTGTCGGTGGGACCGAGTTGAAAAACTCGGTGTCACCGAGATGTATTTCTGCTGTGCAGTTACACATATCGGTCAGACCGAGATTTTGAACTCGGTTTCACCGAGATGAAACCTAGATCAATCTAAGTGTTTCGGTTGGACCGAGATTGAGAAGCCGGTCAGACCGAAATAGACTTAGAAGGTTTTGGAAGTCAGCCTTAGACGAATCGGTGGTTCCGAGTGCTCCTCACTCGGACTGTCCGAAAAAGACTTGTTCAAAGTTGTGATATAAGCATGAATAGTTTTTTGAGATAAGAAAGCATAGATAGCTAGGGAAGGTGCTTAGGCATTCTTGTCCATCCATTTGGCCAGAAAAAGAAACCAAAACAATCAAAACAACAAATGGATGTCCTTGAATGGATAAAATCATGCATCCAACATGCTCACACAATAAGATAGCAACTGAAATATGTGTCAAACATGCACAACCAAAACTCTAGCTACTAGCACACAAAATGTCGATGACTAGGTCATCTATATATGAGTATATTGACTTAGGAGTCAAATGAGAACATTTGATCATAGGTCATACTCATCGTTTAAGCACAAGTGGGGTTACCACTTTTACATAAAGCATTTATGTGTTCACATCATTTGGAGATGTTTTAGCTCAATTTTTAGAGCAAAGCTCCCCCTAGATGTGAGAACCCCTTTTTAAAGGGTCAAACTAACCTTGGGTTGTCGTAGAAGACTTCATGTAGATGTTGAAGATGTGGATGCTCAATGTTGATGTAGATCATCATGAGTTGGGAGCAATCCTTTTGGATTAGGGCACTTTCAATACCTACATGGGTTAGTCCCACAAGGAACAAACAAGAATATCCATGGACATAGAGTGAAGTGCACAAAAGATGATGTCCATGAAAGCAATGATTACCTTGTCCCTTGACTTACCAACAAGAGGGTTTGTGACTCCATGAACAAGTGCATGATGTGGAAGTTGATTGCACAAGTTCTTGCCAAAATGAATATGAGTGAAGTTTGTTGGCGGAGTCACCCTCAAGAACCTACTAGTTCTTCTTCTTTGGGATCCACATCATCCTGATGGGAATCCTTGGTGTTGTAGTTGAGCTTGACGAAGTAGAACTTGATGTGTCCTTGGGAACCCACTTGACCATGGCTTGAGGTGCTTCAATGAATGCATCAATCTCCTCTTGAAGCTTGTCCTTGGCCTTTAGCTTGTGGTCTTGTGGTGGAAGGTCATCTTGAGCTTGTTCCACATTGGAAGAAGTAGGATCATACTTCTCCTTTTGTGAAACAAACTGTGGAGTAGGGTATTGACCTTCTTCCCACTCAACACCTTCGGCGTTGAACTTTCGCTCAAAACCAATCCCTTGATTCTTCCGGTGTCTTCCTTGTTTGCGAACAATCTCCTCAAAGTTCTTGCTTCCGGCAAGACTCTTGTAGACACCTTTCTCTATGATTTCCTTCAATAAGCTATTTTCTTGCTCAAGTGTAACTTGGCTTGAAACATTGTTAGTGGAATCAAGAGAACTACTAGAAGTAACAATATTGGATTTAACATTGTTATTGTTACTACTAGCGGAAGAATTTTTCTTATGCTTGTCATGCTTAGTCTTAATAGGTGGCAAGAAATTAGACAAGAGAAGTCGTTTGGCAAGATATGAAGAACTCTTCTTTCGAAGATCGTCATTGATCGCTTTTAGAAACTCATGTTCTTGCTCTAGAGTGAGCTTCTCGAAGCGTAGCTTCTCATGAGATCTTAGGAGCTCTCTATGATCTTCTTGAGTTGTTTCATGAGCTAACTTAAGAGTGTTTAGTTCTTTAGTTAGACGCTCAATCTCCTTCATAGCATTGTCATTCGACTCTTCTCGACTATAAAGACTACTAGCATTTTCATCATTACTAAGCTCACTAGATTTATCATGCAAGAGCTCATCTTCACCAAGTAAGTCATCCTCATCACTATCAAAGTCAATGAATTCAGGGTGTGTTACCTTTGGGCCTTTAGCCATGAAGCATCTTCCAATTCCCTCATTCGGTGAATCAAATAAGTCGTAGGAGTTGGAGTTGGAGGATACGAGTGCAAGTCCGGCAACACCTTCATCTTGACTATAGTCGGAGTCGGAGTGATAGCTTCCATCGGATTGACTGTCAGAGTCGGAGCCGGAGACCCATTCACCAATATGAGCTTGATGTCTTCTTCTTGTGTAGCTCCTTGATGACTTGTCTTTCCTCTCCGAATCCTTGCTTCTCCGAGAAGGTCTTCGTTCATAACGATCATCTCTACTCCTTCTCTCTTTCCGAGGTGACTCATCTCTTGCTCTTCTTCTTGGAGATTCTTCTCTTCTCTTGTGGGGAGCCGTACACTCATTTGAGAAGTGTCCGGGTCTTCCACAATTGTAGCAGTTTCGATCACGACTAGAAGATCTCTTTCCATCATATGATCTAGACTTTGAGCTTCTCTCTTTGCCTCTATTCTTGTAGAACTTGTTGAAGTTCCTGACCATTAGGCTTATGTCTTCATTGGAAACTAACTTGTCACTTGAGGTAGTAGGAGCATCACTTGTAGCTTTGTAAGCACCACTTGACTTGTTGTGAAGCTCTTCCTTATCCTTAAGTGTCATCTCATGAGCAACAATCCTTCCAATGACTTCAGTTGGCTTGAGAGTCTTGTAGTTTGGCATCATTTGGATCAAAGTGCACACGGTGTCATACTTTCCATCCAAAGCTCTGAGAATCTTCTTAACGATGAATCGGTCGGTCATTTCTTCGCTTCCTAAGCCAGCAATCTCATTTGTGATGAGAGCAAGCCTAGAGTACATTTCAGCGACTCCTTCACCATCCTTCATCTTGAACTTGTCAAGCTGACCTTGAAGAATATCCAGCTTTGATTCCTTCACAGATTCAGTACCTTCGTGCATTTCAACCAAAGTATCCCAAATCTCCTTAGCATTCTCAAGACGGCTGATTTTGTTGAACTCTTCGGGACACAAAGCATTGAAGAGAATGTCACAAGCTTGAGCATTGTTTTGCAACATCTTCAGTTCTTCGGGTGTAGCTTCGCGATCCGGAACTTTTCCTTCTTCAAAGAAGTCACCTTGCATGCCAACACAAATAATGCCCCATGCGGCTGGGTTATGACCAAGAATATGCATTTTCATTTTATGCTTCCAACTAGCAAAATTTGTACCATCAAAGTAAGGACCTCTACGATAATTACCCTCACTATACGCCATACTCTCCTAGGTTGTGAAACCAAGCTTATGGAGTCCAATGCAATGGAGACCAAGGCAATGGAGACCAAAGCTCTGATACCACTTGTAGGATCGAAAGTAGGTCTAGAGGGGGGGTGATTAGACTACTTGACAATATAAAAAATCTGCCTTTAGATCATGCAATGTTTTTGGCAGTTTCACAAACAAGATCAGTTCAAGTAACACCCTACACATGCAATTCTAGAGTTTATGCAGCGGAAAGTAAATTGCACATGTAAAAGAGATGTGGAGAAGATCAAACGCAGTTTGGTGACACGGAGATTTTTGTCGTGGTTCCGATAGGTGGTGCTATCGTACATCCACGTTGATGGAGACTTCAACCCACGGAGGGTAACGGCTGCGCGAGTCCACGGAGGGCTCCACCCACGAAGGGTCCACGAAGAAGCAACCTTGTCTATTCCATCACGGCCTACGCCCACGGAGGACTAGCCTTACTCGGGGTAGATCTTCACGAAGTAGGCGATCTCCTTGCCCTTACAAACTTCTTGGTTCAACTCCACATCATGACGGAGGTTCCCAAGCGACACCTAACCAATCTAGGAGGCACCACCCCCCAAAAGGTAATAGACGGTGTTGATGGTGATGAACTCCTTGCTCTTGTGCTTCAAGTGATAAACTCCCCAACACTCAACTCTCCTCACTGATATGGCTGTGGTGGAAGAAAGATTTGAGTGGAAAGCAACTTGGGAAGGCTAGAGATCAAGTTTCATATGGTAGGAATGGAATGGCTTGATCTCAACACAAGGGTAGGTGGTTCACTTCTCAGAAAGTGTGTGGTAGAAGTGGTGGTACTTTCTGATAGCTCTCCTCACGAATGAGGAGGGGGTGGAGGGGTATATATAGCCTCCACACAAAATCCAACCGTTACACACACATTTGACCAATCTCGGTCAGACCGAAGTGAAAACTCGGTTAGACCGAAAGTTCAAATATAGTGAACGTTGGGATTTTCGGTGGGACCGAAAATACCATCTCGGTGAGACCGAAGTGAGTCAAAGGTTAGGGTTTGCCATCTCGGTGAGACCGAAATATAAACTCGGATATTCCGAATTGATGTCAACTGATCACAGAAGGTTGGCAGCCCTTTTTCGGTGAGACCGAAACTCAGAATCGGTTTGACCGAGAATCTAGGGTTTGGAGAAACAACTGAAGTGGTTCATCTCGGTGGGACTGAGTTGGAGAAATCGGTGTGACCGAGATTACTTATGGGTGTGTGTTAAGAAGTGAATAGTGCTGATAGTTGAGGGAGTTAGATCACCAAGCACTTGAGCAACAAGAACATTAACACAACCTCATCCCCTTTTAATAGTATTGGCTTTCCTATGGACTCAATGTGATCTTTGATCACTAAACCAAAAATGGAGTCTTGAGCTTTTGCCAATGCTTGTCTTAGCATTTTGAGGGGTCCACTTCTTCAGACATTTCCATACCCACATCATCGAACTTTTCTGAAATGATTCTCAAGAGAATATTAGTTCAATGATATATATGTTGTTATTAATTACCAAAACCACCCGGGGATTAGTTGCACTTTCACTTGCAATAAGAACTTGCACAACATCTTTTGTCCTACCATCCCGCTACGAACGGGGCCATAAGGAACTAATGGATATTAAGGTGCTCCTGTCAAAGAGCACCGGAACAAAGCAATGAACTCAATGGATACATGTAATCCTCAAACTACGGGCCATCCCCTTTGGTGTCCCAAGCTGTCACTTTTGGGATCGCCGGTTCCGAACCGTAACAGGTGCATACAACTCATAGATAGGATCAAGAACACAAATATATTCATGCAAACACATATGGTTCAGATCTGAAATCATGGCACTCGGGCCCTAAGTTTCAAGCATTAAGAATAACAAGTTGTAGCAAAGATGATAAACACCATACTAGATGATAGGCAACATGCCCCCAACAATCTGACAAACTATTACATGATCTAACTCATCCAATCCCTACCATCCCCTTCGCCTACAGCAGGGGAATTACTCACACATGAAGGGGGAAGTCATGGAGGGATGATGGAGTGGTGATGATGATGACGATGGCGACGATCTCCCCTCTCCGGAGGCCAAATCAGCCTCCGGATTAGCCCTCCCAAAGAAGAACAGAGGGTGGCGGCGGCTCCGCGACGAAAAACAGCGAAAGAACTTCCGATCTGGGGTTTCTGCGTCGGGAGGAAAAATACGGGCTAAAGTAGGGCACCAGGGGGTGTGGGCCCCACCCAGGCGCCCCCCCGGCGCGTCCTAGGGGGGGCGCCCACAGGGCACCTGGGCACCCCCTGGCCCCCCTCTGGCCCCACTTCTGGCATTTGGTTTCCTCGGGTGCGTGGATTTTTCGTGGATTGTTCTGAGATGCTTAAAAATCCGTTTTCCTGCACACAAATAAACCATACAGGCAGCTCTGCTGAAAACAGCGTCAGTCCGGGTTAGTTTAGTCCAAATCATGCAAGAATGAGGTCAAAACAATATCAAACGTGTTTGGAAAAGTAGATACGTTTGAGACGTATCAACATACGAGCGGAGTCTCGAATGCATTCTCGCGCATACGTACATACATGGCTGGTGTACATGGAGAGGCAGCGGACGACAGCAATGGCGTCGTGTTCATCGGCAGCCAACCGGTGGGGTTAGAATGGAGAAACAACGTCATGTTCATCAGGAGGCAACCAGCTTTGACAAAACAGCCAAAACCTGGTGTGGCGTACCGCAAAACAGAGGGAAACGGCCTTCTGCTAGAGCGCGTATGGTTGAAATGGGGTCATGTTCATTGGGAAGGGTCTGGCGTACCGCAAAACGGAGGAAACTACCTTCTGCTCGATCGGCTACGGTCGAAACGGGATTCCATTCATCGGGAGGGGTCTTGGGTACCGCAAAACGGAGGAAACAGACTTGTGTTGGAGCGCTACGGTCGAAACGGGGGTCCTGTTAATCGGGATGGATGGGTTGTGCCACAAAACAGGACTCCACGGGCTACTCTTCACCCATTGTCGACTTCCTCTAGCCTCCACCTACACTGTTCATCCACTGCATCTTCCTCTGCCTCCACCAGCTACTATTCATCTAGCCCTCCACGGGGTCCTGTTCATCCAGCCCTCCACGGGGTCCTGTTCATCCTACCAGCCCTCCAACAGCTACTGTTCAACCAGCCCTCCTCGGGGTCCTGTTCATCGACCCCCAACGTCTTGGCTGTGGCGGCCACGTCTCGGGGTCCTGTTCATCCAGCGGCAACCGCAACGTCCAACCACAACGGGGTCATGTTCATCCAACCCCCACGGGGTCCTGTTCATCCAACCCCAACCACGCACGTCTCGACTCGTTCAACCAACCCCACGTTCACTGTTCATCAAGAGGAAACTGGTTCCATCGGCTTCAGTAAGTAGCAACAGCGATCGATCGGGTTCAGTTAGCAGCGGTAGCGAAGGACGCTCGGGTTTAGTTAGCAGCCAAGGGATTGATTGCTCGAGTTCAGTAACGTAGCTAGTGCAATCGCTTGGGTTCAGTATGCGAATGCCTCACTCGGGTTCAGTTAGAGCCCAACTCCTCACACATACACGCGATGTGTATGAGAAATACGCACAAACCTCCATGCATCGCTCCGCCCCGACCACCCACCGTAACCGAGAACTCCCCGAAATTTTCCTCGCCCTCGCTTCTACCATGATTTTTTCCATCATGGACCGCGCAAAGAATGTCATGCAGCCGCGTCTCCGGCTCGCCCAGGATGAAAACCCCATTTTCTGTCATGATTTTTGTCATAGAAGTAGGAGCCCACCACATCTATGATGATACGTGTTTTTGTCACAATATCATCATAGAAGTGTCATAAGCATGACAGAAAAAAAATCGTTCGGCCCAAAATGTCACAGATGTGTCTTCTTTTGTAGTGGTTGCCGGTCCTCCAATTATCATCGGGCGGCGTGTGGGTAGGCGAGGACATTGGAAGCAAATGATAACGGGAGGAAAGAAACGGACATTGTGTGGGAGCCAAGGGCGGCGGTGATGCTGTTGCGGTCGGGAGATGGTGGAGGGGAAGCAATGGTCGTGGGATTTCACATTCAGCACTATCGTTGTGCGCGGTTGAAAGTTGCTAGCAATATTTTCCACATCCACTCAAGTGGCGGCTCAGGTGAGCGCTGGCTGACCTTCTGCATCCGCGTTATTCTTTCCCCAGCCGCTTTCATCGCCGAACATTTCTGTCCTCTCACTAGTCCACACTTCTTAGCTACTCCATCCGTAAAGAAATATAAGAGTGTTTAGATCACTACTCTAGTGTGATTTTATGGGATTTTTATATGCTTTAGGTGGATTTTGACTATTAATTACTGCATAATCGCGTGCTTTCTTACAATTGGCTAGCTATCCTAGAGTGACGGTGTCCTGGACTAGGGGGTACAAACCTAGTTGGCCCATGCTCCTCGGGATGGGCTGGTGGGCCTTCATTTTTCTCAAGATGGACTCCGGAGGTTGCATGATGGGGCGTGATCAGGACCGCATCTACCGAAGGCTTGCCATACACTCCAAGATTTCTCCTACTGCCTCCACGCCAAGATACCGCCCTTGTAACCCTAGATAACCTACTTGGCGTGTATATAAGCCAGAGGATTTAGCCCGTAGAGGGTATCATCACAAGTTCATGCACCTTGCCCTAGAGTTAGAACACATCTCACGATCTCGAGGTAGATCAACTCTATACCTAATATGTCTTCATCTATATAAACAAGAGCATGACGTAGGGTTTTACCTCCATCATGAGGGCCCCAACCTGGGTAAAACATCATCTCTTTGTTCCCGTTACCATCTGTCCGAGATCCACAGCGGGACCCCCTACCCCAAGGTCTACCGGTTTTCACACTAAAACTGGTGCTTTCATTGTGAGTTCCGCTGTGAGATCAACAGAAGGATTGATGGGTCATTGGTCAACGACTCAAAACTCACTGGCATGGTTTCCATGCTCAGAACTTCTATCATGGAAACACATTTCCTCCCTAACGAGCTTGAGGTGACCCATGAATCCTCTCTGGCCCTTGCCGAACCCTCTTTCAAGGATGAAGGGCCGAGGTACTTTTATGAAAGCGACTCACACATCGGCCGGCCAGAAGTAGCCAACGAAACCGATCTTCAAATCAGCTCGGCTGATCCGATGGCCATAGACCTGACACGGGATCAGGATCGATGACCCACAAGTATAGGGGGTCAATCATAGTCCTTTCGATAATTAAGAGTGTTGAACCCCACGAGGAGAGGAAGGAAATGACAAGTGGTTTTCAGCAAGGAAATTTTCTCAAGCACTGAAATTGTGATAACAAGTTGTTTGACAGCAAGATAATTTGTAACAAGTGACAAGTAGAAATAGTAACACTAAGTGCATCAAGGTAGCCCAATCCTTTTGTGGCAAAGGATAGGCCGGTACGATTTCTTATAATAGGCAAAGTGTTCTCGAGGAGTCACGGGAATTTCGTGTAGTCACTTTCCTCACGTTAGTCTGATTCGTGTTCGCTACTTTGATAATTTGATATGTGGGTGGATCGGTGCTTGGGTGATGTTCTTACTTGAACAAGCCTCCCACTTATGATTACCCCCCTTTGCAAGCATCCGTAATTACGAAAGAAGAATTAAGATAACATCTAACCATAGCATTAAACATATGGATCCAAATCACCCCCCTTACGGAATAGCGCATAAACTAGGGTTTAAGTTTCTATCACTCTCGCAACCCATCATCTAATAACTACTCCGCAATGCATTCTCTTAGACCCAAAGATGGTGAAGTTTCTTGTAGTCGACATTCACATAGCACCAGTAAGTGAATCACAACATAGACATCATCAAAATATCGAACGAATATCAAAATCACATGATTACTTGCAACATGACTTCTCCCGTGGCCTCAAGAACGAATGTAACTACTCACAAAGCATATGCATGTTCAAGATCAGAGGAGTAATAAATTTCGTAATGGATCTAAATGTATTGTCTTCTACCAAATAAACCAACTAGCATCAACTACAAGATGCAATCAACACTATTAGCAACCCACAAGTACCAATCTGATATTTTGATAGAAAAATTGAATACAAGAGATGAACTAGGGTTTGAGATGAGATGGTGCTGGTGAAGATGTTGATGGATATTCCACAATGAGAGGGTTGTTGATGATGAAGATAGCTTCGATTTCCCCCTTCGGAGGGAATTATCCCCGGCGAAATCGCTCTGTCGGAGAGCAAAAGTGCTCCTGCCCCAAGCTTGGTAGAAGGAAGTGAAAGTGATGGTGATACGATACCGGAGCACCTCCCCCAAGCTTGGCAAAAGCCAACGGGAGTGCCCATACCCATGTACTCAAGTATCCTTGGGTGATGGTGGTGGTGAGGAAGCAGTGGGCTGGTCCCCCATCCAGAGAAAATGCATGAGTCTCTGGAGCCCAGAAACTTGCAGCTAAACTCATACCTTTGAATTGGCGCGGGGAGTTGGTCTATTTGTTGAAGTTGAAGACAATCTCCTTCAAAGACCGGCCATCTACATTTTCATCACGGGTGAATTCCGTGATCATATAGTAGTTGGCATTGAGTCCTCGCTCCACCGTCCCTTGGCACTTGAAGACCTCATTCTCCACCGCATCGAGCCTGGCCTCCATGCTCCCCATCTTCTTGGGACCTTGAACGTCCCGGTAGTGGACCACCCCCACACGCATCTCAATGGCTTGAGGGTGCTTCATCACCTCCGACAGTTAGGGGTTGATGACCTTCTCAAAGAACTTGTCCTTGGAGGAGCTTGGAGGAGCCATAGAGATCTAGATCTGCCAGAAAAAGGGAGCACAACAAGAACAAAGGATATTTTTGCGATGCAGCTGTCAAATCGTCCGGGAATATATATAGAGAAATTTTAAATAAGGAAATCCATGTACCACAAGAAAATGGTGTCAGGAAGGTGCCTGTGGGGCCCACTACCCACCAAGGCGTGCCTAGGATGGGGGCGCGCCCTGGTGTCTCATGGGCACCCGGTTGCCTTCCCATGTGTTTCTTATTTTTTCCAATATTCCAAAACTGACAGAAAATATTTTTGTGGATTTTTCTGAATCGGTTTACTTACCGTATCACACCCCTCTTCCTTTTTAGGGTTCAGGAGTGTTCTGTAAGGTCTCTTTTATGTATTCCTATGGTTTAATTGTTTGAATAATATTAGTTTCAACATTAATAGGCCTACCTGAAATATAGTGCTTAATTCTTTGTCCATTGACCACCTTCGGATTTGTGCCTTCTGGATTATTAATCTTAATAGCTCCAGACCGATAAACCTCTTCAACAATATATGGTCCCTCCCATTTTGAGAGAAGTTATCCTGCAAAAAAATTAAAATGAGAATTGTACAATAGAACATGCTCACCCACTTTGAATTCCCGCTTTTGGATTCTTTTGTCATGCCATCTTTTAAAAATTTTCTTTAAATAATTTGGCATTTTTATAGGCAGGGGTTCTTCATTTATCTAGTGAGCTAATATCAAATAATCTCTTTTCACCGGCAAGTTTGAAATCATAGTTGTGTTCCTTAATTGCCCAATATGCCTTATGTTGTAGCTCAAGAGGTAAATGACATGCTTTTCTATAAGCCATTTTGTGTGGAGACCTACCCATAGGGTTTTTATAAGTTGTTCGGTAGGCCCAAAGTGCATCATCTAATTTGTTATACCAATTCTTCCAAGACCTATTAACAGTCTTTCACAAAACTGATTTTATTTCCCTATTGCTTAATTCAACTTGACCACTAGACTGGGGGTGATAAAGAGATGCTATTCTGTGGTTAACATCATACTTAGCAACAAATTTACGTAAATCACCATGGATAAAGTGCGAACCACCATGAGTCATTAAATATCGAGGGACTCTAAACATAGGGACATAACTTCTTTATGCATTTTAATGGAGGTGTTATGATCATCCCTACTGGTGGGAATAGCTTCTACGCACTTAGTGACATAATCAGCAACAACCAAGATACGTGTGTACCCATTAGAGGAAGGAAAATGTCAAATATAATCAAAGCCCCAAATATCAAATGGTTAAATAACAAGTGAATAATCCATAGGAATTTCTTGAGGTCTACCAATATTACCAATTCTTTAACATACATCACAAGAAAGGACAAACTTACGAGCATCTTTGAAAAGAGCAGGCCAATAAAATCTAGATTGTAATCCATGTGTGCAGTTCTATCTCCCGCATGGTGCCCTCCATATGCCTCGGAGTGACACTTCTGTAGGATTTTTTCATGTTCATGCTCAGGTACACAACGTCTAATAATACCATCTACTCTTTCTTTATAAAGATGTGGGTCTTCCCAAAAGTAATGTCTAAAATCAAAGAAGAATTTTTTATTCTGTTGGTAGGTGAAACTAGGTGGTACGTATTTAGCTACGATGTAATTAGCATAGTCAGCAAACCATGGAGTGTTATTAGAAGCATTAATGACAAAAAGTTGTTCATCACGGAAGGTATCATCAATAGGTAGTGGGTCATCAAGAATATTTTCTAACCTAGATAACTTGTCTGCTATGGGGTTTTCAGCTCCTTTTCTATCAGTGATATGTAAATCAAATTCTTTCAAGAGACCCCACCTAATAAGTCTAGGTTTAGCATCTTTATTTTCCATAAGGTATTTTATAGTAGCGTGATTAGTGTGAACAATTACTTTAGAGTCAACAATGTTGGCTCTGCATTTATCACAAGCCAACACAACTGCTAAAAATTGTTTTTCAGTAGTAGCATAATTTCTTTGGGCTCTGTCTAGAGTTTTACTAGCATAATGGATAACATTTAATTTATTATCAAATCTTTGTCGTAGAACAGCCCCAACATCATAGTCACTAGCATCACACATAATTTCAGAAGGCAAGTTCCAATCAGGTGGTTGAACAATAGGTGCGGTGGTTAAGGCTTTCTTAAGTGTTTTAAAGGCCTCTACACAATCATCACCCAAAACAAAATGAACATCGTTCTGTAATAAATTGGTAAGAGGCCTAGAAATTTTAGAGAAGTCTTTAATAACCTCCTATAGAAACCAGCATGACCAAGGAAACTACGAATAACTTTTATATAGTTAGGACATGGAATTTTCTCAATTGCATCAACTTTAGCTTTATCCACCTCAATTCCCCAGTCAGAAATTTTATGAACCAAGACAACACCTTCATTTACCATAAAGTGGCACTTCTCCCAATTCAAGACAAGATTAGTTTGCTCACATCTCTGTAAAACTCGATCAAGGTTGCTTAAGCAATCATCAAAAGAAGTTCCGTAAACAGAAAAATCATCCATGAAAACCCCAACAATCTTTTCACAAAAGTCAGATAATATAGCGGTCATACATCATTGAAAGGTAGCAGGTGCATTGCAGACACCAAAGGGCATACGTCTATAAGCATAAGTTCCAAAAGGACAAGTAAAGGTGGTTTTCTAGTGATCAGGTTGTGAAATAGGTATTTGAGAAAAACAAGAATATCCATCAACAAAGGAAAAGTAAGTATGCTTTGACAATCTTTCTAGCATTTGATCAATTAAAGGCAAAGGGTAATGATCTTTCCTAGTTGCTTTGTTTAATTTTCTAAAAGCAATTAACATCCTATAGCCAGTCATAATTCTTTGTGTAATAAGTTCATTTTTATCATTTGGAACAATAGAAATACCTCCTTTCTTAGGAACACAATGGATGTGACTTACCCATCTACTATCAGCTATAGGATAAATTATACGTGGTTACAGAAGCTTTAATATTTCATTTCTTACCACTTCTTTCATTTTGGGATTTAATCTTCATTGATGATCAACAACATGTTTAGCATCTGTTCCATATTGATCTTGTGCTGACAGAGAGTGGGACTAATGCCCTATAGATCATCAAGAGTATATCCAATAACAGCACGGTGCTTATTCAGAGTTTCCAACAATCTCTTTTCTTCATGCTCTGCAAGGTTAGCACCGATAATAATAAGATATATCTTATTTTCATCAAGATAAGCATATTTCAAAGTGTCATGCGATTGCTTGAATTCAAACACAGGATCACCTTTGGGTGGACGAAGACCTCCTAGAGTTTCAACATGCAAGTTGTGCTTGAGAATAGGTTATTGTTCAAAGAATTTATTATCTATTTCATTTATTTCATGCATATTCATATCATTTTCATGGTCTAGCAAGTACTGTTCTAATGGACCAGTAGATGGAATAGCAATAGAAGCAAGACCAATTATTTCATATTTTCTAGAATATTCCTTATTGAGAGGTTGCCTACGAAACTTAGAAAAATTAAACTCATGGGACAACAGTTATCTTGTGGAGAACCAAGAACTAGAAAATTAGTAGAGTATTTTATTTTCCCACACAAGACTTCAACATCTCTAGTAATCCCTAGTGGTGTGATATGATGTCGCTTAAAGCTACGTCGGTATTTCCCCTAAGAGGAAGGGATGATGCAGCACAGTGGCGGTAGGAATTACCCTTAGATGTGAAACCAAGGTTATCGAACCAGTAGGAGAACCAAGCAACACAACATAAATGGCACCTGCACACAAATAACAACTTCTCACAACCCGACGTGTTAAAGGGGTTGTTAATCCCTTTCGGGGTACGGCGCCTCAAGATAGGCAAAACAGACGTGAGGACTTTGTAGTAGATTGATAGATCGAATGCCAAATATAATAAATAAAAATAAATTGAAGCAATGTATTTTTGTATTTTTGGTTTAGTAGATCTTAAAATAATAGCAAAGGCAAATAGATCACAAATGCAAATATATGAGAAAGAAGACTCGGGGGCTGTAGGTTTCACTAGTGGCTTCTCTCGAGAAAAATAGCAAACGGTGGGTGAACAAATTATTGTTGGGCAATTGATAGAACCTCAAATAAATATGACGATATCCAGGCAATGCTCATTACATAGGCATCACATCCAAGATTAGTAGACCGACTCCTGCCTGCATCTACTACTATTACTCCACACATCGACCGCTATCCAGCATGCATCTCGTGTATTAAGTTCATGGAAAAACGGATTAATGCATTAAGAACGATGACATGATGTAGACAAGATCCGTTTATCTATGGCGTTAGATATGGATCTCGTTGTTTTATCCTTAGTGTCAACAATACATACGTGTCGATTCCCTTTCTGTCACTGGGATCAAGCACCATAAGATCGAATATCGGGCACCTCTTCCCATTGCAAGACAAATAGATCAAGACGGCCAAACAAAACACAAATATCGGAGAATAAATATGAGGCTATAAGAGATCATGCATATAAGAGATCAAAGAAACTCAAATAACTTTCATGGATATAAAAAGATAGATCTGATCACAAACTCAAAGTTTATCGGATCCCAACAAACACACCGCAAAAATAGTTACATCATATGGATCTCCAGGACACCATTGTATTGAGAATCAAAAAGAGAGAGAGTAATACATCTAGCTACTAACTACGGACCCGTAGGTCTACAAAGAACTACTCACGCATCATCGAAGAGGCACCAATGGAAGTGGTGAACCCCTCTGTGATGGTGTCTATATTGGACGTGGTGGTTCTGGACTCTGCGGTGGCTGGATGAATATTTCGTCCACTCCCCTAGGGTTTCTAGAATATTGTATTATTTATAGAGCAAAGAGGCGGCGTGGGAGGCCACCGAGGTGGACACAACCCACCTGGGCGCGCCAGGGGGGGCCTAGCACGCCCTGGTGGGTTGTACCCCCCTCGGGGCACTCCCCAAGTGCTGCCTTGGCCCATCAGGTGTCTTCTGGCCCATAACAATTCTCCAAAAAGTTTCATAGTTTTTGGGCTCCGTTTGATATTGATTTCCTGCGATGTAAAAAACATGCAGAAAACAGCAACATGCACTTGGCACTATGTCAACAGGTTAGTACCAAAAAATGATATAAAATGACTATAAAATGATTGTAAAACATACAAGAATAATATTATAGCAGCATGGAACAATAAAAAATTATAGATACGTTGGAGACGTATCAACATCCCCATGCTTAACTCCTGCTCTTCCTCGAGTAGGTAAGTGATAAAAACAGAATTTTTTATGTGGAATGCTGCCTATCATGCCATATCATATTCTTTTCTTTATAGCATGGACATTTGGACTTTTATATGGCTCAAAGCAATAGTCTAGTTTTGACATAATAATTTAGATACCCAAGCATATCAACAAGCAACCATGTCTTTCAAAATATCAATGCTAAAATAAGTTATCCCTAGCCCATGCATTATGCTCAACCATTGATCCATTCATGAAACACATTCGTATATTAGTTACACCTAATGCTCAAGTACGATCATAGTGTTTCCTAGTTGGTGCTTCTAAGAGAAGACGGAGACTCAAATTCAAAAATAAAAATTGCATAAGTAAAAGAAAGGTCATTCGCAGATGGAAGTAGGGATTTGTGGAGGTGCCAGAGCTCAAAGCTTAAATTGAGATATTGTTTTGGGAGGTATAATTTTCCCACCAACGAGAATGAGTTGAGGTTCCCAACACTTTCCATGCTAGATATATCATAGGCGGTTCCCAAACAGAAAAGAAAGTTTATTCCTTTTCCACCAAACTTTCACAAGCCATGGCTAGCCGAATCCACGGATGCCTTCCATACCAACACTTTGCAAGGAATTTATTATTTGATAACATAAAGTAAATTTGTTTTCCATTTCGGGACTGGGCATCCCTAATACCTTTGCCTTTCTCTCGTGCAATGACAAGTAAATAAACACTCATCGTGAGAATAACACATCTATGATGGAAAATATTGGCCACCCTGACCGCCTCGCCAGTGGTACGGGCACACAAAAAGGGAAATTTATTTTGAAAATTAGAGATGGCACATACAAATTTGCTTAGAACGGCAAGGAAATATCGCATATAGGTAGGTATGGTTGACTCATGTGGCAAAACCGGGATAAAGAATTTTTGATGAACATGTAGAGATCATACTTAGTGCAAAATGAAGGCTAGCAAAAGACTAGGAAGGGACCAACCATGAAACAAATAATCTCATAAGCGAACATTGAGCATAAATAACACTGAATTATGCACCACAAGTAGGATATAATTCCATTGCATAATTATTGACTTTCATGCTTGCATAGGGAATCACAAACTTTAACACTAATATTCTTACTAGAGCACAATCACTCATCAACATAACTCACATATCACATCATCATGTCTCAAAACTATTACAAGGAATCAAGTTTATTTTGTCCAATGATCTTCATGAAATTTTTACTTTATCCTTCTTGGATATCTATTACTTTGGGACTACATGTGTTCCTTTTGACAAGCTCAAGCAAATATAAGTGAAGATCATGAGCATAATTTTTTTTCTTTCTTTCTCTCAAAATAATATAAGTGAAGGAAGAGATAATTTCTTCAAAATTTTACTAACTCTTAAATAAATCTAAATGAAGCAAGAGAGTATTTCTTCAAAAATAACTTAGCACACCTTGATCAAAAAGATATAAGTGAAGCACTAGAGCAAGTCCTAGCTCATAGGAATTTAAGTGAAGCATAGAGAGCTATTCTAACAAGTCGTGGCATAATTTTGGCTCTCTCAAATAGGTGTGTACAGCAAGGATTGATGACTTAAAAATAAAAAGAAAACAAGCAAAGACTCATATCATACAATACACTCCAAGCAAATCACATATCATGTGACGAATAAAAATATAGCCTCGAGTGAAATACCGATAGTTGTTGGAAGAAAGCGGGGATGCCACTCGGGAGCATCCCCAAGCTTAGTTGTTTGCTCATTTTTGGATAATAGCTTGGGATGCCGGGGCATCCCCAAGCTTAGGCTCTTCCGTCCTTCCTTCATCCACCGTATGATAACCCAAAACTAGAAAACTTCAATCACACAAAACTTCAACAAAACCTTCATGAGATCCGTTAGTATAAGAAAGCAAACCACTATTATAAGTGTTGTGTCAAACCAATTCATATTTTGTTTTTGTATTATATCTACTATATTCCAACTTTTCAATGGCAAAAACTCATCCAAGAAACCAATAGAGCCATCAAAATAATCACACAACACAAAGAAACAGAATATGTAAAAAACAGAACAGTCTGTAGTAATCTGGAAGTTTCGAATACTTATGGAACTCTAAAAATCTTGAAAAAAATAGGGCCACGTGGGAAATTTGCATATTAATCTTCTACCAAAAGAATCTACTAAAAAGCACTTTTTTTGTTAAATATGGTAATTTTCCTCGTGAGTGCAAATGTTCTGTCTTTTTCAGCAAGATCAAACAACTATCACCCAAGAAGATCCAATCGGTTCTACATGGCACAAATATTAATTAAAACACAAAAATACAATCATACCAGTAGCATAATTGTGCTAACACTCAAGAATAGAAAGATTAAAGAAAAAATAAATTTTATTCATTGGGTTGCCTCCCAACAAGAGCTATCATTTTACGCCCTTAGCTAGGCATAAAGCAAGGATCTAAGTTTTGTCATCTTTATCTTCAATTTCCTTAGGGGTATCCTTATCATGGGCTTTTGTAAAGACAACGTAGAACATATTATCCATAGACACCTTAGCATTTCTAAGTTGATTTTCATCATAACCCCTTTGATTTCCGGCCACAATCCAAGAGTGATGTTGATTAACATTATTGAAAACTAGTTGGATTATGTCTAAAATAGGGCTTTCCTTTGTAAGATTCTCATCAAATATTTTATTATCTCCAGCCAAATGTCTTAGTGCATAATCACTATTATAAAGAATTTCACCTGTCACCGGTTTTTCACGATTCATGCCATAATGATCAAAATTTCCCCCAGCTTCCCGTATTATATAGTCAAGCTCATTCATAATAATAAGAGTGGCCAATTTTTTAGCTCTAGGATTTTTTTTATTATCGGGAAGCTCAAAAAACAATCTTTGCAAAGTGGGATGGGTACGGATAAATTTACTTTCAAGTATCATAATTAGTGTTTAAATAGCATCCGCATATGATCTAGTAGTTCTAAGTATAGGAGCATCATAAAGACTTAGATTCCCAACACAATTGAAAAATTCTTAGATACGTTCTTTTCCCATAACGTCCCCTTGCCCCAAGATAAAAGTTTTATCATCTAGGTTGGCTATACATCCAATTTTAGGAGTAAGGCCATCATCTGTTGGTTCCATATCGAAATCACTCATGATTGCAAGCAAAGAATAGATCTGACGAGAGCACGGCGGACGGAAAAAGAGAGGCGAATAAAATGGAAAATGTTTGTGAAGTGGGGGAGAAGAAAACGAGAGGAAAATTGAAAATAATGTAAATTGCGAGGAGACGAGATTTTTGATTAGGAACCAGGTATATGTGGAAGGTGCTCCCCGGCAACGGCACCATAAAAATCCTTTTGATGTCTCTTAAAGCTACGTCGGTATTTCAGGAAGGGATGATGGAGCAAAGTGGCGGTCGGTATTTTCATCATATGTGAAACCAAGGTTATCGAACCAGTAGGAGAACCAAGCGACACAACGTATATGGCACCTGCACAAAAATAATAACTTCTCGTTACCCGATGTGTTAAAGGGGTTGTCATTCCCTTTCGGGGTACGGCGCCTCAAGATAGGCAAAACAGACGTGAGGAATTTGTAGTATATTGATAAATCGAACGCTCAATAAAATAAATAAGAATAAATTGAAGCAAGGTATTTTTATATTTTTGGTTTAGTAGATCTGAAAATAAAAGCAAAGGCAAATAGATCGCAAAGGCAAATATATGAGAAAAAGACCAGGGGGGCGTAGGTTTCTCTAGTGGCTTCTCTCGAGAAAAATAGCAAACGTTGGGTGACCAAATTCCTGTTGGGCAATTGATAGAACCTCAAATAATTATGACGATATCCAGGAAATATCATTACATATGCATCACGTCCAAGATTAGCAGACCGACTCCTCCCTGCATCTACTATTATTACTCCACACATCGATCACTATCCAGCATGCATCTAGTGTATTAAGTTCATGGGAAAACAGAATAATGCATTAAGAATGATGACATGATGTAGACAAGATCCGTTTATCTATGGCGTTAGATATGGATCTCGTCATTTTATCCTAAGTGGCAATGATACATACGTGTCGGTTCCCTTTCTGTGACTGGGATAAAGCACCATAAGATTGAACCCACTACCGGACACCTCTTTCCATTGCAAGATAAATACAACAAGTTGGTCAAACAAAACCCAAATATCGGAGCAGGAATACAAGGATATAAGAAATCATGCATATAGGAGATCAAAGAAACTCAAATAACTTTCATGGATATAAAATGATGGATCTAATCATAAACTCAAAGTTCACTGGATCCCAACAAACACTCCGCAAAAAGAGTTACATCATATGGATCTCCAAGAGACCATTGTATTGAGAATCAAAAAGAGAGAGAGGAAGCCATCTAGCTATTAACTACGGACCCGTAGGTCTACAAAGAACTACTCATGCATCATCGGAGAGGCACCAATGGAAGTGGTTAACCCCTCCATGATGGTATCTAGATTGGATCTGGTGGTTTTGGACTCTGCAGCGGCTGGATGAATATTTTGTCGACTCCCCTAGGGTTTCTTAAATATTGTGGTATTTATAGAGCAAATCGGCGGTGCGGCAGGCCACCGAGGTGGGCACAACCCACCTAGGCGTGCCAGGCGGCGCGCCCTTGTGGGTTGTGCTCCCCTCGGGGCACTCCCCAGGTGCTGCATGTGCCCATTTGGTGTCTTCTGGCCCGCAAAAATTCTCCAAAAAGTTTCGCGGTGTTTGGGCTCCGTTTGATATTGATTTGTTGTGATGTAAAAAACATGCAGAAAACAACAACTAGCACTTGGCCCTATGTCAATAGGTTAGTACCAAAAATGATATAAAATGACTATAAAATGATTGTAAAACATCCAAGAATTATAATATAACTGCATGGAACAATAAAAAATTATAGATACGTTGGAGACGTATCATGATAGTGTCTCTATTTGCAAGTTTAATAGTAACATCAATATCTTCTATTTCAGCGGGTGCAATCTCGTGCATTATTTCTTTGTGTAAAGTGAAAGGAAAAACACTCACGCTAGCACCCACAGAACATAGACCATGATAGAAATGATCTCCTATTTTGACTGAGACGACAGGCATGCCAGCAACAGGTCTATTTTATCTTTTGTATCGGGTTTGGCAATTCTAGCAGCTTCATCACAGAAGTGAATAACATGTCCATCAACATTATCGACCAAGAGATCATTAACCATAGCAATAATAGGATCTACTTTAATTTGTTCAGAGGGTTTAGTTTCTCTAATATTGTTTTTGTTAACCATGTTTGAGACTTTAGAAGGTGTTTTTTCAATATAAGCAGTAGGCACAACTGGATCAACATTGTCAATGATAGTTTCTTCTTTAATTCTAACTGGTTCATCAACCTTTTCTGTAATAGGTGGGTGATATTTGAAACACTTCTTCTTGGGAAGATCAACATGAGTAGCAAATGATTCTCAAAATGAGGCTACTATCTCAGAGTCAACTCCATATTTTGTGCTAAAATCATTGAAAGCATCGATATCCTTAAAAGATTTAACACAATCAAACTCAAGTTTTATACCTAACTCTTTACCTTCGTCGAGTTCCCAATCTTTAGAGTTGTGATAAATTATTTCAAGAAGATCCCATCTGAATTCAATAGTCTTCTTCATAAAGGATCCGGTACAAGAAGTATCGAGCATGGATTGATCATTATGAGAAAGCCGAGCACAAAAATTATGTATAATAATTTCTCTCGAGAGATCATGATTAGGGCATGAATATAGCATTGACTTAAGCCTCCCCCAAGATTGAGAGATAATTTCTCCTTCACGAGACCAAAAATTATAAACATAATTCCGATCACGATGAACTAGATGCGTAGGATAGAGCTTTTGGTGAAATTCCAACGATTCCAGCTCCAAGACCCAATATCATCGCATAGCCTATACCATGTCAATGCTTTCCCCCAAAGATAAAGGAAAAAATTCTTCTTGACTTCATCTCCGGGTAAACCTGCAAGCTTAAATAATCCACAAACTTCATCCACATAGATTAAATGCATATCAGGATGTAATGTTGCATCTCCTACGTAAGGATTAGCTAGTAGTTTCTCAATCATACCCGAAGGAATTTCATAACCAATATTTCCAGTAGGTGTAGTGGGTTCAGGGACAACTCTTTGTGCTTCCAATCGATGTGAATATACCCCGAACAAACCCCTCAAAGGATTGTTTTTCAATAGTGACAAGTGAAAGTAAGTTTCAGCATGTAATATAAATTTTTTCGTACCATATTCCACTTACCAAAGGCGCTTCACTCCCCAGCAACGGCGCCTTAAAAGATTCATGTTGACCCACAAGTATAGGTGATCAATAGTAGTCCTTTTGATAAGTAAGTGTGTCGAACCCAACAAGTTGCGGAAGGAAATGTAAAGCGGTTTTTAGCAAGGTAATTTCTACAAGCACTGAAATTGTGGTAACATGTTGTTTGATAAGAAGATAATTTGTAACAAGTGACAAGTAGCAATAGTAACACAAAGTGCAGCAAGGTATCCCAATCCTTTTGTGGCGAAGGACTTTCCGGAATAGTTTCTTATAATAGGCGTAATGTTCTTGAGGAGTCACGGGAATTTCATCTAGTCACTTTCAATATGTTGGTTTGATTTGCGTTCGCTACTTTGATAATTTAATATGTGGGTGGACCGGTGCTTGGTTTCTGTTCTTACTTGAACAAGTCTCCCACTTATGATTACCCCCCTTTGCAAGCATCCGCAACTACGAATGAAGAATTAAGATAATATTTAACCATATCATTAAACATATGGATCCAAATCAACCCCTTATGAAATAGCGCATAAATTAGGGTTTAAGTTCCTGTCACTCTCGCAATCCATATTCTAATAACTACTCCGCAATGCATTCCCTTAGGCCCAAAGATGGTGAAGTGTCATGTAGTCGACGTTCACATAACACCACTAAGGGAATCACAACATACACATCATCAAAATATCAAATGAATACCAAATTCACATGATTACTCGCAAAATGACTTTTCCCGTGGCATCAAGAACGAAAGTAACTACTCACAAGCATATGCATATTAAAGATCAGCGGAGTAATAAATATCATAATAGATCTCAACATATTATGTTCCACCAAATAAGCCAACTAGCATCAACTACAAAATGTAATCAACTCTACTAGCAACCCACAGGTACCAAGTTGAGGTTTTGATACAAAGATTGAGTACAAGAGATGAACTAGGTTTTGAGATGAGATAGTGTTGGTGAAGATGTTCATGGAGATCGATACTCCCATGATGAGAGGGTTGTTGGTGATGACGATAGCTTCGATTTCCCCCTCCTTGAGGGAAGTATACCATCGTCGGAATTGTTCCGCCGGAGAGCAAAAGTGCTCCTACCCAAGTTACGCATCGAGACGGTGGCGTTCCATCCCGAAAGTACTCTCCTTATTTTTTTTTCTAGGTCAAAAGACATTATATACTAGAAGATGGGCACTTGAGGTGGGTTGGGCTGCCCATCACCCACCAGGGCGCACCTGGGGGGCCTATCGCGCCGTGTTGTCTTGTGGGCACCATGCACCCCCCCTCTAGTAGTTATTTGCTCCACTATTTATTATATATTTCATAATAATTCCTAGTAAAATTGCAGCTCATTTGGGGATGTGCAAAATAGGTATCTCTGGCGTAGCCTTTTCAGGTTCAGAATTCCAGCTGCTGGTATTATCTCTCTTTGTGTAAACCTTGCATATTATGAGATAAAAGCCATTAGAATTACTCCATAAGGCATTGTTTTGCATAAGAACATTATAAATAATAGTAGGAAAACATGATGCAAAATGGGCGTATCAAGGATGCAAGGGCATCGGGCCCGCGATCCCTAGAGATCGAAGCTCACCCACCCACATCCCACATTGAATATCACCCTAATAACTCGGGCCCACCAAATGTCTGGGATCTGGCCTACGTGCAACAACTCCCCGATGATTCAATCAAGCAGTTCTGGGCTAGATTCTTGTTTGTTAAAAACAAGATACCGAACTATCAGGACTCATATATAATAATAGCCTTCCAGTGCGGATGGAAGGATAAAGGCGTTTTGAACGCCCTCGCTCGCCGATTTATCTAGACACTCCCGGAATTTTGCAATCTAGTGTCCAAATTATGTACCATCGAGGATGCTTGGCTGGCTGGGAAAGCACATATTCAATCTGTGAACACAATTCAAAATGCGATGGAATCGCACCTTTGTGCGAGCCCCGCAATGGAACATACCGACCGAGAGACCTTGGAAGAGGAAAAAAACCATTGGCCACCCTGGGACTACCCTTGATGGACTCCTGAATAAACCATGCCCAATACATGCTATTCTACTTAATTCCTGCCCGACTCACAGCCTTCGCAACTGTTGGGTGGTGAGGTAGGTGGCTGTAGGAGGACCCGCCCTCCTGGAAGGCACCCCAGCCACGTCCAACAACCAGCGCACACGAGCCCTGCGGCAAATCAATTCTATCCAACATGTGCCAACTCAGGGCGCGTGGATAGATAGGCCAATCACCTTTGATCATACATAGTCGACCCCAAACAGGTGCCCCGTAGCGCTGGTGCTCATCACAATTGCGGGCAGATGCTGACTTTGGAAAGTTCTTACGGACGGAGGTGGCAACTTATGTCTAATATATACAACCATTGGACAAAATTCACATTGATAAATTGTGCATATAACATGGGGGACCACCTTTAAAGGTATAATACGTGGGCGAGAGGCACGCTGGAGCGGAAAAATAACCCTGGATGTGGTCTGCTAAACGCAGGTGTCGGTGTCAAAACCGGTAGACCTCGGGGTAGGGGGTCCCGAGCTGCGGATCAAGGATCGATGGGTAACAAGGAAGGACGAACACAATATTTACCGAGGTTCGGGCCCTCTCGAAGAGGTAAATCCCTACGTCATGATTGATTAGATTGGATATATGATTTAGTTTACAGAGTTGATCTACCTCGAGTTTATATGGGCTAAACCCTAAGGCTACGAGGTGATGAATGTAACTCTAGCCCTAAAGACTATGAACCCTCGGTTTATATAGAGACCAGTAGGGTTACGGTTACCGAAGATAGATTACAATAAGGAATTAAAGAGATCCTCCACCTTCTTGACATGGAGGGCACACCAAGGCTTCGTAGATCGCCTATCATTGTACGGCTCCACCAGTCCAGCCCATGTACGATGGGCCGTCGCCCCAAGGACCCCTTTGTCCATGACTCCCTTAGTAGCCCCCGAACTTGCCTCAAACACCAATACTTGTATTCGATATCCATTCATCTGAGCAATATTCGGTTTGTGGGGAAAGTTCCTCAGTGTGTCTCTCCCCTGTTTGGAACCAACTAATGTTCGAAGTCTGAAACGGTGGTTTTACTTAACACCGAAGGTAGTAATAAAAACATCGCCCAAGCGCGTATAGTGCCTTTAGCTAACAACATTTTCTCTTTCAACCAAGAGTCGCTTTCGGCCATAACGCCAAGCAGTTACTATTTCTCGAAGCGCGGCTCGAGGTTGACGCCACATTTGACACGTCCCCTCAAGGTGAAGATCATGTCCCACTTTTCGAGGGATATGGTTAATGATTTTGATTCCCCTCCCCGCTCATAAAGTTGTGGAGATATCGGATCGGGAAGTGAGGAGCCAACGTCGTGGAAAAAGGAATCCCTGGCTTTCCCACAGTCTATAAAGGGGGCTGCTTTTCCTTTGAATGGCCTCTTCCACTGACCAGTCTTGGAGCCGCTGAATCCGGCGTTGACTGCCGTGTCTTCGGTATTGTTGTTGTTGCTGCGGTGCTTGTGCTTGTTGCGTTGGGTCCCGCCATTGTTATTTTTAGCTTCGGAAGTGCCCGGCTCGCTCCTATTATTGCTGCTACGGGCTACCCAGCTGTCTTCGCCCGCGCAAAAGTGGGTCATGAGCGCCGTGAGGGCTGCCATGGATTTTGGGTTTTCTTGGCCGAGGTGTCGGGTGAGCCATTCATCGAGAATGCTATGTTTGAACGCCTAGGGCTTCGGCATCTAGACAATCGACAATCTGATTCTTTTTAATGAAAACCAAGTCCAGATTTTTCTAGCGGACTCTCCGGGCTGCTGCACAATGTGACTGAGGTCATCAGCATCTGGAGGCCGAACATAGGTGCCTTGGAAGTTGTCTCTAAAGGCATCCTTCAGGTCTTCCCAGCATCCAATAGAATTTTCTGGAAGGCTATTTGACCAATGTTAAGCTGGCCCCTTAAACTTTAGGGGAAGGTATTTGATGGCGTGTAGATCGTCACCTTGAGCCATGTGGATGTGGAGAAGAAAATCTTCAATCCGTCATGCGGGATCTATTGTGCCATCGTATGATTCAATGTTCATGGGTTTAAACCCTTCTTGGAACTGGTGCTCCATTACCTCATAAGTGAAGCACAGGGGGTGTGCGGCGCCTCTATATCGGGCCACATCACGGCGCAGTTCGGATGAAGCCCATGTGCGGTTTTCGGCCCGGGCGTGGTTTTGCTTTTTGCACCGGGATTAGTAATCGTCCTCTCGTGCCGGTGCACGCCCCTGAGATCTGTAGATGGATCTGGTCTGACCTGCTCTATTCTCCAGGTCCTGTTGTAGGGCGTATGTTTATCCCCAAGCTGTTGTACCTCTGCCTTTGCGGCGAGGTGGTGCAGGCTGGTATTCGGCACGAGTTGCCATTCCGTCCCGGCCGTGTGGCGGTCGGTCAGGTTCCTCAGCCGTATTACGCATGGGAAATGCTTCGTCGTCGAATTGGGGTAGTAGCTTAAGCTTCAGATAACTTTTTGTTGGACGTTCAAGGCTGCACTCCTCGCTGCCAGGACATCGGTCCATCTATCGTCGAGCAGCTCTTGGTCAGCTCGAAGCTACTGCTGCTTCTTTTTTAGGCTTCTTGCGGTAGCTATTAGCCGGTGCATAAGGCGATCTTGTTCAAGAGGTTCTTCTGACACGATAAAGTCTTCGTCTCCGAGGCTCACGCCATCCTCGGAGTGTGGTAGATAGCTACTGTCTTCCGAATCTTCACTCCCTGCTTGCTCGTCAGGGTCGACTTGCCCTTCCTCCCGATCATCCTGTTCGGATGTTGGTTCGATGGGGTATTCTTGTTCTTCGGCGTGTTCCAGAGTATTATTTTCTCCCATGCTGGTATCGCCGTCGTTTCCGCGATGCGATTTAGGGCGGTGCCGCTGACGCCGATGCTTCGACGGTATCTCAGGAGGTTCTTCCTCGACTGGATCCTTCTTATCATCGCCGTCGTCTTCTTTAGGTGTGTCCACCATGTATATGTCGTATGAGGAAATGGTCGTCCAGCGCCCGGTAAACGGAGGGTTTGGGGCCTGCTCCTCTATGGCATCGTCATCTATACCATCGATATCTTCGGAGGCGCAGTTGAGCATGTCGGTTAGATCCTCGACAATGGCTATAAAGTGGGTGGTGGGCGGGAAGCAAAGTTCCCTATTTTCAACCCCTAGTCCGGGCTAGGCGTAGTTCGGAATCGGTTCCTCTATGATTGCGAGGGATTGCTTCAAATCTAGAGCCTCGATTCAGAGCGAGGTTTGGATGGGGACCGGAGTTTCTTGGTTGACCTCGCAAGACGCGGAATTCAAGAGTTCGGAACTAGTGTCCGGAGAAGAGTCCGGCTTTGTGATAAAAGCCAGCGGTGCTATCCTCTCCAGTTCTCAAGTTTTGGGCTTTGTGGCCGTAGATAGTCCGGCGGGCTTGAGACTCCCGTCTTTGGACTGAGTAACACGCTCCGGATCTAAGGTCGAAGCGGTGGTCGGAGCCGCAAACCCTTGGAAGATCAAGTCTCCTCAGATGTCAGCGACATAGTTTAGATTTCCGAAAGTGATCTGGTGACCGGGGGTGTAGCTGTCGATCTGCTTCACGTGACTAGGCGAGTTGGCACATAGCGTGAAGCCGCCGCATAGTGGAACTCTCAATGAAAGCACAGATGTCAGTGTCAAAACCGGCAGATCTTAGGCAGGGGGTCCCGAACTATGTGTCTAAGGATCGAGGGTAATAGGAGGTAGGGGACACTTTGTTTACCCAGGTTCAGGCCCTCTTGATGGAGGTAATACCCTACTTCCTGCTAGATTGACTTTGATGATTATAGGGTTTACAAGAGTTGATCTAACTCGAGATCGAGATGACTAAACCCTAGATGTCTAGTCTGTATGATTATAAATGCCTCTACGGACTAAAGCCTCCGGTTTATATAGACACCGGAGGGGGCTAGGGTTGTACAAAGTCGGTTTGCAGAGAAAGAATCTTCATATCCGCACGCCAAGCCTGCCTTCCACGCAAAGGAGAGTCCCATACGGACACGGGGGTGAATCTTCTATCTTGTACCTTCATGGCCCATCAGTCCGGCCCATATCACGTAGCCGAGACGCCCGAGGACCCCGTAGTCCAAAACTCCCTCACCCACCATCCACCTGGTAGCCACTATCAAAGACTTAACCGACATGCTGTACTATGCCTTGGAAGAGGCCGAAGACATGTATGAAGACATCGGAATCCCGGCCCCTCCCTGTCACTTGCCGTTTAATGGCCACCTCCACCTACGATGTTTATATGGTGGACAACTGCAAGAACGATGGCGACATCACCGATAGCGGTGACAATGCCCCCAGGAGAGATAGCGGCAAGCCCGACGAGGAGCCATCCAAACGCCGGTGATAGCTCCGGCGATCCAAGGGACACTGAGGCAAGGTAAGCAACACAGACCCGGAGAAAACGACAACCCGAACAACATGGATTACCTCGGTGACCCAGCCGTCGGCGAACAATAGCCAGACGACTCGGGAGAACACATGGATCAGTTCAGTCCCGAAGACCTCAATGACCCTGAAGACATCAACTACCTCCATGTTTCCGAAGAGGACGTCAGCCTCGGAGCCGAGGATTTCATTGTTCCCGAGGATCCATTGGACCAAGAGCGGTTTAAAAGTCCTAGACGTTGAATAAAGGATACTGCCACGAACGACAAACCACAAGCTACCCCAATCGGAAGCTTCTGCCACAGTTTTATGGCGAGGCCTTGGAGCCAGCACCCTCATGATACACTCCGGTGGATCAGCCAGACCGCCCCCCCTCGTGGAGAGGACAGGTCGGTCGAACAAGTCGAACATCCGCCCGTTCCTCCTCGTCAAAGAAGCAAGGATCCGATGCGACCAGAATATGAATACGACTTACGACGTGAACTAGATGCTAGAGCGGGTCACACAAGATCCATTTACGGATCCAGAGAGTACCCTCCCGTTAGAAGGGCCGGATAAAAAGCTTGGCTTGACCGAAACAATAGAGGTCGGGAACAACAACGGGCCCAGATGGCAGAAGGCCTTCAATGCGACGTGGCCCGAGTCTGGGGTGCCGCTCACCCAATGTTTTTCACAGATGAGGTGATGTAGCATCAGTTCCAGAAAGGTTTTAAACCCGTAAAACATCGAATAATATGACAGAACTACATATCCGGCTGTGTGGATCGAGGAATTTCTTCTCCACATTCATATGGCACGAGGGGACAGCCTCCACGCCATAAAATACTTGCCATTAAAACGCAAGGGAACAGCCAGGCATTGGCTCAATAGCCTCCCTAAAAACTAAATAAGATGTTGGGAAGAGCTCGAGGATGCCTTCCGAGCCAACTTTCAAGACACTTATGTCCGGCCACCGGACGCCGATGACCTGAGCCACGTAGTTTAACAACCTAGAGAATCAGCACGACAATGTTGGAACCGGTTTTAGACCAAGAAGAACCAGACCGTCAACTGTCCGGATGCTGAAGCCATAGCCACTTTCAAGCACGGTATCCATGACGAATGACTAGCACGCCAGCTTGGCCAGGACAAACCAAGGACGATGTCTGCACATACATCTCTTATGACCTGCTTATGCGTGGGGGAAGATAGTTGGTTGGCCAATAGAAGCACCAACCCAGAAGACCCTGGCACCTCGGAAGTCTGGGATGGAAACGGGAAGCCATGATGTGACAAGAGTAAGTGCCTCCATAACGGCGGTGAAGCCAAAGACACAACAGTAAATGCCGGATTCCGCAACCCCAAGCCAGGACCGAGGAAAAAGCCCTCTAAAGGCAACTAGGATGGACCAGCCAAGTTGGACACAATCTTGGACAGGCCTTGCCAGATCAACGGCACCTCTGACAAGCCTACCAACCACACCAACCATAATTGTTGGGTGATAAAACTAGCCGACAAGCTCTCAATCGAGGATTCAGGCAAAAGCCACTGAAGCAAGGACGATGAGGAGTCCCATAGGCCGAACAATGGAGGCCAAAAATAATTTCCTCCCAAAGTCAAGACAGTGAATATGATCTATGCCACTCATATGCCCAAGAAGGAGAGAAAACGGGAACTGCGGGATGTCTATGCGGTCAAGCTAGTAGCCCCGAAATTCAACCCATGGTCGGCATGCCCGATCACCTTCGACCGCGGGGACCATCTAACAAGTATCCGTCACGGAGGATCGGCGCCCCTGGTTCTCGACCCAATTATCGATGGGTACCACCTCACCAGAGTCCTTATGGATGGAGGTAGCATCCTCAATCTGATCTATGCAGATAAAGTGAGGAAAATGGGAATCAATCCGTCAAGAATAAAACCCAGCAACACTACTTTCAAGGGGGTTATCCCAGGGGTAGAGGCCCGCTGCTCATGCACCGTGACTCTGTAGGTAGTGTTCATCTTGTGGACAACTTCCGCAGCGAAGACTTGATGTTTGATATAGCCCCTTTCGCAGCGGCTATCACACCCTCCTTGGCCGAACATCGTTCTCCCGTTTCAACGATGTGCTGCATTATGCACACCTGAAATTGAAAATGCCCAGTGCCAAGGGCATCATCATGGTCAACCGCAATACGGAACGTTCACTCCGGACCAAGGAACACACAGCAACCCTGGAAGCCGAAGACAACACCGGCATCAAAGGGCCAAAGTACCAGCCTATTACGTCTCCAACGTATCTATAATTTTCGATTGTTCCATGCTATTATTTATGAAGTCTTGGATGTTTAATGGGATTTATCATTCACTTTTATATCATTTTGGGGACTAACCTACTAACCCAAAGGACCAGTCCAGATTGCTGTTTTTTGCCTATTTTAGGGTTTTGCAGAAAAGGAATATCAAACAGAGTCCAAACGGAATGAAACCTTCGCGGGAGATATTTTTGGAGAAAATCACACATGGAAAGCGTCAGGACCAAGTCAGGGGACAGCTGGGCTGCCCTCGAGGGTGGGGAGCGCGTCCCCTTCCCAGGGCGTGCCCCCCTGCCGTGAGGCTGGCCCACACGGCCCCCGGTGCCCTCCTTCTTCCTATTTATACCTACGTACCCGCGAAACTCCATACGCAGAGAGAAAACCCTAATTCCACCGCCGTAGCTTCTGTTCCCGTGGAGATCCCATCTTGGAGCCTGTTCCGGGAGGGCGATCCATCATGGAGGCTTTCTTCATCATCATCATCGCCCTCACCATGAGTTGTGAGTAGTTTACCACAGACCTTCGGGTCCATAGCTAGTATCTAGATGGCTTCTTCTCTCTCTCCGGATCTCAATACAAAGTTCTCCTCTGTCTTCGAGGAGATCTATACGATGTAATCTCCTTTTGCGGTGTGTTTGTCGAGATCCGATGAATTGTGAGTTTATGATCAAGGTTATCTATGAAAGATATTTGGTTCTTCTCTGAACTTTTTATGTGTGCTCATAATATCCTTGGAAGTCTCTTCGAATTATTGGTTTGGTTTGGCCTACTAGATCAATAGTTCTTGCAATGGGAGAAGTGCTTGGCTTTGGGTTCAATCTTGCGGTGTCCTTTCCCAGTGATAGTAGGGGCAGCAAGGCACGTATTGTATTGTTGCCATCGAGGATAAAAAGATGGGGTTTTCATCATATTGCTTGAGTTTATCTCTCTACATCATGTCATCTTGCTTAAAGTGTTACTCTGTTCGTATGAACTCAATACACTAGATGAATGCTGGATAGCGGTCGATGTGTGGAGTAATAGTAGTAGATGCAGAATCATTTCGGTCTACTTGTCTCGGACGTGATGCATATATACAATGATCATGCCTAGATAGTCTCATAATTATTCGCTTTTCTATCAATTGCTCGACAGTAATTTGTTTACCCACCGTAGAATATTGCTATCATGAGTGAAGCCACTAGAGAAAACTATGGCCCCGGGGTCTATTCTCAACATATCAATCTACATCTATTTTACTTTTCTTGCTTTTATTTTCTGTTTTATTAAACTAAAAATACCAAAAATATAATTATCATCTCTATCAGATCTCACTCTCGTAAGTGGCCGTAAAGGGATTGACAACCCCTTATCGCGTTGTCTGCGAAGTTCTTATTTGTTTGTGCAGGTGCGAGGGACTTGCGTGTGGTCTCGTACTGGATTGATACCTTGGTTCTCAAAAACTGAGGGAAATACTTACGCTACTGTGCTGCATCTCCCTTTCCTCTTTGAGGGAATACAACGCAAGCTCAAGAGGTAGCAAGACGAATTTCTGGCGCCGTTGCCGGGGAGACTCATGCCAAGTCAAGTCAATATTTGCCACCCCGTCAACTAGCCAATTTCTGGCGCCGTTGCCGGGGAGGCTTACGCAAAAGTCATATACCAAGTAACTATCACAAACCCTTATCCTTCGCATTACATTTATTTGCCTCTCGTTTTCCTCTCCCCCACTTCACCCTTGCCGTTTTATCCGCCCTTCTTCCGCCGTGTGTTTATCGTTCGCTTGCTTCTTTTTTGCTTGTGTTGCTATGTGTCCTCAATTAGCTTGCATCTTCGCTTGCTAAAGTATGGATCCTCATCCACTTGCTAATCTCTTTAAGATATCCAATTATGTTGAACCTATTGCTAGTGAGTTGCGTGCACCAGATTATCTTTATGAGGTTTTGCTTGAAATTTATGAATCTGAAAATTGTGAAGAATTGTTGAAAGAAAAAGTGATTCATGTTAGCTCCTTAAATAAAAAGCATGATTGCAATGATACTTTCAATTGTGTTAATGATATGCAAAACCCTAAACTTGGGGATGCTAGTATTGCTATGCCCACTATTTGTTGCAATGATCATGATTGGGGTGATTCTTCTTATGATCTTGGAAATTTACTTGAGCCCCATGATGAATATGAGATTGATAATAATGTTTGCAATAATATTGATAGTGGGTTTGGAAGAGTGTCAACTTTAGATCCCACATATTTGGAGAATGTTCAATCTTATAATTTTTGCGATAAAAGTGGGTTTGGAGAGGTCATGACTTCAGTTAATGTTAATCCCACTATTCTGGAAGAGTGTCAACTTTGCATGCATGTGGATCGTGTTGAGAATATGTTATGTGATAGCTATTTTGTTGAATTTGATCATGATCCTACATGCAATTATTATGAGAGAGGGAAATATGGTTGTAGAAAATTTCATGTTACTAAATTACCTCTCGTTATGTTGAGATTGCTATTGTTTCTTTCTCCTTCCTTGCATATGCTAGATCTTGCTTGTCTTGGTAATTTGTTTTCCTATAAGATGCCTATGCATAGGAAGTATGTTAGACTTATATGTGTTTGTCACATGTTTTATGATGCTCTCTTTGTGCTTCAATTCTTATCTTTCTTATGAGCATCATTGAATTCTCAAGCCTATCTTAATGGCTATAAAGAAAGAGCTTGTTGGGAGGCAACCCAACTTTATATTTTTTGTTTTTGTTGCTGTTAGGGAATAAATATTGCATCTAGCCTCTGATTAGATGTGGTTTCATGTTTTTTTTTGTGTTTGTGCCAAGTAGAACCTTTGGGAAGTCTTGTGTGAAGTTTATATGATCTTGCTGTGAAAAACAGAATCGTTAGTGCTCGCTAAAGTAGTCTTCAGATTTTACTGGAGCGTGCTTTTTAGTTGATTTTTTTTTCTGCTGATTGGTAGACAAAGTGCGCAAATTTACCAATTTAGTTTAAAGTTTTTGGAGTTCCAGAAGTAGGCGAACCCAGCAGATTACTACGGACTGTTCTGTTTTTGACAGATTCTGTTTTTCGTGTGTTGTTTGCTTATTCCAATGCATCTATGAGTAATATTGGAGGATATGAATTATAGAGAACTTGGAGTACAGTAGGATTAACACCAATATAAACAAATAATGAATTCCTTGCTCTATCTTTGAGTAGTGGTTTGCTTTCTCTTACTAACGGAGCTCACGAGAATTTTTGTCTAAGTTTTGTGTTGTGAAGTTTTCAAGTTTTGAGTATTTCTTTGATGGACTATTGAACAAGAAGTGGCAAAGGCCTAAGCTTGGGGATGCCCATGGCACCCCAAGTAAATTCAAGATAATTAAAAGCCTAAGCTTGGGGATGCCCCGGGAAGGCATCCCCTCTTTTGTCTTCATCCATCGGTAACTATACTCGGAGCTATATTTTTATTCGCAACATGCTATGTGTTTTGCTTGGAGTGTCTTGTATAATTTGAGTCTTTGCTTGTTAGTTTGCCACAATCATCCTTGCTGGACACACCTATTTGAGAGAGTTAAATATGGCCTAGAAATTGTTAGAACACTCTATGTGCTTCACTTATATCTTTTGAGTTGAATAGTTTTTGCTCTAGTGCTTCACCTATATCTTTTAGAGCATGGTGGTGGTAATATTTTGTAGAAATTGTTGAACTCTCATGCTTCACTTAGATCTATTTGAGAGTCTATTAAAACAGCATGGTAAAGTGTTTAGGCTAAGGAAACTAGTCTTCACATGATAAACATCCAACGACAATGTAGTAAAAAAATTCACACCAAGTGCATTGAATACAATGAGATGTTGGATGCTTGATAATTGTTTTGAGACATGAGGATAGTGATATTAGAGTCATGCTAGTGGAGTTATTATGAAATTGAAGAATACTTGTGTTAAGGTTAGTAATTCCCGTATCATGCACGTATGGTGAACCGCTATGTGACGAAGTTGGAGCATGAGGTATTTGTAGAGTGCCAACCTTTGTGTGGAGGTCGGGCACGCGCGATGGTTAACTCCTACCAACCTCCCCCCTAGGAGCATGCGTTGATTGCTTTGTTTTTGATGACTCGTATATTTTTGCAATAAGTATATGAGTTCTTATGACTAATGTTGAGTCCATGGATTATACGCACTCTCACCCTTCCATCATTGCTAGCCTCTCTTGTACCGCGCAACTTTCGCCGGTACCATAAACCCACTATATATCCTTCCTCAAAACAGCCACCATATTGTTCCTCAAAACAGCCACCATACCTACCTATCATGGCATTTCCATTTCCATTCCGAGATACATTGCCATGCAACTTTCCACCATTCCGTTCATATGACACGCATCATATTGTCATAGTGCCATGCATGATCATGTAGTTGACATCGTAGTTGTGGCAAAGCCACCATGCATAATTTTTCATATCTCTCGCTCTTGATTCATTGCTTATGTCGGTACACCTGCGGAGGCATTCATGTAGAGTCATACTTGTTGTAGTATCGAGTAGTAATTTCGAGTTGTAACAAAAAGTGTGATGATCATCATTATTAGAGCATTGTCCCGTGTGAGGAAAGGCCAGAAAAAGAGAAGGCCCAAAAAAATAGAGAGGGGGTAAAAGAAGAGAGAGAAAAACCCCTCCAAAAAAATGAGAGAAAAGAGAGAAGGGACAATTGCTACTATCTTTTTCCACACTTGTGCTTCAAAGTAGCACCATGATCTTCATTGTAGAGAGTCTCATGATTAGTCACTTTCATATACTAGTGGGAATTTTCATTATAGAACTTGGCTTGTATATTTGAACAATGGGCTTCCTCAAATGCCCTAGATCTTCGTGAGCAAGCAAGTTGGATGCACACCCACTAGTTTCTTTTGTTGAGCTTTCATTCATATTTAGCTCTAGTGCATCTATTGCATGGCAATCCCTACTCACTCACATTGATATCTATTAATGGGCATCTCCATAGCTCGTTGATACGCCTAGTCGATGTGAGACTATCTTCCTCTTTTTGTCTTCTCCACAACCACCTCTATTCCACCCATAGTGCTATATCCATGGCTCACGCTCATGTATTGCGTGAAAGTTGAAAGGTTTGAAAAAAAATAGAGTATGAAAACAAATGCTTGGCTGAAATCGGGGTTGTGCGTGATATGAATATTTTGTGTGATGAAGAGGGAGCATAGCCAGACTATATGATTTTGTAGGGATAACTTCCTTTAGCCATGGTATTTTGAGAAGACATGATTAATTTGTTAGTATTGCTTGAAGTATTGTTATTTCTTATGTCAATATAGACTTTTATCTTGAATCTTTCATATCTGAACATTCATGCCACAATTAAGAGAATTACATTGAAAAACTATATTGATTAGCATTCCACATCAAAAATTATTTCTTTATCATTTACCTACTCGAGGACGAGTAGGAATTAAGCTTGGGGATGCTTGATACATCTCCAACGTATCTATAATTTTTTATTCTTCCATGCTATTATTTATGAAGTCTTGGATTTTAATGGGCTTTATCATTCACTTTTATATCATTTTTGGGACTAACCTACTAACCCAAAGGCCCAGTCTAGATTGCTGTTTTTTGCCTATTTCAGGGTTTTGCAGAAAAGGAATATCAAACGGAGTCCAAACGGAATGAAACCTTCATGAGAGATATTTTTGGAGAAAATCACGCACGGAAAGCGTCAGGACCAAGTCAGGGGACAGCTAGGCTGCCCTCGAGGGTGGGGGGGCGCGCCCCCCTTCCCAGGGCGCGCCCCTTGCCTCGAGGATGGCCCACACGGCCCCCGGTGCCTTCCTTCTTCCTATATATACCTACGTACCTCAGAAACTCCATACGCAGAGAGAAAATCCTAATTCCATCGCCGTATCTTCTGTTCCCGTGGAGATCCCATCTTGGAGCCTGTTCCGGGACGGGGATCCATCACGGAGGCCTTCATCATCATCATCATCGCCCTCACCATGAGTTGTGAGTAGTTTACCACAGACCTTCGGGTCCATAGCTAGTATCTAGATGGCTTCTTCTCTCTCTCCGGATCTCAATACAAAGTTCTCCTCGGTCTTCGAGGAGATCTTTTCGATGTAATCTCTTTTTGCGGTGTGTTTGTCGAGATCTGATGAATTGTGAGTTTATGATCAAGGTTATCTATGAAAGATATTTGGTTCTTCTCTGAACTTTTTATGTGTGCTCATAATATCCTTGCAAGTCTCTTCGAATTATTGGTTTGGTTTGGCCTACTAGATCTATAGTTCTTGCAATGGGAGAAGTGCTTGGCTTGGGTTCAATCTTGTGGTGTCCTTTCCCAGTGACAGTAGGGGCAGCAAGGCACGTATTGTATTGTTGCCATCGAGGATAAAAAGATGGGGGTTTAATCATATTGCTTGATTTTATTGCTCTACATCATGTCATCTTACTTAAAGTGTTACTCTGTTCGTATGAACTCAATACACTAGATGCATGCTGGATAGCGGTCGATGTGTGGATTAATAATAGTAGATGCAGAATCGTTTCGGTCTACTTGTCTCGGACGTGATGCCTATATACAATAATCATGCCTAGATAGTCTCATAATTATGCGCTTTCCTATCAATTGCTCGACCGTAATTTGTTTACCCGCCGGATAATATCGCTATCATGAGAGAAGCCACTAGAGAAAACTATGGCCCCCGGGTCTATTCTCAACACATCAATCTACATCTACTTTACTTTTCTTGCTTTTATTTGCTGTTTTATTAAACTAAAAATACCAAAAATATTATTATCATCTCTATCAGATCTCACTCTCGTAAGTGACCGTAATGGGATTGACAACCCTTTATCGCATTGGCTGCGAAGTTCTTATTTGTTTGTGCAGGTGCGAGGGACTGGCGCGTGGTCTCCTACTGGATTGATATCTTGGTTCTCAAAAACTGAGGGAAATACTTACGCTACTGTGCTGCATCTCCCTTTCCTCTTCGAGGGAATACAACGCAAGCTCAGGAGGTTGCACAGCCCGCCATCAAGGCCCGAGAAGCAGGTAAACGGGCTCGAGCCCTGTCCCCGATCTAGGAGCCTCAATGTGTTCGTCACAAATAGGGATACTATCCCCACGACATTCCCACCCTAGTAGCTCACTACATCCTCGCGAGCATTATTTTGCGCTCAAGATACCATGGGTTAACGGTGGGCCTAAACTAAACCCCAAAACCATGTGTTCGGCTCAACCGAACTATGGTCAAGTACGTCTTCAGACGGCAACGAGTTCCATCTCGAATACATTCAACATCAAGCTATAACAGCACGTCTACCTCTTAAGGCCCCTACTCAAGGGCCCACCTGTCGATCTCTTTTCCCTCCCCAACAGAAACAAAGGCGCAAACGTGCAACAGAGCACAATAGAGCCTTTGACCCACGCATCAAGGCCCACATAAATCTTTCATGTGTGAAGACCTTCTTCCTTTTTTAGTACCTACAATAGATGCCTTGGCAGTTCGAATCATACGGATAGACGTCATGAGCTCATTGGAAATAAAAAATTGCCTTTAAGGGTATTCGGGCAGTTATCTTTATCGCCCCTTCCCTTTTTTCTGCTCTTCGACTAGCTCAGCACACACGTATTTCTAAAAATACAATCGGCTAATAAACCGAAGGCGCAATCTTACCACCTGCCCTACGCATGAAGTCCAACACTACATTTTTGCATTGTGTCCGGCATCTCACATATTGCATTATATGAATCAGGTCTGAATTATGTCTTGGTTCAATAGTTTGGTTGCCCGGCTCCTGTATTTACCTCCTTACATTCCGCATGTTCGGCTTAGAGGGTAAGGGGAAAACCACTACGATTGTACTTTTGGCTAGCCTAGTTAAGTACCTCAGTGGAGAAAGCCTAAAATTGACTGTCATAATGGGCGAGAACTAGTTGTCGACCCTGATGACAATTTTTAAACTCGAAATCTATAGTGATTACCACGTGTTACATGAAGGGTTTGTCCTTACACAAACCATGTGATCAAAAGCATATGTCTCGGATTTCTCAAACATCACAAAACACTTGGGGCTAGTCATTAGCCCCTGCAGGAAGCTCCTATGGCCAAGTGAAAGTAATAAAGCAGCATAGTCTGATTGCCTACTTTCTCCCACGCATTACCGCCTCCGGGCACCGAGACGTCGGCTAAAGGTAGCAGTGCGGGGACGAAACACCCCTTGTAGTTTCTACATGGGGGCTGAAGCTGACGATTGGTAACTTTCAGACTCAAAACGGCTGCACAAGAGTCAAAATAAAATTAACGAAGATTCATATCTGATAAACCACACAAAGGTCTGCATTATAAAGCAAGAGGCCTAAGTGTCATTCAAATATAAGATAATTCAGTCAAGGATCACATCTTCGGAACACTGGCCATCTATCGCCAGAGCACCATCATACACAATGGAGAAATACTGCTCAGGATGGTGATGCTTCTTTCTAGCAGGAGGGGGGCCGGTGGCCATCTCTACTGTCTGGATCTTCTGCCAGTGCACCATGAACCTCGCGAAGGCCATCCGTGTCCCTTCGATGCACACAGAGCGCTACATAGCATCAATCTAGGGTGTTGCATCGCGCAACTTCTCCACTAGGCCAAGGTAGCTACTCGGTACTGGCTCTATGGGCCATAGCTGGAAACAAATGTCCTTCATGATTGGCTCTACCATCCAATGCATCTCCATCAAGTGCTTCATCTGGTTGCTCAGGAGGGTGGGGGTGCTCATGCGCCTGGAACTGTGCCGAGAACAGCCTTTGATCGGTGTCATTCTCTCGATTTGCATATAGCCTTGCCGCGTTCGCCGCACACCTTGGAAGCTCCGCGAAGGCGCCCGCGGAGCGCCAGACCCATGTGAGTGCTACTTCTTGAGCTTGCGTTGATTTTTCCCTTGAAGATAAAAGGGCGATGTAGCAAAGTAGAGATAAGTATTTCCCTTAGTTGAGAACCAAGGCATCAATCAAGTAGGAGGCGCAAAAGCAAGTCTCCAATCATTCACCTGCACAACCTAACAAACACTTGCACACAACGCGGAAAAGGGGTTGTCAATCCCTTCATGGCCACGAACAAGAGTGAGATCTGACAGAGATAGATTTAAAACAAAAGAAAAATAAAGTAAACACAAAATAGTTGCAGCAAGGTATTTTTGGGTTTTTAGTTTTATAGATCTGAAAATATATGATGGAAAATAGACTCAGGGGCCATAGGTTTTACTAGAGGCTTCTCTCTTGAAGAAAGCATACAGTGGGTAAACAAATTACTGTTGAGCAATTCATAGGTAAGGCAATGATCATGAATATAGGCATCACGTCCGTGACAAGTAGACCGACTCCTTCCTGCACCTACTACTATTACTCCACTCATCGACCGCTATCCAACATGCATCTAGAGTATTAAGTTATGAAAAAAGAGTAACACCTTAAGCAAGATGACATGATGTAGAGGGACAAACTCATGCAATATGATATAAACCCCCTCATTTTATCCTTAATGGAAACAACGCAATACGTGCCTCGCTATCCCTACTATGTCACTAGGTCAGAACACCGCAAGATTGAACCCATCACAAAGAACCTCTCCCATTGCAAGAAAAAACAATCTAGTTGGCCAAACCAAATCGATAGATCGAAGAGAAATACAAAGCTATATCAATCATGCATAAAAGAGTTCATATAAGACTCAAATAATATTCATAGATAATCTGATCATAAATCCACAATTCATCAGATATCGAAAAACAAACCGCAAAATAAGATTACATTTAATAGATCTCCAAGAACATCAAGGAGAACATTGTATTGAATATCAAAGAGATAGAATAAGCCATCCAGCTACTAGCTATGGACCCGTTGGTTTGTGGTAAACTACTCACACATGATCGTAGGGGCAACAAGGTTGATGTAGATTTCCTCCGTGATTGAATCCCCCTCGGGCGGAGTACCAGAACAGGCCCCAAGATGGGATCTCACAAGAACAGAGACCTGCGGCAGTGGAAAAGTATTATCGTGGATGCGTCTAGGGTTTCTGGAATATTTCTGAATTTTAGGCCAAGGAGTAGGGCCAGGGGACTCTCGAGGGGGTCACAAGCCCAGGGGCACGCCCCTGTGGCTTGTTGCCTCCTCGGGGTCTTCTGACTTGAACTCCAAGTCTTCACGATGTCTTTTTGTTCAAGAAAAATCAACGCGGAAGTTTTATTCCGTTCGGACTCCGTTTGATATTCCTTTTTATGAAAAACTCGAAAACAAGGAAAAAAACGGAAACTGGCACCGGGCTCTAGGTTACTAAGTTAGTCCCAAAGATAATATAAAGTAGCATATTAATGCATATAAAACATCCAAAGTTGATAACATGATAGCATGGAAAAATAAAAAATTATTGATACATTGGATATGTATCAAGCATCCCCAAGCATAATTTGTAGCGACTAGACCTCAAACAGTCTGATCTCTGTGCATCAGTGTCATCCCTGGATCAGTAATGCTGACACGCACAGTACTTGAAGGATTTATAACAGAGTAGCTATCACACACTTATTACATCGATAGTTCAACGATGAACTTATTACAATAAAAATGTCTTAAGGCCATCTAACACGATAACAGCGGAAGGCTTGGAAGATAAGTGAGTCCATCAACTCCAACGGCATAACTGAGTATAGAAACACGACCTAAAAAGGCACCTTACTCGTCGTCTGAATAGTCTGCAACATGAAACGTTGCAGCCCGAAAACGGGTCAGCACATGGAATATGCTGGCAATGTAACACAAGAGAGCAATGAAAGTAAGGCTATACTATATGCAATCTGGATGGTGGAAATCTCTATGGTTACAGTTTTTGCATAAAGCCAATTTTTCCCTACTTCAAAAGAATAGATTTTAATTAACTATCATGTAAGTTGAAACATCGTTGAGAAGATAGACATCCTCTCAACCCCAATTAAAATCATCATTAAACCAAACAATATTAATTAGAGTAACATGATGAGATTCACATGATAATCCAAGTACTAGATACTCAAAACATCCATAACTGGGGACACGGCTAATCATGATCAGTTTCTACACTCTGCAGAGGTTTGTGCACTTTTCCCACAAGACTCGATCGCCTCCGTTTGGTTTCTCGCACTGCATGGTGTTTGAGAAACGGATGACCGAGACACAGTCTTTCCGAAGAGGTCCCCTTAACCAGATAGATAGGCCGGTACACCTACAAACCCTCTACATCTGCTAGCCCATCATGGAAAGGTTTCCCACAACTTACTCAACTATGCCAGAGCCCATATTGGCATGCGGCTGCACACGGAAGTTTCTAGTATGAAAAATCTCATGATCCCTTTGAACCTGGGTGGCGGTCCAAAAGAAAAACAGGCAATCACTGGAATACCCAGATGCCTCAATCCACCCAGATGTGTGTTAAAGTTGCCACCTTAAGTTGAACCATTAATTAACAAACTCACATCTATCATGGATACACTCACCCAATCCACGTCTACGAGCATAGCATGTCCTAACAGCAAACGTAGAAGTAACTCCCAAAGGTTTGAATGTAATGCAGGTAATAGGTACTACCTCAATCTACTTCCCAGTCCCACAAGTTAATTGATCCTACTCATGCAATGTGTGAGGGTTGGACTAATGCAATGAAAACTGGGTAATTGGAAAGTATGATCAAAGTGTTACTTGCCTTGCTGATGATCCGCAAAACCTAGAGATTCAAAGTAGCAAGCGGCGCACTCTGGGTAATCTATCGCAATAAAACAAGCACATAATAAGTACTTAACTAATGCACGGGCAAAACTCGAATAAGAGATCTAACCAGAAAGTTCAACTTAAGAACTCCGGTTTGCAAAAAGAATCAACTCGAAAGAAGCAACGAAACTCAAACTGCGGAAGAAACGAGCTCCGGTTTGCTAATTGGCCTAAAGTCAAATTTACAGTAGCCAAAACCTTGTTCAAGTTGGTTAAACGTAAAGAGGGCATCGAGACGAAGATCTAGGATTTTGAATCACTTGATTCTGAGTCTCGAGCGAAAAGAAAAACGAAAAACAAGATAAGGGCAGAAATCGCGATCGGAATAATCGCGGATAAATACCCCGAAAAAGAAAACGGACGAACAGGCTAACGAACGAACGTTCGGTGTCTGCGGCTAACGGACGAAAACCGTTCGTTAAAACGAACGTACTGACGAACGTCCGCTAAATAACTAAACCGACAAAAAACTGAACCGGTCTAACCTAATAAAAAAACAGATCTACGGTTTACGAAAACCGATCGGTTCTAAAAAAACCGATAACTACCTCCACGGCAAACTCCGGCGAGATCCCCGGCGGTCCGGCGGCGGTCCGGCGGGCGAGGCGGGCGGCGGAGCGGCGGCGTGCTGCGGACGGCGGCGGCGCGGTGCGGCGGCGGGGCAGCGGTGCGGCGGCGGCGGCGCGGGCACGAGGCGGCGGCAGCGCGAAGTGGCGGCGGCGGCGCTAGGGCAGGGATGCGGGGCTGGCGGGCCGGCTTATAAAGCCCAGAGTCCCGGGGCTCTACGGCTCCAAGTCGGTTTACTTTTTTTTAAATAGAGTCCTGGCGCAGAAAAACTAACGAAAGAAATACTAAACGGACTCCAAAAATCCCGAAATAAATTTTCACCGTCCTCTAATAATATTTCGGAAAAAGCGAACATTTTCCCTGGACCTAAATGCAATTTTGAAAAACGCGCATTTTTCCTATGCAAATAAAATTGCAAATAAATCCAGAAAAAAAATCAAAAGTGATTTTAATATTTTTTCCTCCAATATTTCTGTTATTTTGGAGAAGTCATATTATCTCCGCTTATATTTTGTATTTAGAAATATTTTTAGGAGAGAAAAATAATTAGAATCACACTGTCCTCGTACTGGTATTCGAGCGAACTCAAATACGAAAACGGTAAAATTCCCAACTCTCTCCGTAGGTCCTTGAGTTGCTCAGAATTTCGAGGAACGCCACGAACAAAAATGAAAAAAGCATGAAGTGCAAATATGATCTATGTATAACATTCCAAATTGAAAATTTGGGATGTTACATAATTCATGCTCGTCCTCGAGCAGGTAAATGATAAAAACAGAATTTTGATTTGGAATGCTACCTAACATAAATATTAATGCAATCTTCTCAATTGTGGCGTGAATATTCAGATCCATAAGATTCAAAACAAAAGTTTAATATTGACATAAAACAATAATACTTCAAGCATACTAGTGAAGCAATCATGTCTTCTCAAAATAAGATGGCAAAAGAAAGTTATCCCTACAAAATCATATAGTCTGGCTATGATCCATCTTCATCACACAAAGTATTTCATCATGCACAACCCTTGTATTAGTCAAGAAATTGTTTCATACTTTATTGTTCTCAAACTTTTTCAACTTTCACGCAATACATGTGCGTGAGCCATGGATATAGCACTAGAGATGGAATAGAAGGTGGTAGTAGACGAAAGAAAGGAGAAAGTCTCACATCAACTAGGAAAATTAATGGGCTATGGAGATGCCCATCAATCGATATCAATGCAAGTGAGTAGGGATTGCCATGTAATGGATGCACTATAGCTATAAGTGTATGAAAGCTCAAAAAGAAACTAAGTGGGTGTGCATCCAACTTGCTTGCTCAAGAAGGCCTAGGGCAATTTGAGGAAGCCCATCATTGGAATATACAAGCCAAGTTCTATAATGAAACATTCCCACTAGTATATGAAAGTGACAAAATAGGAGACTCTCTATTATGAAGAACGTGGTGCTATTTCAAAGCACAAGTGTGGAAAAAGGACAGTAACATTGTCCCTTCTCTCTTTTCTCTCATTATTTATTTTTTATTCGGATTCATTGGCCTCTTTTATTTTATTTTGGCTTCTTTGGCCTCTTTTGTTTTTCATAAAGTCCGGAGACTCATCCCAACTTATGAGGGAATAATAGCTTCCATCATCCTTTCCTCACATGGGACAATGTTCTAATGATGATCATCACACTTTTAATTACGTACAACTCAAAACTTACAACTCAAGGAAAAGACTCATAATGATGGAATGATGGAAGTTGCACGGAAATATATCTCTGAATGGCTCAGGAAATGCCATAATAGGTAGGTATGGTGGCTGTTTTGAGGAAGGGTAATTGGTGGGTTTAATGCACCGGTGAAAGTTGTGCTGTACTAGAGAGGCTAGCAATGGTGGAAGGGTGAGAGTGCGTATAATCCATGGACTCAACATTAGTCATAAAGAACTCACATACTTATTGCAAAAAAAATTAGTCATTGAAACAAGGTACTACACGGATGCTCCAAGGGGAGAGGTTGGTAGGAGTTTACCATCGCGCCCTCCCGACCTCCACACGAAGGATGACAATGAAAGAATAAATCATGCTCCGACTTCCTCACATAACGGTTCACCATACGTGCATGCTACGGGAATCGCAAACTTCAACACAAGTATTTCTACCAATCCACAATAACTCACTAGCATGACTCTAATATCACCTGTAGCGACCTGACCCGAATGAATCAAGTTTATGTGCCCAAGTGTCATCCCTGGATCGGTATGCTGACACACATAGTACCCGAGTATTTATAACAAAGGTAAATCACATGTATAAAGTAACGTATATACTATTACATCAATCAACATAGCAGAAGTAACAACAATATAGTGGAGTGACATCAACACCAACGACAAAGTTGAGTGTAGACATCACAACCCTAACGTATCACTTACTCGTCGAAATAAGTCCTACAACATGAGACATTGAATGTACTAGCAAATTCACAAAATAGAACAATGATGAACAATATCTATCACTACATACATATTTGGCTGTGGAGGTTGTAAGGTTAATTTTTGCATAAACCTAGTTTTTTCCTACAACAAAGGAATAATTTTATTTACTACTCAGTTTAGTTAAGAAATATTGAGAATGGTTCCTCCATCTCAATCTAAAAATTTACCATAGTCCTTAATAACCCACAAGTTAATTAAATAGAGTGTTGAGATCAACAAATTAATCCACTTCTAGATACTCAAAGTTGTCCATAACCGTGGACATGGCTAATCATGATCAGTTTGTACACTCTGCAGAGGTTTGTGCACTTTTCCCCACAAGACTCGATCTCCTTCGTTAAATTTCTCGCACTGCATGGTGTTTGAGAACCGGATGACCAAGACACAGTCTTTCAAAAGCATTTACTCTTTACCCCGGATGGATCGGTACACCTACTTTCCCCTACATCTGCTAGTCCACCACTGAAAGAGCTCACATAACATACTCAACTATGCTAGAGCCCATAATGGCATGTGGTTGCACACAGAAGTTTCTAGGCATGAATGTTATATGATCCCTTTGAGCCTGGGTGGCATTCCATAGGATGACCACACGGGTCCTCGGGGATCTCCTAGGACAACACTGGAATATCCAGGTGCCATGCAACCAATCCACCCAGTTGTGTATTAAAGTTGCAACCTTAAATGTTCCCTTAGTTGTTATTACACTCACAACTCTCATGAAATCTCACATACCAATCCACGTCTACGAGCATGGCTAAGCAATAAGTAACAATGCATATATTCCCTGGGTTGATCTCAAGTCATTGGGTTCCGACCTCATGAACTACATAGCAATACCACATGTAACCAAGTCCTACTCATGCAATCTTTGAGGGTATAACTAATGCAAGTAAAAACTGGGTATTGAAGGGTATGATCAAAGTGTGAACTTGCCTTGTACTGTTGATGCAGATTCTTCGCACTCATAACTGGTGGTATATCTACTCGTCACACTCCAATCAAACTATCGTAAGAAATCAATAGTAACCACACATAAGCAATCACTGAGAAGAATCAAAGAAAAGATCTCGAAAAGCTTTAAAAATAAGAAAATAGTCCTCTGAACAGAAAACAATTTCTAACAATACCAAAATTAAGTGAATTTGGCCTTATGAGAAGGTTTAGGTCAAGAGCTTCGATTTGCAAAAAGAATCAACTCAAACGGAGTTATAAAAGTCAAGTTATGACAAAAAGAAGTTTAAATCAAATCTGTTTGAATTCAAATTTTAAAACTTTCAAAAATATTTTTAGTTTGGTTCTCTAGATAGATGAGATCATAACGAAGAAGTGGGCATTGGTTTCGTTGGATTTGGACTAACGAGTAAAAAGTGGTGGTAGTTGAAAACCAGGGGCTAAACTGCAACTAAAATAATTACGAACAGGTCCCTGGCTACGAAAAACGGATCTAATATGCGAACGTTCGCTGTTTAGTCCTCCGTTCACTAAAACTACTATTTGGAAAACGTTTACTAACTAACCAGATATGAAAAAACAGATTTGAAAAAAAAAACAGATCGGTTTTATAAAATCGAGCCTTAACGAAAACCAGACGGGGCGCAGCGGTTAATACCAATTCGGGGCGGTTCGACGTAAACCGGCGGGTCGGGCGGCAGGTCGCGGGCGAGTTCGGCGGAGGCTCCGGCGAAGATTCCGGCGGTGGCGAGGGCAGGGCAGCGAGGCGAGTCAGCGTGGGCGGCGGGGGCGGTGGGGCCGGCAGGCGCGAGTGCGGCGGCGGAGCATGCGACGCAGGGAGCTGCGGGCAGGGGCGGTGTCTAATGCGGCGGCGGCAGAGCAGCTCGGTAGGAGAAGAGGAGTCGGGGGTTCGACTATTTATAGAAGGGGTGCCGGCGGCGTGGCTTGCAAAAGGGGGCGAGGTGGCGTGGAGGACAGGTTGGTCACGGCGGTGGCGTGCGACCGACGGACTCTTTGCGGAGGTAGGGGACGAGCGAAGCTCGGCTGGGCCACGGCCTTGCTGGCAGCTAGGCCGGCCCAGTTCGGCAATTTGTTTTAAAAAAAATAAAAAATAAAAACCAAATAAAATATAAATATAATATAGGCATATTATATATCAAATTTTTTAGAACAATATTTCCTACAACATGAGCATTTTCCTAGAGTCAAATAAAATTCACACAAATATAAAATAAGCAAACAATGCTTCTGGTTTATTTAAAAACCAAAATAAAATATTTTAAAATACCAAAATTTCTTCAGACTCATTTTTCTCCAATTTTCTATTATAGGGAATCATTTTACCCTATTTTCCATATATTTTATTTTTGGATAAAAATAATTTGAATAAAAACCCAATAACTCAAATTTGAAAACTGAGTTTGAAAAATACTTCAAATGCCTTTCAATTTTTTATTTTAAGCTTCCAACTCATATTTCTTATAATTTGAAGAAGTCATTTTATCTTCTCTCGGGAAAATCATTGAGTTGCATCAAGTTTCTGAATTTGAAATATTGCAAGAATGGAATTCAAATCTTTTCAAAACCCTTTTTCATTTAATTTAAATGGAAGAAGTCATATCATCTTCACTCTAGAGTTTTGTGTTGAAATGAATTTGAATTCACGGAGATCATAAATGCAAAGTGAAAGTTTGGGAAAGTCATTTCATTCCCTCTCATTTAAGTTTCAAAAGTTTCAAATTTCACACAAGCAACCACACCACAATCAAACAAACAATCAAAACTATTTATTTATTATAACATTCCAAAATTTAGAATTTTGGGATGTTACAAACCTACGACACTTAAAATGAATCTCGTCCTCGAGATTTGAAGGGGCTAGCAAGAAATAGGTTGGGGTCCTGGGTCGGAGTCTCCTAGCAAATCCATTGATCGGTATGGTCTAGTGTGCTACTGATGACCCACAACCGTAAGGGATCTATTGCAGCGTTTTCGATAAGTAAGAGTGTCGAACCCAACGAGGAGCAGAAGGTATTGATAAGTGATTCTGAGCAAGGAATAACTGCAAGCACTGAAAGATAACTTTTTAGGGGTTTTCTTGATATAAGCAACAGGAAAGTAAAAGCGAGCAAAGTAAAAGGCACTGGAGAGTAACAAGTGGCCCAATTCTCTCTGAGCAAAGGAGAGGCCTTGCAACTGAACTTATAAAGGCTAAACTGTTCTTGAGGACACACGGGAGAGGTAGTCATGTGCTTTCGCCATATTCCGTATCGGTACTATGTGATGTGTTGATAAGTGTTGAGTGGGTGGATCTATGCTAGTACACCCTCTAGACTAAGATGAGTGCACTCTTATGATTAAACACCTTGCAAGCATCCGCAAATACAAGATAGTATTTAAGGCAAAAGCCTAACCATAGCAATACGATCGATGATCCATTGTTCCCTTGTGCAAAAGCGTGCGAACTGGGGTTCAGGTTTCTGTCACTCCGGCAACCCACCGTAAGCATTCTTTGTACACAATGTATTCCCCTAGGTCCTTAATAAGGCGAAGTGTTGAGTGTTCGACTCACACAACACCACTAGGAAAATAACAACACAACTTAAGTATCAAACAACACATATTACTTCAACATCATATGACTACTAACAACAAGACTTCTCCCATGTCCTCAAGAACTAAAGTAACTACTCACAAGACATAAAAGAGATCATGATCAGTGGAGATAGATGGATGATAAAAAATCTGGACACAATGATATTTCTCCAACAGAAACTCAATAGCATTCACCACAAAGTAGTAATCAACACCGATAGAGTAGAGAGGATAGATAGTACGGATTACAACACAAGCTGCAATTGTGAGATGAGATTGGATGAAGATGGAGATGGTGCTGATGTTGGGGATGATGTTGATGATGATCTCGATGATGCCCGTGACGATGGTGATGACGATGGCAATGATCTCCCCTTCCGGGAGGTGATCTCCCCGGCGGAATCTGCCCGCCGGAGATGGCTTTTCTTCTCTGTAGGTTTCCGCCACGGAGTGGCGGCGGAACTCCGTAAACTCTTCTCCTTTTAGGGTTTCTGGATGACGAGGAGTATATAGGCCAGAGGGGGAGCCTGGAGTGGGCCAGGGGCTCCAGGCGCCCTCCCGGCGCGGCTAGGGTGGGGGCCGCGCCAGGTGGCCGCCTGGGCACCCTGTGGCGCCCCTCTGGTTGCTCTTTTGCGTATCTTCGTGATCCTTCTGGAAAATACCCTCTGTCGATTTTCAGGTAATTTGGAGGTATTCTTCTTCAGCAACACAGCGTCCACTTTTTACAGCTGAATCCTGCATCTGCTGCTTCGGCACCGGAAAGTTGCAAACTGTGTAAAATAGGCCAAAACAACATAAGAACATCATCGTAATGTGAAATATATCAGTGAATAAGGATGAATTATGATATAAAATAGTGATGCATTTTGGATGTATCAGCTACCACACATAGAAGCATGAATATGGTTACATCAAAATCAGGTACTCCAATCTTTGGGTTGACGGTGTCGGTCTTCTCAGATCTTCATGGTAATTCCTTCCCTGGGCTCTTTCGGTAGTGGCATAACCTTTGTCCTCAACTCTTGTGTCCTTTCATCTTGGTAAGGTTCTTTCGAGACTGGTCCTTCGTAGCTGACAAGTCTGGCGCCAATACTAAACAAATATCGATATCTCATGGTGGTCATCAGTCAATTTGATTGGGTCCCTGCAGAAAACGGGTATGGGCTTAATTCTCACCATATGAATTATGGTTGGCAACAACTGCCTTGTACAAGGGAAAATTGTTATACCATTCAAAGGTTTAAACAAGGGTTTGACATTGTCATCTCTCTACTATGGGTAAGTCACTCAGATTTACAATTCCGCATAACCGAGGCGAATAATAAGAGTAAGTCGGTATGGTGATCAATCCATTCTGCACCCAAATCATTACCTTGTATATGGTTTAGTGAATCTCGCATTCTAGCACTCAGTCATCCTCAGAAGCATTGCAGAATTTCCCTTGTCAGCGAACTAAGTTCGGATAAATCCATTGATTCTGCAAGCCAAACAACCATCTATCATTTCCTCACAACCCTCGGGTTTTGCTTAACCACCTATAAGATCGTATGTTGACAAAGTCGTAACTTCTACCAGGGGTTTTCCTTCAGAAGAGTGTGCTTGCTTCTTTTACAGGTCCTGGGGCCTGTGGGTTATGGCACATCTCATCACTTGTAAACTTTTAACTCATCACCGAGTTGCAACTGATCATTATTCCAACATCCAGCTACCTGAGCATTCTTAAGTCCATCCAATTGTACGGTTTCCCTTCCTTCTATTGGTACAAATTACAATGTAATCACTCAAACTCATCACTAAGTGGTCCATTCGAAAGTCTGATGTAGCTAGCTCTTGTATTCGGGTAACTTTGTTGGGTTCTACCACACTTAAAATGAAAAACACTAGTTTCTTCAAAATCTTATTCCATGCATCATGTCTTCACTCATCGCCTATAAAGTAACCACTCGTAAAATCCAAATCAATACCTTTGATGGTAACTTCATTGATTCTCAAATTATTACAATCTACTGCATTTCTATTACATGCTTCAACTCCACTACTTAGCACAAGTCTCCTTCTCATCGGGGAAATCTCTAGCATAGTGCCCTGCTTCATTACAGTAGAAACACATTACTTCTGACAAGTCTCGTGGTTCCCTTGTGATTACGTAGCCTCCTTAGGTCCTCGGCTTAGGGGCCCACTTCAAAACTTGTATATCCTTAACTCATCCTTGCAGTTACTATTGCTCCACACTCCAGCATTACACCCTCCTTAAATCCAATTGTACTTAATTTCTTCATACCCTTGGGGTGAGCATCATATCATAAATAACTCCAACTTATTTTGTGCAAACTCCACTCTTTGGAGCAACATTTTCCTTTCCATTGATCCAGTGTTCACACAGAAAAGTATCGCCCCAAAAAAAAACGCACTGGTTCATCCGTAATTCATATTCTCCTCATATCAAATCTTGTATTACATCCTGAACCACTATTAACACTTAAATTTCAAAGGTGCTTCACTACAAATGATGCCATCTACATAGTTTGGTATGGTCAAGCATTTCTTCCATATTTATTCATTTGTCCTTGCTGAGGATGCTTTAGTCTCACTGGAATTATGCAATGTGATTCTTGAAATCATCAATCTTTTGCTTCATCCTAGTGGCCGTGTGCTTCATCTCCATCATCTCTGCATGCACCCCACTCAGGCATTCCTGAGTGTGACGAAGTCTTGCTTCAAGTATTTCTCCAATCTGATGTATGGCCTCCATAGCAGCTTCACGAACAGAGTTGAAGAATGTCGTTCGTGGAACTCGAGAGATGAAAAAGTATCGACCCGTAGTAAATGGGCAAACTCCTTTCACACAGTGGAGGTGTACCTCCACGTACCAAAGTTCAACTCCATTCTCTAAGAAAGGATAACCCTTGTAGACTGCATTTCCTTCAAGGTGAATATGCTTCAACATATCCTTCAGGATCTTTGGGTAATCCTGATCACTAGTCAGGGTCATGATCGTTTCCGGGCCCTTGAGAAAAGATTCATAAAGGGTTGTCATCTGTAGGTATAAGATAGAAGGGGTACTCAGGATAATGTATGTATTTCCTTGGGTGAAATGTGGTTGTTTGTCCGAGAAAGGTTTGGGGTCAGCTTGCCCATGGGTTCTAGGTTTTTGTCTCGGTGAAATAGCAAGAGAGGCACTCACAATCATCCAACAACTCATAACATTCCATATGAGATTCCAAACATATCACCTTCTATTACTTCACAAACTATTACAATGTCCTTTCCATAACTCAACTCAACATCCCAATGAAAAGTGTATTCCACATTCATTTACATGCTTTATTCCAATATCAGGATCTCAACTACTCCGCTCAATCTTTCCTCGGGCCTGAACCTTCTCTGGCAAAATACCTCACTTCCTTGCCGCGTAAACAATTGACATCAAACAAATCTAGGGACTTCATGGTGACTATCTTGGTTCCTTGGGTTCTTGGCTTCCTTGTGGGGCAGTTGCTAGCGTAATGACCTAAATCCTTGCACCTGTAACATGTAATGTGACTTGGGTCCTTTTTCATAGAAATTGGGTTATTCTGGAGACACATGCTCTTTCTCTTCCTCGACTTCTTCGTTCCGATCAAGGCTTCTATTTCTTGTGGGTCATACTCAAATTCCACTATCAAAAATTCTACTATATACTCCCTCGAAAAATGATGGGAATGTGTCCTTCTTCTCCACATGAATAGCATGACTTGGTGCAAAGTTTAATTGGGTCTTCTTTGTGTGTGCCCTCCTCATCTTCCTTCATCACAGGTTCTTCTAAAATTTCCACGAGGGCTTCATTCATTACTTCTTTCTTCTGCTGGATAGTTCGTTGTATCATGGGGTAAATGTGACACTGAGCTGGGTAGTGGGTAGTCCCTTCACACAAGAAACAAGTAATATGCCTAGTTGGGCATTCTTCAGCTGGGTGACTTTCTTCACAATGAGGGCATTCATCCTTGTGCTCCTTCTGGGTCTGTCCTATTTTTCCAGAAATCCTGCAGGCACAAGGTTTCTCCTTCGGGTTCACCATGCTTTCGGATGAGACGGGATTTTTAACAGAGTCTTCTTGAATTCCTCCCAACTTTTTGCTCCATTACATCCTCGTATGGCATGATGCATTTTCCACCATATTGCATCACTTTTTGTAAAGTACTGAAGAGCGTATTGAACCTCATACTTCCTTGCAATCATTTTTTCCTGAAGTGATCCTCAATGTTTTGTATCCTTAGCTCTGCCTCCGGCTGGGTCATTGGTCCGGAGAATACAAGTCTATCTTCATTCACCCTCTATTGGGTCCAAGGGTTTTGGGATGAGATTCGGGAGATGGAGAGAGATACACTCAATACGAACAATAGTTTTGAAGAAACAGGTTTTATTTTTGTGGCTGTCGGGAAAACATCAAATAAACGATGGCTCACAATCGTCACATCTAACATAAGTACATAACAGCGGTTTGGTCTTCTAAAGGTCAATATCCCTTCAAAGTCATCAACTCTCCAAATCTTCAGAGTATCCACTGTTGTAGCTTCAACACTTCTAATGCATGGTGAAATCCTCTTTACCCCGAAGTGGTCACAATGGATAATGGTATTGTCTAACTATTAAAGGTAAAAGGGGAAATTTTGACAAAGCTGGAAAAATATGAGAGGTAGAGAATCTTTTTGAAAATAAAGTTTTAGAGAAATCCTTTCCTATGGGCTTGCCAGTTTCGAGGGTCATGTCCTTCAGTCAACATATGCTCTCATACCATCTTGTAGCGACCCGATCCGAATGGATCAAGTCTCTGTGCTCAAGTGTCATCCCTGGATTGGTATGCTGACACACACAGTACCCGAGGATTTATAACAGAGGTAAATCACATGTATAAAGTAATGTAAATACTATTACCTCAATCAACATAGCGGAAGTAAGATCAAGGTTGTGGAGTGCCATCAACACCAACGGCAAAGTTGAGTGTAGACATCGCAACCCTAATAGATCACTTACTCATCGAAATAAGTCCTGCAACATGAGACGTTGCAGCCGTGTAGGTCAGTACTCTGAATGTAGTGGCAAATTCACACAATAGAACAATGATGAACAATATCTATCACTACATGCATATTTGGCTGGTGGAGGCTGCTTAATTTTTGCATAAAGCTAGTTTTTCCCTACAACAAAGGAATAATTTTATTTACTACTAAGTATAGTTAAGAAATATTGAGAATGGTTCCTCCATCTCAATCCCAAAATTTACCATAGTCATTAATAACCCAACAAGTTAATTAAATAGAGTGTTGAGATCAATATCCACTTCAAGATACTCAAAGTTGTCCATAACCGTGGACACGGCTAATCATGATCAGTTTGTACACTCTGCAGAGGTTTGTGCACTTTTCCCCACAAGACTCGATGTCCTCCGTTAAATTTCTCGCATTGCATGGTGTTTGAGAACCGGATGACCAAGACACAGTCTTTCAGAAGCATTTACTCTTTACCCCGGATGGATCGGTACACCTACTTTCCCCTACATCTGCTAGTCCACCACTGAAAGAGCTCACACAACATACTCAACTATGCCAGAGCCAATAATGGCATCTGGCTGCACATGGAAGTTTCTAGGCATCAATAATATATTATCCCTTTGAGCCTGGGTGGCATTCCATAGGATGATCACACAGGTCCTCCGGGATCTCCTAGGACAACACTGGATTCTCCAGGTGCCCTGCAACCAATCCACCCAGTTGTGTATTAAAGTTGCCACCTTAAATGTTATCTTGGTTGTTATTACACGCACAACTCTAATGAAATCTCACATACCAATCCACGTCTACGAGCATGGCTAAGCAATAAGCAACAAAGCGTATATTCCCTGGGTTGATCTCAAGTCATTGGGTTCCTACATCATGAACAATAAAGCAATACTGTTAGGGATATTACTACCAGGTATAAACCGGCCAGGAGGGTCCGGTTCACGGTTCAAGACCATATTATCAAAGGCCCAGCGGAGCGTGAAGTAGAAGATTATAGCCCAAGAGGTTTAGAGCCCAATTGTTAGGGCCCATGATTTGTAAATCGTCATACTAGCTAACTTGGGATGTAAGATAGAAAGAACAGAGACCGGGGCGGACACGTTTATGAGCCGGCCTCGGGACTCCGTAAACCGGACCGAGTGTCACCTCTTATATAAACGGACGACCCGGCGACGGTTCAGAGACAGAGAACAATAGCTCGAGACACAGGCAAAGCGGATTCGCTCCTTGGTCATCAAAGCCCTAGCAATACCACACCAAAATAGACGTAGGCTTTTACCTTCATCGAAGGGGCCGAACTAGTATAAAATCCCTGTGTCCTTCGTTCGCTTTAACCCCTTTAAGCTAACCCGTAGCGATGGCCTCACGACTAAGTCCTTTTGCTAGGACATCTGTTGGGCTAAATCCACGATAGTTGGCGCCCACCGTGGGGCTATCGCACGATGGCTTCGAGTTCTTGAAGGGCAGCTTTGAAGGACTCAAGGGCTACGGAGTGGGCCGGATGACTAAGAGTCGTCGCGGCCGGATCTACATCGACGATGCACGCTGGGGCCCCGAGGCCGATTCAATCGAATACGGGTACCGGGTCCCATTCGGCGGCATTCACGTCTTCATCGGCAAGATTGGCGAACCAGGCCCTGAGCCGGACATCTTCCCCAACATCATCGAGTCGGCTCAGCGTGCGAGACCTGCCCGAATTCAGCCCGCTGTGAGGCACGTCTTCGTTGGAGCAGTGCATGGAGTACAAGCCGAGGACGGATCGGACTCTGGTGGCGAGACTGTTGTTTATTCCGGCGATGAATCTTCTTCCGAAGAGATCGAATCTTTGTATCTGCTGCAGGATGGCCGGTCTAAGGGCTGTTCCGATGGTGATAGTATTCCGGACCCCCTCGATCCGCCAAACATGGCTGCTTTCTTCATGGCTGGATCACAACCCGTGCAGCAATCCTCAACAACAGGGGCATTGACATCAGAGGCAATGGGAGCTAGAGCTGGAGATCCTCCCCCGTCATCGTCTGACACTTTATCTATCTTGGTCGATACTTTGACAGCGCTAGTAACAACAGAGGTCACCCAGACCAACAAGGAGCAGCATGATGCGGAGGTCGCTCAGGTGAAGGGCCGGATTGAACAATCCAAGTTGGACCTGGCTGCTGAGAAAGCTAGGATGGCTACAAAGCAGGCAGAGCTAGATGCTCAAGCCTATCGACTCCTGTTAGATCAGACCGCTTCACCAGAGGTAACGATGAGAAGGCAACGATCTCGCCTGCCGCCGGTTTATGAGGCAAGGAATCTCTTTAGCATGCCAGGCGCAGGAACCAGTAACCAGCCACAGGTAAACAGGGGAGGAGCACCAGGAACAGGCGCATCGGTTCAGCCACCGGCCGCAGAGCCAAACCGCCAGGTTGTGCCGACCCAACATGTGCCCACCCCTCTTGGTCATTATTCTAATCCGTTGGACAACATAGTTGCTGCCGCTTCACGACTGGCCGCCCTTCCTATTGAAGGAACGTCCCCCACAGCAGTGGAGGCACGACGGGCCAAAGAGTTGTTGGACATGGTGCTAACTCAACAGCAAGCTTATTGCTATAGCCGGGAGATGATTCATTCGACCCCCCGTCCGAGCCGGAGTTATACGAGGCGTCTGGATGAACCGGCTGTATCAAGCAGCGCACGGAGGCGTCATCAGCAGAGGCGGGATAATCCGGCAGCAGAAGAGGCGCACGCTCAAGAGGTGGTGGATCAGGCCAGACAGCGCCGGGAGGCCGAGGTAACAGCGCAGTACGAAGCCCGTCAGGCGACGCCGGTTCGTCCCACCACCAAAGTTGAACCAGGGGTCATGTCCAGTTCCCTGGACGTGCCGTGTCTCATCCCCACTTTACAGAATGTAAAACTGTCCAAGGATTTCAAGGGGCCACGCAAGGTTCCCAACTACACGGCGGATCTTGCTCCGGAGACATGGGTTGATAGTTATGAGATGGCAATGGAGAAGCTCGATGTGGATGAGGCGGCGTGCGCCAAATATATCACAATGACGCTCGAGGGCACGGCCCGAACATGGCTGAAGGGTTTACCACCTAATTCCATCGGATCATGGGCTGAATTGCGGCGTCGGTTTATCAACAACTTCAAGGACACGTGCAAGCAGCCGATGTCTGTCGTCGACTTAGCTGCATGCGTTCAAGAAGAGCAGGAGTCTACAAGCCATTGGGTGTGTCGAGTGTCAGAAATCTTGCACTCCTCGAATAGCATCAACCCAAGTACAACAGTGGTAACCTTGGAAGGTAATTGCCGGTTTGAGCCTTTGAGGCAGAAGTTGGGACGGCTTAAGCGTGATTGTAATAACATGGGGACACTCATGGGCGCTTTAGTGAAATACGGAGATTCTGATAACACCAAGCATCCAGACGCAGATGGAGACAAGTCAGGGATGGCAAGCAAGAACGGTAAACCGCCGCAGGCCAATCCGGGGAACCAAGGATACAATGGTAAGCGTAAAGCGGATGGCAGCTCACATTTTTTGGCCAACACCAATGCTCAGGAGGATGGGCAACGCCGCAAGGGTAGACCGCCCCCACGTAATGGGAGGCCGCCTATTAATCTGGAGCGCCAGTTGAATGTGCCTTGCCCAAATCACGGTACGTCGGAAAAACCAGCTACGCATTTCAGGAAGGATTGTTTCATCATGCAGGAGTTCATGAACTGGAACAGGTATGATCACGGGCCCCTCGGCGGATCAAGCCCTGGCTTCCAAGGTCCAGGTTATCAAGGTGGTGGGTCCGGTTCAGGATATCAAGGCAATAACAGTAACCACAATGGGCACAATCAGCTTAACCAGCAGCATGGCCAGGGCGGATACAATAACCAAGGAAATCAACAACATCAACAGCAGCAGCAATCCGGATATCAGAATAATCCGAAGGAGTTGAGCAGTGGGCAGTATCACGTCTTCACCACGAGCTTGCGCAAACGGGATCAGAAAGTTCTGAAGAGGGCGGTGCTTTCTGTTGAACCGGCGATACCATGTTTTCTGTGTTGGTCTGAGCAGCCCATTGTGTGGAGTAGAGAGGATCATCCACCCCGGGTTGTTAATCCAGGTCAGTTGGCTCTGATGGTGGTACCACAGGTGGGTGGTTACAAGTTCACCAAAGTGTTTATGGATGGAGGCAGCAGCATCAACATCCTGTATTATGAGACTTTTCGGCGTATGGGGCTGATAGATAAGAAGTTTCGACAGTCCAACACGGTGTTCCATGGGGTGGTACCCAGTAAATCGGCCTATCTAGTTGGCAAGATCAATTTGGAGGTCACCTTTGGAGATGATCATGAGTATAGGTCAGAGACTGTGACCTTTGAGGTGGTAAAGATCAGAAGCCAGTACCACGCTTAGTTTGGGCGGCCGGTTTATGCCAAGTTCATGGCTAGGCCGTGTTATGTTTATCTACAGCTCAACATGCCAGGCCACAAGGGAACTATTACGGTCCATGGGAGCCGCAAAATTGCATTGGAGTGCGAGGAAGGAGATGCAGCTTATGCTGAAGCGGTTTGCGCAACTGAGGAGCTGAAGTTCTATAAAGACAATGTTGATCCGGCAGATATGTCTCTGCTGAAGAAACCAACCACAGAGCATGATCTGGCGTTGAAGTTCAAATCAGCTAAAGAGACCAAGCAGGTGGACTTTGTTCCTGGCAATTCATCCAAGCAGTTCACTATCAGCGCTAACCTAGATCCGAAATAGGAAAGCGCGCTCATCAAGTTCATCCATGAGAACCGGGACATCTTTGCATGGAAGCCTTCTAACATGTCAGGTGTACCGAGGGAACTCGCTGAGCACAATCTTAATATCGATCCTAAATTTAAACCGCTCAAACAGTATCTGCGCTGCTTCAATGAAGAGAGGCGCAAGGCTATTGGAGAAGAAGTGGCTAGGCTCTTGGCCGCATGCTTTATAGTTGAAGTGTTTCATCCAGAGTGGTTGGCTAATCCGGTGTTAGTACTTAAGAAAAACGGCACTTGGAGGATGTGTGTTGATTATACAGATCTGAACAAGGCTTGCCCAACTGATCCTTTTGCACTCCCCCGTATTGATCAAATCATTGATGCTACAGCAGGATGTGAGCGGCTGAGGTTTTTGGATGCATACTCAGGTTATCATCAGATCAAGATGGCAGTTAAGGACCAGGAGAAGACAGCCTTTATAACTCCCTTTGGAGCCTTCTGCTATGTATATATGCCATTTGGGCTTAAGAGTGCCCAGGCGACCTATCAGCGTTGTGTGCAGAACTGCCTACAAGGGCAGATTGGGCGGAATGTTCATGCATATGTCGATGACATTGTGGTGAAATCCAGGAAGGAGGAGACATTGATAGATGATTTGAAGGAAACTTTTGACAATCTCCGGGTTTATAAAATGATGCTTAATCCGGAGAAGTGCGTTTTCGATGTTTTGGATGGCAAGCTCCTAGGGTTCTTGTTATCAAACAGAGGAATTGAAGTTAATCCGGAGAAGATCAAGGCGATTACGTCCCTGGCTAAACCGGCGTGCATCAACGATGTCCAATGCGTGGCGGGCCTTATTGCAGCACTCAGCCGGTTTATCAGTCGTTTGGGGGAGAATGCAATCCCACTTTATCAGACGATGAAAAAGACAGACCGCTTCGTCTGCAGTGATGCTGCGGATGCTGCGTTTGAGGATCTAAGGAGGCAATTGGCACAGCCGCCGGTCCTTGCTACCCTAGTTCACAAGGAGCCATTGTTGTTATACGTGGCTGCTAATGCCCATGCAATAAGCGTTGCCATTATGGTAGAGCGCAAGGAGGCAGGCAAAGAATATCCGGTTCAGCGGCTGGTTTACTACATTAGTGAGGTGCTCATTGAGTCAAAGCAGAGATATCCGCATTGGTAGAAACTGGTATATGGAGTTTTCATGGCAAACCGGAAGCTAAAGCACTATTTTCAGGGCCAGCCAATCACCGTTGTCAGTTCAGCTCCGTTGGGGGATATAATCCAGAACCAAGAAGCTATTGGTCGAGTTGCAAAGTGGGCCATTGAGCTTAGCCCGCACAGATTAAAGTATGTGCCCCGTACTGCGATAAAGTCCGAAGCACTGGTGGATTTCATCAATGATTGGACAGAGTTGCAAGCACCTGAGGTGAAGCCAGATCATACATACTGGACTATTCACTTTGACAGTTCAAGGCAATTGGAGGGTTCGGGGGCTGGAGTTGTGTTAACTTCCCCACGAGGTGACAAGTTCTACTATGTCCTCCGTTTGATGTTTCCTTGTACTAATAATGTTGCTGAGCATGAAGCTCTCCTCCATGGTCTGCGGATAGCCAAGGAGATGAACTTGAACCGGGTTAAGTGCTTTGGCGATTCAGATCTGATGGCACAGCAAGTATCAGGCAAGTGGGACTCCAAGGATCCGCTCATGGCAGCATATCGACGAGAGGTGGACGTTGTCGCTGGACACTTCAGAGGATATCTGGTGGATCATATAGACCGGCGAAAAAATGAAGCAGCCGATGCGTTAAGCCGGCTAGGTTCCCAGCATAAACCGGTTCCACCTAATACCTTCTTGGATGAATTGCATAAACCGTCGGTGCAGTTACCTTCAGAGGAGGACTTGGTTGTTCCTGATCCGGAAGCACAATTGGTCGCGGCACTTCATGTCATTCCAGATTGGACGCTCCCTTACCTGGCATACATGAACCGAGGTGAGTTACCAGAGGACGAAGTCGAGGCCCGGCAGATAATCCGGAGGTCTAAATCTATGACTACTGTCAATGGAGAACTTCATCATCGCAGCGTTTCCGGAGCATTTCAGCGATGTTCGTCACCAGAAGAAGGTTGTGATATCCTTAGAGAGATTCATGAAGGCGATTGCGGTCATCATGCCGGTTCAAAATCTTTGGTGGCTAAAGCTTTTCGTCATGGGTTCTACTAGTTGACGGCTCATGCCGACGCAGATGACTTGGCCAGAAAATGTGATGCTTGCCAGAAATTCTTGCGACGTGCTCATATACCGGCGGAGGAGCTGAGGATGATCCCAATTACCTTGCCGTTTGCGACCTGGGGGCTTGATATGGTTGGACCCTTCAAGAGATCCCAAGACAAGAAAATCCATCTTTTGGTGGCAGTGGATAAGTTCACCAAATGGGTTGAAGAGGAGCCTGCCAGTAAGTGTGATGCAGCAACAGCAGTTCAGTTCATCAAAAAGGTGATTTTCCGGTTTGGCTTTCCACACAGCATTATAACTGATAATGGCACCAATCTATCCAAGGGGGCTATGGAGGAGTTCTGTCAACGAGAGCACATCCGTCTCGATGTATCATCAGTAGCTCACCCTCAGTCTAATGGCCAAGCTAAGAGAGCCAATCAAGAGATCTTGAGAGGTATCAAACCCCAGCTTATGGTTCCTTTGCAGAGAACACCGGGTTGTTGGGTGGAGGAGTTGCCTTCTGTACTATGGAGCATCAACACTACACCTAACAGATCCACAGGGTACACGCCTTTCTTCATGGTATATGGAGATGAAGCGGTCCTCCCTAGCGATATCCGTCATGACTCGCCGTGGGTGGCGGCTTATGTAGAAGTGAATAATGAACAAGAAAGACAAGACGCCTTGGACCGGCTGGACAAGGAACGGGACACGACAGTAGCTCGATCAGCGATTTATCAGCAAGACCTGCGCCGGTACCATAGTCGCCGTGTTAAAACCAGGACATTTCAAGAAGGAGATCTAGTGCTCCGGCTCATCCAGGACCAGACAGATATGCACAAGCTATCCCCACCTTGGGAAGGACCCTTTGTGGTCAGGAAGAACCTGCATAACGGATCATACTACCTCGTCGACGTTCGAGAACATAAGGACTCACGCACGACGGAGGAGGAGACCAGGCGGCCATGGAACATTGCTCTTCTTCGACCTTACTACACTTGAGCCATATGCTCCGCTTTATGTAAAATGTATATAGTATATGATCAATATAATAAACCGGCGCCCCCGGTAAACCGGGGTATCAGCCATCTTTTTCATAAGAGTATCACATGGGGGCTTCCGTGGGCAAGGGAGTTTTCTATGGCCTCTTAAACCGGCGCCTTTGATAAATCAAGGTATCAGCCGTCTTTTCTGTACATAAATAGAATCACATGGGGGCTTCCGTGAGCAAGGGAGTTTCCTATGGCCTCTTAAACCGGTGGCCACATCAAGACCATCATAATAGCACAACTCTGGTTGCTTCGGCAATTTCCACATGATGATGAGGGGCAAAAGAGAGTTTGATGCCTAGCACAACTCAAACATAGGCCCTGACGAGCAATGCTCAAACGCTACCTGGGGGCTCCTGATGCAAGTTCATCCGCGACTTCAAAACTCTTGTAGTGAACACGGCTTGGAAGCTTGGTGTATACACCTAAAACCCGAGATTAACCTACCTGTATCAAGTAAATCACGCCGTCCAGGTAAACCTGGTATGACCCGTCGAACGTACACACAAGTCAATCCTTCGGGACCCTGAACTTGGTAACGTTAGATTGACGATCATCATGTGATTACACAAGTCAAATCTTTATAAGATTTTGAACAATGCTAGCATTTGACATTGATGATTTGGTTAAGGATTGCAGATCATGTTAACAGGCTTTGCTAAAATGGTTAATGACAGTAGCCTGGCAGCTCATAAAAAGCCTCAAATTTGGAGCCTGGCAGCTCGTAAAAATCCTCGACTACATGGTCTTATTTGCCAAAAAAACTTTATTTTTCATTTTTTATGTTTTCTCAAATCTCTATCTTCAAGGTCATTGGTTTTTCAACCAAGTCCATTGATTCAAGACTGGATAACTACAAAGTTGTCACTACATCTGTATATATAGAATTCTAGTCTGGGTTATAAACACCAGTACTAAATTACGGTTAAACCGGCGTTCATTGTAACCCGGATTGGCCTTCATGATGAGCCGACAAAGAGCCAAGGGAGTCATCAGCACTTACGCCTTGGATTGTTCCAGCCGGGTTAAGGTTTACATATACACTTAATCACATGTATGGTACGTGCTTCTATTTTATACACAGTTCAAGTTATTTACTTAGATCATGTGTTTGGGCAATATAACCCATTCGGCAATAAACCGCCAGGACACTTTGAGTATTGTTTTATGCACAAACAGGTAATAGAAACCGTCGAAGCATTGCAAGCAGGCTATATTTTAGAAGCTGCCAAACAAAGTAATGACATGAAAGATAGTGTGGGATAAAGACAGTATCTCAACTATTCTGTTACAAGGCATTGGCAGGCCCAAAAGAATATCAGTTTTCTCATAAGTATTTAACAGATAAACGGTAAACCGGAGCCGATTCATGATTCTGCTTCAGCTCGCTGTGAAGACTAAGGGTCAGCTTGTTCCGGGTCTTCGACGACTTCTGGCAGCTGCTGGAAATCAGTGGTGCTCCAGTCAATCTTGGCAAGGGCTCAGAAATAAACTTCGTCATTTATAAGTTCTGATGGTTCAATGTCAGGAGCGAAGGTGTGCTTACGGACGGGTGGAATAAGATTCTCAATGTCATAGGACGGGCGCTCCACCCGCACATTCTCCAGATCATAACTCGGATGGTACCTTGATAAATCTGCCTCATCAGCTAATTTACTGGCAAGAGGCCGCATATCCCTGGTCAACGCACGAAGATCATCGCTGGAGAAGGCTGATCCGTCCTCCTTCATGCTGGGATAGCCGTTCATTGCCTCCGCCGAATCAAAGTCAGGAACCCATGCCTTGGCCCGGGTTAAAGCCATTACAGAGCCAGCTCTTGCAGAGGACTTCTTCACTTCGACAATACGGGCAGGCAAGATGGATAGTTTTTCCAGAGTACCTTGGATGGTGGTTGGCGCCGGTTTATTGTGCGAAATAGCACTGATGGCCCTCTGAGCGCCGGCATAGAGTTGTTCCACCAAGGTATAAGCAGCCTTCAGCTTCTTCCGCACATCATCCTCAAGATGAGTAACGCGCCTCCCTGTGTACAAATGATGAGTTAAACCGGAGCAGCGCAAGATAGCAAGGATAAGCCTATGTCAACAAAAACTTACCAAAGATAGCAGATGCAATATCATTTATATGTTTTCTTAACCCGGACAGCTCCTCCGTCACCGGGTTAAGAGCTGCTTCAGCATCACTGGCTCTTTTCTCCAAAGCAGCCTTTTCCACCTCCCAAGTGGACCGTTCCGCTTGAAAATCTTTCTTGAGCTTCTCCATATTAGCTATAGCAAGGGTAAGCTCCTCCTTGGTTTTAGTTGAAGCAGTCTCTTGGAAGGATGGGCTGTTCCGGAGTTTAGTTATTTCAGAGGCCCTCCGGTTCAAGTCAGCCTGCCGAAAGTGAAAGTACATTAGATATTCATAAAAGCAATACAATCAAAGTCCCAAGCACATAACAAGTTATGCACTTGACACTTGGGGGCTAATGTACATTTGCAGTGAAAGCAGGCAGTTTTTTCAGACAAGTCCCAAGCACATAGCAAGTTATGCACTTGGCACTTGGGGGCTAATGTGACATTATTCTAAACATAGGAAAAGTCCCGACTCACCAGCAATGGAGTAAACCGGCCCTTGGGGGCTACACGTGCAAAGTCAAAGTTATTTTAGTTGATCTGTTGAAGTCCCGATTCACCTTAAAAGCCTAAACCGGCACTTGGGGGCTACAATGGACTAAAGGTACAGCTACAAGACACAAGCAGAAATGAAAGGCAAGGGAAAAGGAATTACCTCATATCTTTCTTTCATTAAGTTCACCAAACCGGCCTCATGGTCACAGCTGGTGAAGAGCCGGTTCAGGTACCCAGAATGAAGTTCCTGGGCACTAAGTTGGGCATAGCTGGACAGGTCGGTGCTCCACTTGCCTTTGTCTTTTTGAGGAATTTCTTCCTTGGCAGTATGTCTGGCCAAGATGACAGGCTCTGCTGGGGTGGTAAAGCCAGTTCCAGTAATCTCGACATCGTCCGTTGAAGTAGCAGTTGGCCTGGAGGGATCAGTAGAAGTGGGATTGGTGTGCACCGGGCTAGCAGGGGCCAGACTAACCCGAGCAGGGCTAGTCCGGACAGGGCTGACCGGATCAGCAGTATATTCCATGGGGCCATCCCCTGGAGCAGCAAGGTCTTCTCGACCCATAGGAGAAGGATCATCGTGTGGAACTTCAACATTTTCTTCATAAGGATTGGCAATTTCAGGATCTTCTGCCGGTTCAGAAGTGGTGTTCTCGACGGCCGGTTTATTCAATTTTGCCTATTTGCTAGTCTTGGGCATACTGAGAAAAGATTAAAAGGGACAATGAAAATCACAAGTCAAAAATAGAAAGATAAACCGGGCAGAAGGAAAGACAACTTACCCATGAACAGTCTTCGGCACAGGGACTTGTGTGGCTGTCAACTCACCGGAGGATGACAAAGGAGTTTCCTGGTAATTCGGATCAGACGGTTTAAGGGGTTGAGGAAAAAGATGTAATGCCCAGGATGGGACTATATCTCCTACGTGTCGAGGCACGACTTAGAGACATAACCCCATGCTGGAATGATCGCAAGTCTGGTATCTTTGCACAACTCATGTAAAAGATGGGGATGGAAAACATAAAATAGTTGGCTTACAATCGCCACGTCACACAAATACAATACATGTCTCAATCATCATTCAATAAAACATCACAGCCCTCTAAGGGTAAAATCCAAATGACAAGATACCAAACATAATTTAAATCCACAAGTCGGATCGAATCCTAGTAGAAGTCTCCACTACTGATCATCAGGGTAACGAACATAGTAACGACTACGCTCCTCGTCATACTCCCAGTCTAGCTCGGTGCCATCACCTGAATAGCTCACCATCGGACCTGCATCTGGTGTGGTGAAATAACTGTGAGCCACAGAGGACTCAGCAATCCCGTTCTCGGGTAACAAGACTATTTAAGCCTTGGGAGAGGATAAGGCTGAAGAAAAGAATAAGTGTCTGTAGCAGCAACTAGCACTAGCTTACGTGAAAGAGTGCGAGAAGAGAAGTGCATCGGTCGAGAGATGATCACGAAGTGATCCTAGCTAAAGCTCAACAAACATAACCCCGTCGTGTTCAACTCCCGAATCCCTATTCGGAAATTGACAGTCACGATACACACGCTGGTAGTGTATTGGAACATTGTGTCAAGTTATCTACAACCGGATATTAACAAGCTCCCATCTGCCACATAACCGCGGGCACGGCTTTCGAAAGTTTATAACCCTGCAGGGGTGTTCCAACTTGGCCCATGACAAGCCCACGATCCGCGAAGTTGCAACTCCAAGGTGGGAAGGCCCGAGTATCCTCGGAATCCCGTGCTCAAGATACTCCGAACTAAGGTAAGGCTAATCCAGCAAATCCTCCCGGCGTGCCGACACCCTGATAGTAGCCGCGCGTATCTAGTCTCAGGCCACGACCGGATGAGCCCAACGTACAGTGGCCGAAATACCCAAGTTGCCAAGGGGGGCCCCGCACACGACTCTAGTTTAGACCAACACTCAAATCGAGCACTGGCCTATGGGGGTTGAATTAATTAAGCCTCGGGTTAATTACTCCCTCGGAAAGTTTTAGTTGTGTAGGAGAATAGTACCAATGTTGGGACTTGCTGGAAAAGACTTAGCACTTAGCGGTTTATCGAGGGGGTCCCATACACCCCAACCGTGTTAGGAACGCATAATCAAGGAACATAACACCGGTTTATACGGTTCCTAACGGCATGAGTAGAACAAATCACCAAGCAAAAGGCTTAGCCTTCCACCCTTGCCAATATATAGATGATTTCATTTTAAGCATTTATATAGTGTGATATAACCCAACAAACTTCAACATGAAGCAAGCATCTTCGATCTTCACCTGCTACTAGCAATGCTATAAGAGGGGCTGAGCGAAGCGTACTTAGCCATTCAACGGTTTGCATAGGTAGGGTGGTTAAACATGATCATGGTTACAAGTAGGAGGCTGACAGTAAAGACATGGGCATCGAGGCAAAACTATAGATCGAGACTACTAGCAATAGGCAAAGATAGTAATGTTATCGGGGTTCGGTCATCTTGCCTGAAGAGTTGTCGTTCGGATCGTAAGAAGGGTCCTCGTGCTCAACCTCGTTGGTAACCTCGTGCTCGTACTCGTACTCGGTCTCAGCTTCCGGCTCTAAACAATACAATCACCCAAGGCACAAATCAACAAGATGCAATGCGCACACAAAAATGATGGATGCATGATGGATGAACTGAGGAAGCACACGGAGCACGGAAAATAGCACTCAATCAAAACACTTAAAACATGATAACAATAGGATATTATGAATCTACACAGAAAAACAATCAAGTTTCATATAAGACTCGCTGAAATCGGAACTACGGGCTAAAAGTTATGCCCGAAACAAGAAATAGGCGAAAGCTGAAAATTACAGCAACATAGCAACTTCGGAGCACAAGATAATTAAGCTACAGCACTCAAACATCATGGCAAATAGCATGAACATAAACTAGACATATCCTACAGCAAATAAGTCCAAAGGTGCACCCCCAAAGGAGCCACGGATCAATAGCAACAAGCTTGGACATATTGAACTTGACAACAAAATTCTGACAGCAGAATTTTATTGAAACTTTGGAGCAAAAGTTTAATATGCTACAGCCACTTAAATAAGCATGTGAGAACCTGAATGGATAGCCAACAATATATACTACAAGGAACCATCAAGAGACACTCCAAACTATCATGGTTTGTCCTAGAACAGCACGCAAACATGGCATCGGAACATTACAGATTCCAGACTTAGTGAAATTTCACTAAGTGTTAAAACAGCAGTTTCATCATGGCATCTATAAGAGCAAGTTTAAGTCACCTCGAAACTAAACATGGCAAGTGGTAAGCACCACATCAAAGTACACATGATGGTGATTCCGAAACACACAAGCATGCATCATGGAGATAACCACAACGATAGCAATGAGCTCAACAAGATGGCATCTCATAACAAGTTTATCAACTAAACAGCCATATAGCACTTTGCAACGAGGATATTCATGGCAAGATTAAATCTATCATGCAAACTTAAGCATTTAACATGTAGAGCATGGCAAGACGAACACGTGGACATGTCATTTGCATCATTCGGACAAACGAGCTAAAAGATATCACTATGCAAAGATGGCATAAAAACAACACATAGCAGCAGTTTATACCGGGAAGCACTCTTGCAACAGAAATTTAAGCACCTAGATGATTTCAAACATGCATGGCACAATGGAATGAATCGTAGTGCTAATCACCACGAACGTCTGGACACCTCATTTGCGCAAAACGGAGCAACACACAAGAAGTTATCAAAGTTTGAATATTGCATCAGACACACAAAAACTGGGACTAGATCTAGGGTTTGGGGAGTCAACCTCAGATCTGAAAACGGGCTGGAGAAGGATCTGGCCCGGCGGACTGGGCCCTGGCGCGGTGGAGAGGCGGCCCAGCGGCGGCGGGACGATGGAGGGAGGCAGACGGGCCGCGGCCTCGGTCGGCTGGAGGGGGAGGCCCGGCCTGGCGAGTGGGCCGTCCTGGATCCTGGCGGCTGCGGCCTGGAGGCCTGGCGCTCCTGGGCCGGGAGGCGGCTGGCTCGCAGGAGGCCCTTGGCGCCGGTCGGCCCGCGAGGCGCCTGGAGGGAGGAGCGGCGAGACCCAGGCGAAGGACGGGAGTGGGCCGGCTCGGGCGGATCGGGGCCCGCGGCGGCTGGCGATCTGGCGGGCGCCGGCGCGCTGGATCGGGACCGCGCTGGCGATGGGCGATGGCGAACGGAGGCTGGGGTGATCCTCGGGCTGGTGGAAGCTGCGGTCCTGGGCCGGTGGAAGCGCGCGACCGGGAGGCGGCCCAGGCGCCGGTTGGTTCGGCCGCTGTCGATCGGGCGAGGCCCAGCCTCTGGATCAATCGGATCGGGCGCCTCCCGATCCCGATCTAAGGCGGCGGCGCTGGTCGAGCGACCTGGCGGCAGTGACGTGCGAGATGGCGGCGGATGGATTCCGGCGGCGCCCGGCCGGAGGAGAGGCGGGACCGGCACGGGTTGGGAGGTGCGGCGGTGGTGATGAGGAGAGGGGCCGGATCTGAGAGAAGAGGAGGTGGAGAGGTGTTTTTCCGGCGAGGTGGTGTATTCTGGCGAACTTCCGGCGGGATTCCGGCGAAACTCCGGCGAGGTGGCTGGTGGCTGGAGGTGGAAGAAGGAGAGGTCTAGGGTCTCCTTGTTTTGGGGCACAAATTTGGGGGAGTGGACAAATATATAGGCACAAGTAGCTAGGGTTGTCCAAATGGAGTGCGGTTTTCGGCCACCGGATCAGATTTGGATGGCCTAGATGATAGAAGTGGCTATGAGTGGTTTGGTGGGCTGTTGGAGGGGTGTCTTGGGCCTCAAAGTGGAGGCACTTTGAGCCCACGAGAATAACTGTTGGGGGAGCAAACGGACTCGAAACGCGACGAGATTTGACAGGCAGGTTACACACACCAAAACAACAACACACGACAAGACTCGCGCCAAACCGGTAACGTTACACGGCCAAACACCAAAGTAGGCCTACGGGACGCCACGAACACGCGAGGGAGCTCCGGAACGCGAAACGGACAACAGGAAGGAACGCGTGGAACCGGATGCAACCGACAACACAAATGCAATGCGATGCACATGACTACATGATATGAATGAATGCCACACACGCACACAACAAAACGACGAAAACCCGAAAGACAAAGAACCCGGAATGGAATAGATGAAGCCAGAGATATATTATATGCCCAAAAGGGGAAAGTATTACATCCGGGGCATTACAAAAGACCTGCTTTAGGATGAAGAATAGTTGGAGTAAGTAAAACCTCTGAACGGCGTCTTCGAGCCAGAGTGTGGGTCAGTCCGGTCGACTCAACCACATGACCACTGTGGCGTGTGGTGCGGCGAGCCTCATGTTGCTGTTTGTTCAAAAGAAAATTGGGATCCAGTTGAGCATAAGGATGAGAAAACGGATATTTCCGGGATACCGGACAAACTTTGGGCGGCAATGGTTCTGAATCAGAGGAAAGAGAGATTACCTCAACATCATCCGCTTTACTGCTTTCAGTCGGATCCTGGGAAAAATCATTATTAATAGAAATACAGACAAAGGAAAGATTAAAAGTCATAAGAAACAAGCGGTACCTTAGAGGCCGGATCATCTTCTTCTGCGTTTGAACCGGACGCAGCGGCAGGCTTCTTCTTATGTTTCTTTACAGCCAGGCTCTTCTTGCGAGATGGCCTCGCCGTTTTGTACTCGGCTTTCCTCTTCCAGAAAGGGTCGTCAGCCTGTTTAAAGGAATGAAAGCATATTAAGCCAAGCAATATGGACGGATTAAAACAAAGTAAGAGACATAAAAGTCCCTTACCGACGGCGGTTTGTTATTCACGCAGAAGGGCGCTAATCCGGTGGTTGCACTCTTCCAAAGGTATGTTCAGCATCTTTTTGGCAGATTCGGTAACTTCATTATCTGGAAGCACCATCTTCGTGTGACGCAGAGGATCCTTGGGGTTACCAATATACTCGCACATTAAACCGGAGCGCCGGCTTAAGGGAGAAATGCTACAAGAGAGCCAGCAGCGGACAAAATCAACTCCAGTTAATCCGTTGGCCACAAAAGCCATGAGCTTTGAAAGCTGGGGGGGGCATATCGAGCTCGGTCTTGGGCACTCAAGCGCTGTGGGAAAGGATGATCCACTGTCAGACGGTGGGAGCGATAACCCGGCATGGGATTTTCCCCTTCTGGTGAAGTATCAACACAATAGAACCAAGTTTGGTTCCAATCTTTGGGATGGCTATGGAGGGTAGCGTGAGGAAAGCTGACATCTTTCCTCTTCTGGATACTGATTCCGCCAAGTTCAGTATTTGGCCCATCATGAAATTTAGTCCGGCAATTCAGATGGAAGAAGTCCCGGAATAACTCTACAGATGGCTCCTCTTGCAGATAGGCTTCTGAGAAGAATTGGAAGTTGTAGATATTTGATATGGACTTGGGACCTATGTCTTGGGGATGGAGCTGAAAATCTGCCAACACGTCACGGAAAAACTTTGACCCTGGAGGGCTAAAGCCCTGGGCTAGGTGATCAAAAAAGACGATAATTTCTCCCTCCTAAGGCTGAGGAGGACACTCTTTTCCAGGGGCCCGCCAGTGAAGAACCTCCTTCGGACCTAAAGCGCCAATTGAGGCCGTCTTCTCTAAGTCATCCTCGGTAATCCGGGATGGGACCCAGTTGCAAGCGACAAACTGTTTGGCGACGGAAGTCATCATTTTCCAAGGGGGAAGGCTGAAAAATACAATAAAGATTCGGTTTACGATCCACACGGATTTAAACCGGCATGTTCTATGAAGGCATTGATCTAATCGGCGGTTTCAGCAAGGGACTAATGGTATCTACTGATCCGGAACAACTATGGACGTGACAGCTACCGGATTATGAAGTTTGGAAGGAAAAAGTTAAACCGCCAAACACAGGCAGGTGAGGTGCAGATCTAAAGCTAAACCGTCGACATAGGCAAATGAGATGCAGGTCTAAAGTGTGGGAAACAACTTTAACACGAGCAGCAGTAAAATATGGATCTACGGCATACGGAAAATTCAAGAAAATTCAAGTTATATTCATCAGAGACAGCGAAGGTTTTTTACAGATCCAGTTTGAACTAGCAGTATTGGGGGAAATAAGGTTACAACGACGGAGCGGGGTCATGCTAACGATAATTGACCTAAAAAGTTTGAGGATCTACAGCAAGACCCTATCTATGGCGGAGAACCACGAAGAACAGGAGTTCGTCTATAAACGTGCAGTAAACCCTAGAACTGGGACCTACGAGAAGGAGATGAGTTAACATACCTGAGGCAATGGAAGCGGAAGGGCACTGGCGATTCTCTGGACACGCTCAGGTTGATGCGGCGGCCGGGCTTGATGAAGACGACGAGCTCGACGGACAGCGGCGGAGCTTGAGCGCTGGAGGACAGAGAAAGAAGAAAGCGAGGGGGGAAAGGAGATGGCCCTCGGCCCTATTTATAAGCCAAAGGGATAAAACGGCAAGCGCAGGAATCGGGGAGACCAAAGGTTGGATATGGATGGTGTTGTAGCCTCGATCTTTGGAATTTTAATAAGAAAAGGTAAAAAAACAGGTACAGGCATTAAATGCGTGGATGGCGTCATGACGGTTTAAAGCGATCTGAGGAGATGACATCATGCCGGTTTACCAAGCATACTGAAGCTGTAGAAAGGAAAATTTGTACAAGACTTTGAAGATTGACATGAACAGGTTCAAATCAATCTGGGGCCTAATGTCAGGGATATTACTACCAGGTATAAACCGGCCAGGAGGGTCCGGTTCACGGTTCAAGACCATATTATCAAAGGCCCAGCGGAGCGTGAAGTAGAAGATTATAGCCCAAGATGTTTAGAGCCCAATTATTAGGGCCCATGATTTGTAAACCGTCATACAAGGTAACTTGGGATGTAAGATACAAAGAACAGAGACCGGGGCGGACACGTTTATGAGATGGCCTCGGGACTTCGTAAATCGGACCGGGCTTCACCTCTTATATAAAGGGATGACCGGGCGACGGTTCGGAGACAGAGAACAACAGCTCGAGACACAGGCAAAGCGAATTCGCTCCCTGGTCATCAAAGCCATAGCAATACCACACCAAACTAGATGTAGGCTTTTACCTTCATCGAAGGGGCCGAACTAGTATAAAATCCCTGCGTCCTTCGTCCGCTTTAACCCCTTTAAGCTAACCCGTAGCGATGGCCTCACGACTAAGTCCTTTTGCTAGGACATCTGCCGTTCTAAATCCACAACAAATACCACATGTAACCAAGTCCTACTCATGCTATCTTTGAGGGTATAACTAATGCAAGAAAAAACTGGGTATTGAAGGGTATGATCAAAGTGTGAACTTGCCTTGTACCATTGATACAGATTCTTCGCACTCATAACTCGTGATAAATCTACTCGTCACACACCGATCAATCTATCGTAAGCAATCAATAGTAACCACACATAAGTAATCACTCAGAAGAATCGAAGAAAAGATCTCGAAAAGCTTCAAAAGAAGCAAATAGTCCTCTGAATGGAAAACAATTTCTAACAGTACTAAAATTAAGTGAATTAGGCTGTATCAGATGGTTTAGTTCAAGAGCTTTGATTTGCAAAGAGAATCAACTCAAACGGAGTTACAAAACTCAAGTTATGACAAAAAGAAGTTTAAATCAAATATGTTTGATTTGAAATTTTAAAACTTTCAAAAATATTTTTAGTTTGGTTCTATGGATAGATGATATCATAACGAAGAAGTGGGCATTGGTTTCGCTGGATTTGGACTAACGAGTAAAAAGTTGTGGTAGATTGAAAAGCAGGGGCTAAAAAGCAACTAAAATAATTATGAATAGGTCCCTGGCTACGAAAAATAGATCTAATATGCGAACGTTCACTGTTTAGGACTAAACAGCGAATCCGTTCACTAAAACTACTAACTGGAAAACATTACTGTCTAGTGCGGCGGCGAAGAGAAATACAAAGCTATCTCAATCATGCATAAAAGATTCCAGAGAATACTGAAATAATATTCATAGATAATCTGATCATAAATCCACAATTCATCGGATCTCGACAACCAAACCACAAAAGAAGAATACATCGAATTGATCTCCAAGAACATCAAGGAGAACATTGTATTGAAGATCAAAGAGAGAGAAGAAGCCATCTAGCTACTAGTTATGGACCCATAGATATGTGGTACACTACTCACACATCATCGGAGGGTCAACAAGGTTGATGTAGATTCCCTCCGTGATCGAATCGCCCTCCAGCGGAATACCAAAAAGGCCCCAAGATGGGATCTCACGGGAGCAGAGACCTGCGGTGGTGTTAAAGTATTATCGTGGATGCCTCTAGGGTTTCTGGAATATTTCTAAATTTATAGGCCAAAGAGTGGGGTCATGGGACTCTCGAGGGGGCCACAAGCCCAGGGCGTGCCCCCCAGGGCACGCCCTTGTGGCTTGTCGCCTCCTCAGGGATCTTCTGAGTTGAACTCTAGGTCTTCTAGATGTCTTCTGGTCCAAGAAAAATCATCGCGAAAGTTTTATTCCGTTTGGACTCTGTTTGATACTCCGTTTGGCATGCCCTTGTGGCTTGTCGCCTCCTCAGGGATCTTCTAAGTTGAACTCTAGGTCTTCTAGATGTCTTCTTGTCCAAGAAAAATCATCGCGAAAGTTTTATTCCGTTTGGACTCTGTTTGATATTCCTTTTCTGAAAAACTCAAAAACAAGGAAAACATATAAACTAGCATTGGTCTCTAGGTTAATAAGTTAGTCCCAAAAATAATATAAAATAGCATATTAATGCATATAAAACATCCAAAGTTGCTAATATAATAGCATGGACCAATAAAAAATTATAGATGCGTTGGAGACGTATCAGTGAGCAACGGAAATCTGTTGCAGCCGAAGACAATCTACATTTAATACGGCTGATACGTCTCCAACGTATCTATAATTTTTGCATGTTCCATGTTGTTTCATTATCATTCTTGGATGTTTTACTATCATTATGTGGCAACTTTATATCATTTTTTGGACTAACTTATTGACATAGTGCCAAGTGCCAGTGGTGTTTTTTTACTTCACAGAAAATCCCTATCAAACGGAGTACAAACGCAGCAAAACTTTTTGGAGATTTCTTCTGGACCAGAAGACAACCAATGGGCCAAGGAAGGACCCGAGGGGACCATAAGACACCAGGGCGCGCACTGGTGGATTGTGGGGGCCATAGGAGTCTCCCACACTGCCTCTCAGCTCTATAAATACCCAAATATTCTAAAAATACCTAGGACAGTCGACGAAAAATTGTTTCAGTCGCCGCAAGTTCCACAGCCACGAGATCCAATCTAGAGCCCTTTTACAGCACTCCGCTGGAGGGGAACACGATTGCGGAGGGGTTCATCATCCTCATTGGTGCTCATCCGATGATGCGTGAGTAGTTCACCTCAGACCTACGGGTCCGTAGGCAGTAGCTAGATGGCTTCTTCTCTCTTTGTTCTTCAATACAAAGTTCTCTTGGAGATCTATTTGATGTAATGATGTTGTGCGCTGTGTTTGTTGGGATCCAATGAATTGTGAGTTTATGATCAGATTTTCTTTTCCTTAATATCCATACTTGATTATTATAGCCTCGTATTTCTTCTCCGATATTTGGGTTTTGTTTGGCCAACTTGATCTATTTATCTTGCAATGGGAAGAGGTGCTTTGTGATGGGTTCGATCTTACGGTGTCCTCACCAAGTGACGGAAGGGGTAGCAAGGAACATATGTATCATTGCTACTAAGTATAAAAGATGGGGTTTATTCCTACATGAATAGATCTTGTCTACATCATGTCATTGTTCTTATTGCATTACTCCGTTTCTCCATGAACCTAATACACTAGATGCATGTTGGATAGCGGTCGATGTGTGGAGTAATAGTAGTAGATGCAGGCAGGAGTCGGTCTACTAATCTTGGATGTGATGCATATATACATGATCATTGTCTTGGATATCGTCATGATTATTCGCTTTTCTATCAACTGCCCAACAGTAATTTGTTTACCCACTGCTATTTTCCTATCATAAACTTTCAGATCAACATTTCTATTTGCCTTTCCTTTATTTGCATATTTTATTTTCAGATCTATATTACCAAAAACCCAAAAATACCATGATGAATTTTATTGGCAGTTGTTCTATTTGCTTTTACCTATCTACCTATTTACCAATCTGTTACCCGAGAGAGATTATCAACCCCTCTTACGTGTCAGGTTCTAAGTATTTGTTCTTTGTGTGCAGGTACCATTTACATAGTGTTGCTTGAGTCTCCTACTGGTTTGATAACCTTGGTTTCACATATGAGGTAAATACCTACCATCGTTGTGCTACATCATCCCTTCCTCTTTGGGGAAATACCTACGTAGTTGTATCCGCAACAATGGCTTACCATCAGCAAATTGCCTCACTTGGCATAGCTCTTCTCAGACGCCTCGCACCTGCGTCCTCGCCTCCTGGAACTCCTACTTCACCTTGTATAGCTCGGAGGACTGGTCCTTATTCTTTTCCTCAAGATCCTCACATTTAGTGATGGCATCCTTGAGCTCCTGCTGCATTTCAGCCACTCGGGCCTCGTGCTTTCCACTCATGATTTTCATCATGTTGAGTTCGGCAGCCGCCTTCTCGGCCAGCGCCTTCCATTGGGCCACTTCCACCTTAGCCTTATTCTGTTCGGCCTTGAGGCCCTCGACCTCCATGGCCACACCTGCGATTGAGCACCCCCCCCCCCCACTTAGGAACAATCCCAAATACTTTGCTTGACATATGGGCTGTAATATTTCGGTCGGGCTTACCATGCGCTTCATCGAATTGCTTGTTTATGAGGTTGACCTCCTCGTTGGAGATCTTGACCTTTCGATTCATCTCCGCCAGTGTCGCGTCATTAGCAGCCGCTACCAAAGATGAGGTCTGTAGTACCAAAAGAATCACATCATTTAAGATACTGGCTCAATGGTTTTTGATCCTTAGTCAGGACTTTCAATCTTATCAAAGTCTCGGGGTCTGCTATATACAAGACTGATCGGCCTTAGTTAGCTAAGTCCGCTTTATGCTAAAAATATTACATGGCGCACATCAAAGCCGGTCTGGAGGCCGCTGAAGGTTTCCTTTGGTCTGTTGTTAATAGGACGAATACTTTGTAAAACCACACCCATCAGGGCACGGTGTTCTGTAATGATGGAGGAGTTGTTCACGACCTCCTCCATCACATCCGAACACCCTGCTGTAGCCCGATCGTCGGTGCCTAGCACAGGTGGCGGGACCTTGCTAACCCCTCGGTCTAGGGTGGAATCGGCACCTCCGAGGGCCTTGGGGGCTCCGGCACTACCTGTTGGGAGGGCTCGGATTGGCCAAGCTCCCCCTCTTTATTCACCAGGAGGGATCCATCCTCCTAGTCTTCGACGATCAGGGTGTTAGCCTCGGCCATAATTTCATCGCCACCACCCCCCGTGTTCGGGCGGGGAGGGTCCTTCGGGACAACACCTCCCCGGTCTCTCCGATGACCAGGGGAGGTGTGGAGCGCAATGCAAACCCGCTCTCCACCAGTTCGGCTGGCGCAGAATTCCCCTCTGAGGTTTCGTCAGTGGGGTGGCTGCGCGGTGGGCTGCAGTACGGGATACATATGTTATTGGTAGAAAGATTGAAGAATTAAATTTCTAAAGAATATTGATGTACATACCTCTCTGCAGGGGGATTGACCCTCGGGTTCCTCTCAGGAACCTTTTTGGATGCTACGGACTCCTCATCGGAATCCGAGATGTCGTCAGGCAGGACCAGTTTTGGCCTGCACTGTTTCTTTGGAGCATGAGGAGGCTGCTCTTCCTTGTCATCATCAGACGCTGCCCTCTTCTTGGAACGGGTGTAGTCGCTCTCCTCCTCATCCTCGTCTTCCTCCCCCTCTTGAATAGAGGGGGCCATGGTGTCTCCAAACTTGTTGTCCGGATGTCCCCTTGTACGGAGGCCTTCGCTTGCCTCCGGCGCATTCTTCTTCTTCTTTTACTTCTTCTTTGGCGCCTTGTAATGCGCCACGATCAATATCTCCTCTAGCAGGGCCGACCAAGGGTCTTCGGGCTTCGGGGTGGAATTGTTGATCATATTCGCAGGTGATACGTCCAAAACGTATCTATAATTTCTGCTTGCTCCATGCCTCTTTTGGGTGATATTGCTATGATATTTATACACTTCCATACACTTTTGATCATATTTGGACTAACCTATTAACTCAGTGCACCCCAGTGCCAGTTTCTGTTTTCGGCTGTTTTTGTATTTCAGGTTTTCACATTACGAGAACTGCCAGGAAAAATCCAGAAAATATATATATAAAATCAGCGTTCCAGGAGCTACCGTGCGGCCAAAGTACAGCCGGGGGGGACCCACAGGGGCTCCAGGCGGCCTGCCCAGGCGGCCCACCCCTAGGCCGCGCCGGGTGGGCGCCTGGGCCCCCGAGGACTCCCCTGGTGACCCCCTTTGGCATATATTTAAGGTCCGTCAAGAAAACCCTGATTCCAGACCCCCTTTCTCCAGACGCAATTCCGATCTCCGCCGCCATCGCCATCAAGCTTCGGGGGACCAGAATTCCTGCGCCGGCACCCTGCCGGGACGGGGAAGTGCCCCCGGATTCATCTCCATCGACGTTGCTTCCTCCCTCCATGATGCGGGAGTAGTTCCTCCTCGGAGCTGAGGTTCTTACCAGTAGCTATGTGGTCAATTCTCTCTCCCATGATGTGATCTTCGTTGTGATCATAGGCTATGTTAATCCAGGGTGATCCCATGATTTCCCCCCTTCCTCTATGTATTGGATTGATGTACTCACTTGTCTTTATCTGGTATTGGACATGGATTAGAACAATATTTTCATGAGTGATTTCCTCTCTTGTGTGTTGATTGAAGATTGAGAGTCTCTTGGTGCTTGTCTTTGACTATCCTTTAGATATGTTGTGGTGGTTGTGGGACTCTCTTTGGATGGCCGCGGTGACATTGGGAAATCCTTAGATTGAGAACTACGAACTTTGAGGTGTGCTTTTGTAGCCCTACATAATTCTCGTCCTCTCTTGACCACGAAGGAATGACCTCCGAGTGTGTCCCCTTTGCATGTTTTATGGGACATATCATGTGATTCGATTATGTTAATGTTGTTGGGAGTTGCCACTAGTGAAAGTATGAACCCTAGGCCTTGTTTCCACCATTGCAATACCGTTTGTGCTCACGTTTACTACTTGTTTGCTTGCTGCACTTTTTATTACATATTTATATTACCTTGTTTTGCCATCCATATCACTTGCCATTTAACCTCTCTTCGCCGAACTAGTGCACCTATACATCTAACAAGTGTATTAGGTGTGTTGGGGACACAAGAGACTTCTTGTATCTTAGTTGCAGGGTTGCTTGAGAGAGACCATCTTCAACCTCTACATCCCTGAGTTCGATAAACCTTAGGTCATCCACTTGAGGGAAATTGCTGCTGTCCCACAAACATCTGCGCATGGAGGTCCAACATAGTCTACAAGAGTAGAAGCGTGTGTAGACATCAAGCTATTTCTGGCGCCGTTGCCGGGGAGGTGAGCGCTTGAAGGTATATCTTTAGATCTTGCAATTAAATCTTTTTGTTTCTTGTTTTTATTTCACTAGTTATGTTTATGGAAAACCGTGCTATTGGATCGTTGCTTGCGGGAAGACGCCCCACACATGTGGTGGTTGCTCCTCCCCCTACTGAAATTGTGCCCTATAAAATACCAGCTGGTATTATCAATTATGTTTTGGCTAATCGTTATGCAGGAGACAGACATCCCGGTGAACACTTGCTATATCTGTCACAATTATGTTCATTATTTAAGCTTGCAGGTGTATCAAGGGAGTTTTTCATGAGGAAATTGTTCGCCGTATCACTTATAGATAAAGCTTCAGATTGGTATAAGCTTCTCGATAACCCGCACTTGCTTGATTGGCAAGAGCTTATGTCTCTCTTTTATACTAAGTTTTATCCTCTTCATGAAATTCATCGAGACAGGAACTATATCTATAACTTTAGGTCTCGTGACGGAGAGAGCGTAGCTCAAGCTTGGGGGAGACTGAAAACGTTAATGCTAAAAAGTCCTAACCATGGGCTCCCCAAAGATGCTTATGTGGAGAGTAAGAGTACCTTTTTGCATGTGGATCATGGTAACAATGCTTTATGTGATGCTTATATTGTTGAGTTTATTCGTGATCCCACTGAAAATTATTATGAGAAGGGAACATATGCTTATAGATATTTCAATAATATCAAGTTCCCTCTCTTTATGTTGAAGGTTTTGAAGCTTCACTTGTTTTGTCTTCCTATGCTTATTGCTTTGTGCTTCAATGAATTATTCCATTGCAATATTCCTATGCATAGGAAGCATGTTAGGCTTAAATGTATTTGGTATTTGCTTCTTGATGCTCTCTTTTGTTCTTCAACTTTTATTCCTACGAGAGCATCATTAAAGTCTTAAGCCTATCTTTATGGCTATAAAGAAAGAGCTCTAGGGAGACAACCCTTGTTATATTTGCTTTCAGTTTTAGTGGTCTTGATGTTTGTTACTACTGTAGCAACATCATTGTATCTTTATTTTTCAGCTTTGTGCCAAGTTTAGCCGCTGATTGCAAGAAAGTTCAAAAGTTGTGACGTGCTGTCCAGGAAACAGATTCTGTCCTTGGACAGAAATATTCGTATAAAATCACTGGATCATCTTTTTAGTCTGAATTCTTTCGACAGCGTGCTCTATACAATTGGCTTTCAGGCGTCCGTTCTGAGTTTTTTGATTTGAGTTGCAGAAGTGCCCCGAAAAAAATATTTACTACCTCCTGGTCTGTTTTTCACAGATTCTGTCCTGTTTTGCCTTTCCTTCGTTTTGCAAACCTTGAGCTTGCTTTTTCTTTGCAAAAACCTTTTGGCAATCTTGAGGAACAGTAGACCTTCAAGAATATCCTTATTTCCAGCAAGGAAAAAATATTTTATTAAGGGTACTAACCTCGCTAATCAGATTATGATGAGTTATGTATGAAGGGAGTTTTCAAGTGTGCGAGGGTAGATGATAAAAAGATTCAGGAGTGTCAAACGCTCAAGCTTGGGGATGCCCCCATGCACCCCCAAGAAATATTCAAGAAGACTCAAGCGTCTAAGCTTGGGGATGCCCCTGTGCATCCCCTTCTCCATCAACAATTATCAGTTCGTCTTTCGTTCCACTATATTTTTATCACTTCATGTGTTATGTGCTATGCTTGGAGCGTCTTGCTTCGAGTTTCCTTTTTAGTTTTCTTTAGCTTTTCATAGCGAGTCGGAACTCAGCATTCCTTTGTGTGGGAGAGAAACACGCTCCACTTCTACCTAGAACATAACATAGAATTTTCATGTCTATCTTTGCTGTGTGTGTTCTTTGTCTTTCAATAGCTACTATCATGCTTAGCTCTTAGTTTTCATGCTTATCTTTTTAAAGAGCTTTTGTTTAGTTGGTTGCTTGAACTCTCTGTAGTTAACATGCTTATCTTATTAAGAGAGTTTGTTCTGTTGCATTGGTTGATATGTCTATGATAAAAATGCTACGTGCATAATGGTTCTTAGTAGTTCATGTTTTCTTATGGTTAGTCTCAAATAGCTGGGGGGTTCCCAATGTGTTATTGGAGTACCAACATGATTTGTTTGCCTATGATGTGGTATGGTTTAGTAATATCTTCCTTCAAGAATTTATTTTGATTGACTTGGCGTATGCTCACGCATATTTAAGACTGTAAAGAAAGTCTGTCAAGCCTTGATGATCTTTTATTTCTGAGTAGCGATATAACTTCCATGCCTGATTCAATGTTGCTTTGTCGCTCTGCATGATTATGACCGTCATTGCTCTCTTAGTTGGTCGCTCCCAGTCTTTTGCTAACCTTCGCCTGTACTAAGCGGACTGACTTCTTGTGCATCCAAAATCTTTAAACCAGTTATGCCATATGAGTCCACCATACCTTCCTATACATGGTATTTACCTGCCATTCCTAACGAAGACTTTCATGTGCCATCTCGAAATTATTCAAAAAATGCATTTCTATTTTGTGCCTCTGTTTTAGCTCATAAGGAAGTAGTAGTTAATTCATGATCTTTTTAAGTTGGACAAGCTTCACCCCGGGATTGCATATATAATGTGCAAACCCATAATACGAGAAGGAACTGGCAATGAGTGCGCCCGACTCAAAATTAATATAACAAACAAACCCTCCTTCATGCTTTGTTCATGAGAAATCAGAAAACTTTGGCAGTGATAAACAAAGGAGATTAAGAGGATGTGATCGTCCTGATTCGGGAGCCGTTCCTCGAAACTTGTCCATCTCAAAAAGTAACTGAGTTATCTGCTAGCATTCGTTCACGAAACATGCATATCCAAAAAAATAATTATTACCTCTGTTTTTAAAACCAAGAGCTCTGGTACATGTTTTGTCTTTGCTTCCGACCACGGGTTTTCAACCTTGCCAACAAAAGCCACAGTTCGAGAGTCTCCATCTTCTTTTAAAAAGCACCAACTACTGAGAGCATGATTGTCATTCTGAGTGTAATGTGCATTGTCCCAAAGTAGCATTGTCTTTTGCATGATTATGATATCGTTTATTTTGAAATCATTGTATCTAGTCATCACTTAAACCTTGGAGGTGCCCCTGCATTTATGTTTTGCTTCACTAAAGGGGGCAAGCGAGATATCACTTTATCATATTTGCACACCATGCTCATTACAAATCTATTTGATGTTTCAGTATCATATTGTAAAACTTTCAGTTCTTTGTGATTTTCTCATGAGGCAACTTAATTACTACAGATTCATTATCTCAGTAAGCTTTTGTCATATGACTATGAAAAAGTCCTATATGGTTAATAGCATGTCACCACAGAAATTATTCGTGTTATCATTTACCTACTCGAGGACGAGCAGGAATTAAGCTTGGGGATGTTGATACGTCCAAAACGTATCTATAATTTCTGCTTGCTCCATGCCTCTTTTGGGTGATATTGCTATGATATTTATACACTTCCATACACTTTTGATCATATTTGGACTAACCTATTAACTCAGTGCACCCCAGTGCCAGTTTCTGTTTTCGGCTGTTTTTGTATTTCAGGTTTTCACATTACGAGAACTGCCAGGAAAAATCCATAAAAAATATATAAAAAATCAGCGTTCCAGGAGCTACCGTGCGGCCAAAGTACAGCCGGGGGGGACCCACAGGGGCTCCTGGCGGCCCACCCCTAGGCCGCGCCGGGGGGGCGCCTGGGCCCCCCAGGACTCCCCTGGTGACCCCCTTTGGCATATATTTAAGGTCCGTCGAGAAAACCCTGATTCCAGACCCCTTTTCTCCAGACGCGATACCGATCTCCGCCGCCATCGCCATCAAGCTTCGGGGGACCAGAATTCCTGTGCCGGCACCCTGCCGGGACGGGGAAGTGCCCCCGGATTCATCTCCATCGACGTTGCTTCCTCCCTCCATGATGCGGGAGTAGTTCCTCCTCGGAGCTGAGGTTCTTACCAGTAGCTATGTGGTCAATTCTCTCTCCCATGATGTGATCTTCGTTGTGATCATAGGCTATGTTAATCTAGGGTGATCCCATGATATTTCCCCTTCCTCTATGTATTGGATTGATGTACTCACTTGTCTTTATCTAGTATAATCCCCGAGACCAAGGTGACAGCGGTCTATTGGACATGGATTAGAACAATATTTTCATGAGTGATTTCCTCTCTTGTGTGTTGATTGAAGATTGATAGTCTCTTGGTGCTTGTCTTTGACTATCCTTTAGATATGTTGTGGTGATTGTGGGACTCTCTTTGGATGGCCGCGGTGACATTGGGAAATCCTTAGATTGAGAACTACGAACTTTGAGGTGTGCTTTTGTAGCCCTACATAATTCTCGTCCTCTCTTGACCGCGAAGGAATGACCTCCGAGTGTGTCCCCTTTGCATGTTTTATGGGAAATATCATGTGATTCGATTATGTTAATGTTGTTGGGAGTTGCCACTAGTGAAAGTATGAACCCTAGGCCTTGTTTCCACCATTGCAATACCGTTTGTGCTCACGTTTACTACTTGTTCGCTTGCTGCACTTTTTATTACATATTTATATTACCTTGTTTTGCCATCCATATCACTTGCCATTTAACCTCTCTTCGCCGAACTAGTGCACCTATACATCTAACAAGTGCATTAGGTGTGTTGGGGGCACAAGAGACTTCTTGTATCTTAGTTGCAGGGTTGCTTGAGAGAGACCATCTTCAACCTCTACTTCCCTGAGTTCGATAAACTTTAGGTCATCCACATGAGGGAAATTTCTGCTGTCCTACAAACCTCTGCGCTTGGAGGCCCAACATAGTCTACAAGAGTAGAAGCGTGTGTAGACATCAGCAGCCCTGTGGAAGTAAAAGAGTTGAGGATGAGTCTCTTGGATCGCAAACATCAAAACATAAAATAGGTAAGAACTTAGTTTCCTCCTTTGGAGGGTGCACGGCGTTGATGCCGACGTCCTCCTCCTTGGCCGGCCACGTCATTTGGGGTTTACACAACACCTTCCACAATTTATCGTGAGTGGTGCCGTAGAAGTATTTTATGGTCGTCAGATCCACGGCCTTGTAAGACCACATTGGGGAGGCCCTTTGTTGGCAGGGGAGGAGGCAGTGGTAGAGCATCACCTGAACCATGTTGGTCAGTTTAGCATCCGCCTTTATCACGTTGGAAACACGCTTCTGCAGCATTGCCACCTTTGTGGTGGGCCCCCAATCAAGGCCTTTCTTCATTCACGAGGTTAACCTCGCTGGGGACCGGATCTGAATTCGGGAGCCACCGTCCAGGCCGCCTCCCGTAGTTCTGTGTTGTAGAATGATTTCTTCTACCAAACTTTGACAGTGTCAATGAATGTGCCCTCTGTCCACTAGACCCGGGTGAGCTTGCTGATCATAGCCCCACCACAATCCTCCTGCTCATCGCCGACTATTTTCGGCTTGACGTTGAATACCTTCAACCACAAGCTGTAGTGTGGCTGAACTCGCAGGAAGGCCTCGCAAAATACGATGAAGGCCGAGGTATGCAGGAAGGTGTTCGTGGCCAGATTGTGAATATCTAGGGCGTAGAAAGACATCAGTCCCCTGACGAAGTGGTGGAGGGGAAGCTAGTCCCCGTATGAAGTGGGGGATGAAAACAACTCTTTCACCTGGCCGAGGAGTGGGAATGGCCAGGCCTTTTTTTGGGGCCTGGTGAGCGATGTCTGTTGAAAGACAGTCGGCGCTCTTCAGATCATCGATATCACTGTTGGTGACGGTGGAGGCCTCCCACTTGCCCTTCGTGCCGGATCCAGTCATTGACTGAGTAAGTGGTGTCTTGGAGGGACTCGCTGTGGAAGAATGACACGGGGCGTTAGAGCTCCGAAGATTTGGAAAGTATTGGTGAGAGGAAGAAGAAGGCATACGTCGATAGCGGTGGCCGTTCCCCTTTTATAGGCTGCTAGGATAGCTAAAGGTCATCTCATTGCGTCCCAGACCTCTCCACTTCCCAATGTGCTCGTAGCGTTATGCGCGGGTGGGATGATCGAAATCATAGATCATATCCCCTAAAAAGAGGGGCACAATCCCCACCTCGATAAGACATGCCTATAGAGGGGCTGCCTCGAACTGTGTTGCATGGAATCACAACGGTTCGATGTTTATGATCAGACGTGACCTTTCACTGAAAGTTGTCAAACGAAAATACTGTTCACACTAGGGTGATTGGCCTTCAAGGCTAAGTAAAATCGATAATCCGGAATTTGGATACTACTTGACGAGATATGTGGACGGCCCTGATCGAATGGGTTCTTTCGGAAATTCAACCGAGGAAGATCATTCTGAATACTCAGGGGGAGAAGAACTCGCCTCGCAAGCCGAAGCCCTTTGACGCAAATGAGATGGTTAACGATTGCAAACCACGGCATTGGAAGACAATTTGGGGGCTATTGAGGGAGTCCTGGACTAAGGGGTCCTCGAGCCGCCGGCCTACTTCTCGTGGGCCGGATAGGTGTACCGCTGTGTGACTACTATAGTGCCAAACTAATAGTCGACTCCTTAACCAGACAGAAAACCCGTGGAGGCGTGGTGTGTCCTCCAAGTCTTGATAGAAGATACGACATATTATTTTGTTTGTTGTAACCGACCATGTGTAACCCTAGTACCCCTGGTGCCTATATAAGCCAGAGGGTTTATTGGTATAGGGGATAGAAGAACAACCACAGCACGATTATCCTAGAGTTTAGTTCATCTGATCTCCTGGTAGATCAACTTTGTAATCATCCTTTACACTTCAATATAATCGAACAAGACGTAGGGTTTTACCTATTAGAGAAGGCCCGAACCTAGGTAAACATCGTGTCCTTCGTCCCATGTTCCCCATTGATACAAGATCCACAGCTCGGGACCCCCTACCCAACATCCGCTGGTTCTGACACCAACACTTCTCAGTATGAAAAAAAATCCTTTGAGAGGTTTGTTCGAGGTATCTTCACCTAAACCAGAATCACAAAGAGTTGCCCCTCAACCTACTGCACTGATATGTCTCCAATGTATGTATAATTTTTTATTGTTCCATGTTGTTATATTATCATTCTTGGTTGTTTTACAATCGTTTTCTAGCAATTTTGTATCATTTTTTGGGAGTAACCTATTGACATAGTGCCTAGTGCCAGTTGTTGGTTATTGCTTGTTTTTTACTTTGCAGAAAATCAATATCAAACGTATTCCAAATGCCACGAAACTTTTTGGAGATTTTTTTGAACCATAAGTCATCCAACGAGTCAAGGAAGTGCATGAGGGGAAGCCCATGGGGCCCACGAGACACTGATACGTCCAAAACGTATCTATGATTTCTGCTTGCTCCATGCCTATTTTGGGTGATATTGCTATGATATTTATACACTTCCATACACTTTTGATCATATTTGGACTAACCTATTAACTCAGTGCACCCCAGTGCCAGTTTCTGTTTTCTGCTGTTTTTGTATTTCAGGTTTTCCCGTCATGAAAACTGCTAGAAAAATCCCGGAAAAATTATATAAAAAATCAGCGTTCCAGAAGCTTCCACACGGCCGAAGTAGGGCCGGAGGGGGGCCACGAGGGCTCCAGGCGCCCTGGTGGCGCGGCCCCCCAGGCCTCCGCTGATGCCCCCCTTTGGCATATATTTAACACACGTCCCGAAACCCTCGAGGACGGAACCCTTTTTCGCGATCTCATCTCTGTTCCGCCGCCGCCGTGCTTCCAAGATCGGGAGCACCAGGAGAACTCTTCCCTGCACCCTGCCGGAGGGGAGGATCACCACCGGGAGCCTCTCCACCACCATGGACGCCTCCCGGATGAGTTGTGAGTAGTCTCCCTTGGACCATGGGTCCATGACCAGTAGCTATGTGATGTTCTCCTCCCCTTCTTGTGCTTCACTAATTAGACCTCGTGATCTACCCTACATGATCGAGGCACATATGTAATCCTTATGCTGTTGCTATGATGAGTTTGCTGGGATCCGATGGATTGTGAGATTATGTTCAGATTGTGTTTGAGTAATATATTTGATTTTACCTCTTTTATATTTATGTTCTTAAGTAATTCTTGCATGTTCTCCATTGCTATTTATTGCTTTGGCCAAGTAGTAGGTAGTGACTCCAAGAGGGAACGTTATGCTCGATTGTGGGTTCATGCCCCTCGATGACTAGCTTGAGTGACAGAAACATGAGTCTAGGGGATGTGTTGTTGCCACAAGGGGGAAAACAACGGTGCTTGTACTCGCAGGTGCAAGGAGTGTTTACTTTACGCAAAGTTCTTTTAATGCAGTTGTCTGTTGCTTTGAGTTTACACTATGGGTGGGACTCGCAACTTAATACCAGCGAGATGTTCTGGATAGATATATCAAGGTGGATGATTAGTAGTAGATGCAGATGGATTTCGGTCTACTTGCCTTGGCGTACCGCCCATGCTTTGAACCTCTACCTTTCTTGCAACATAGTTAGCATTGGTTTGCGCACATAATTCTGTCAATTGCCCAGCTGTAATTCGTTTACCTCACATAGCTGTTTTATCGTCTTTTGGGAGAGAGACATCACTAGTAAACATCATGGGACCCCGGTCTATATTACCATCACTGATCACGTCCGCTATTTACTTTCCGCTTTTACTTACTAGTTGCAGCAATACCTATCACTATTATCTCTTGCGTTTGATCCTTTGTAAACGACAAGGCCGGAGGGATTGACAACCTCTCTGTACTCGTTGGGAGCAAAGTTATTTGTATCTGTGTGCTGGTCCAAGTTGATTGCTAAGTATCTGGCGCCGTTAGCAGTTGACACCTTCTTGTTGAACCTTGGAGTCTCAGGGGAAATCGATCCTTGGTATCTTTGCCAAGGGAAAACTACCGCTACACTGCATCTCAAACCTTCCACTTGGGTTAACCAATGAGGGGCGAGAAGCCATCAAGCAAAGTTTTTTGGCGCCGTCGCCGGGGACTCCACTCTTCAAGATAGGGGAGTTGCACGCTATCTTTTATCTTTGCTTTTTAGTCTTGTTAGTTTACCTTTCAGTTTTCTTTATGTCTTTTCACTAGTTTTGCATAATGGAAAACAACAAAAATATGAGAGAGCTTTATAAGCTCTACCTTGCTTTGGGACATGATGTGTTTGAAGAGAAAATTAAAAAACCTAAGGAACTTTATTATTTGCATAACAATCATGATGGTGGTGATGTTATTAGTATGCTTTCTTTGAATATTAATATTGCTAATGACATGGACAGCTCTAAGCTTAGGGATGACACGTTTGATGAACATGATATTTTTAGTCCCCCAACTTTTGAAGAGAAAAATTACTTTGATGATACTTTGCTTCCTATACATGATGATTACAATGATGAATATGATGTTTTCAGTCCACCTACTATTGAGGATAAAATTTATTATGATTATGATATGCCTCCTAAATACAATGATTACCATGATGGTTATGATTGCTTTACTCTCACTATTCCTAATAAGAAAGATTTTGCTTATATGAAGAGTAATGATACCTTTTTGCATGTGGATCATGGTAACAATGCTTTATGTGATGCTTATATTGTTGAGTTTATTCGTGATCCCACTGAAAATTATTATGAGAAGGGAATATATGCTTATAGATATTTCAATAATATCAAGTTCCCTCTCTTTATGTTGAAGGTTTTGAAGCTGCACTTGTTTTGTCTTCCTATGCTTATTGCTTTGTGCTTCAATGAATTATTGTATTGCAATATTCCTATGCATAGGAAGCATGTTAGGCTTAAATGTGTCTGGTATTTGCTTCTTGATGCTCTCTTTTGTTCTTCAACTCTTATACCTACGAGAGCATCATTAAAGTCTTAAGCCTATCTTTATGGCTATAAAGAAAGAGCTCTAGGGAGACAACCGTTGTTATCTTTGCTTTCAGTTTGTTCTTTCAGTTTTAGTGGTCTTGATGTTTGTTACTACAGTAGCATCATCATTGTATCTTTTCTTTTCAGCTTTGTGCCAAGTTTAGCCTCTGATTGCAAGAAAGTTCAAAAGTTGTGACGTGATGTCCAGGAAACAGATTATGTCCTTGGATAGAAAAATTCGTATAAAATCACCAGTTCATTTTTTTTGTCTGAATTTTTTCGACAGCGTGCTCTATACAATTGTCTTTCGGGCTTCTGTTCTGAGTTTTTTGATTAGAGTTGCAGAAGTGCCCCGAAAAAATCATTTACTACCTGCTGGTCTGTTTTTCATAGATTCTGTCCTGTTTTGCCTTTCCTTCATTTTGCAAACCTTGAGCTTTCTTTTTCTTTGCAAAAACCTTTTGGCAATCTTGAGAAACAGTAGACCTTCAAGAATATCCTTATTTCCAGCAAGGAACAATTATATTATTATGGGTACTAACCTCGCTAATCAGACTATGATGAGTTATGTATGAAGGGAGTTTTCAAGTGTGCGAGGGAAGATGATAAAAAGATTCAGGAGTGTCAAATGCTCAAGCTTGGGGATGCCCCCATGCACCCCCAAGGAATATTCAAGAAGACTCAAGCGTCTAAGCTTGGGGATGCCCCCGTGCATCCCCTTCTCCATCAACATTATCAGTTCGTCTTTCGTTCCACTATATTTTTATCACTTCATGTGTTATGTGCTATGCTTGGAGCGTCTTGCTCTTAGTTTCCTTTTTAGTTTTCTTTAGCTTTTCATAACGAGTCGGAACTCAGCTTCTTTGTGTGGGAGAGAAACACGCTCCACTTCAACCTAAAACATAATATAGAATTTTCATGTCTATCTTTGCTGTGTATGTTCTTTGTCTTTCAATAGCTACTGTCATGCTTAGCTCTTAGTTTTCATGCTTATCTTTTTAAAGAGCTTTTGTTTAGTTGGTCGTTGGAAATCTCTTTAATTATCATGCTTATCTTATTAAGAGAGTTGGCTTCTGTTGCATTGGTCGATATGTCTATGATAAAAATGCTACGTGCATAATGGTGCTTAGTAGTTCATGTTTTCTTATGGTTAGTCTCAAATAGCTGGGGGGTTCCCAATGTGTTATTGGAGTACCAACATGATTTGTTTGCCTATGATGTGGTATGGTTTAGTGATATCTTCCTTCAAGAATTTATTTTGATTGACTTGGCGTATGCTCACGCATATTTAAGACTGTAAAGAAAGTATGTCAAGCCTTGATGATCTTTTATTTCTGAGTAGCGATATAACCTCCATGCCTGATTCAATGTTGCTTTGTCGCTCTGCATGATTATGACCGTCATTGCTCTTTTAGTTGGTCGCTCCCAGTCTTTTGCTAACCTCCACCTGTACTAAGCGGACTGACTGCTTGTGCATCCAAAATCCTTTAAACCAGTTATGCCATATGAGTCCACCATACCTTCCTATACATGGTATTTACCTGCCATTCCTAACGAAGACTTTCATGTACCATCTCGAAATTATTAAAAAAAGCATTTCTCTTTTGTGCCTCTATTTTAGTTCATGAGGAAGTAGTAGTTAATTCATGATATTTTTAAGTTGGACAAGCTTCACCCCGGGATTGCATGTCTAATGTGCAAACCCATAATACGAGAAGGAGCTGGCAAAGAGTGCGCCCGGCTCAAAAATAATATAACAAACATACCCTCCTTCACGCTTTGTTCATGAGAAATCAGAAAACTTTGGCAGTGATAAACAAAGGAGATTAAGAGGATGTGATCGTCCTCATTCGGGAGCCGTTCCTCGAAACTTGTCCATCTCAAGAAGTGATTGAGTTGTCTGCTAGCATTCGCTGACGAAACATGCATATTCAAAAAAAATAAAAAAAATTATTACCTCTGATTTTAAAACCAAGAGCTCTGGTACATGTTTTGTCTTTGTTTCCGACTACGGGTTTTCAACCTTGCCAACAAAAGCCACGGTTCGAGAGTCTCCACCTTCTTTTAAAGCACCAACTATTAAGAGCATGATTGTCATTCTGAGTGTAATGTGCATTGTCCCAAAGTAGCATTGTCTTTTGCATGATTATGATATCGTTTATTCTGAAATCATCATATCTAGTCATCACTTAAACCTTGGAGGTGCCCCTACATTTATGTTTTGCTTCACTAAAGGGGGCAAGCAAGATATCACTTTATCATATTTGCACACCATGCTCATTACAAATCTTTTTGAGTATTTCAGTATCATATTGTAAAACTTTCAGTTCTTTGTGATTCTCTCATGAGGCAACTTAATTACTACAGATTCATTGTCTCAGTAAGCTTTTGTCATATGACTATGAAAAATTCTTATATGGTTAATAGCATGACACCACAGAAATTATTCTTGTTATCATTTACCTACTCGAGGACGAGCAGGAATTAAGCTTGGGGATGTTGATACGTCCAAAACGTATCTATGATTTCTGCTTGCTCCATGCCTCTTTCGGGTGATATTTTCTATGATATTTATACACTTCCATACACTTTTGATCATATTTGGACTAACCTATTAACTCAGTGTACCCCAGTGCCAGTTTCTGTTTTCTGCTATTTTTGTATTTCAGGTTTTCCCGTCACGAAAACTACCGGAAAAATCCCGGAAAAATTATATAAAAAATCAGCGTTCCGGAAGCTTCCACACGGCCGAAGTAGGGCTGGAGGGGGGCCACCAGGGCTCTAGGCGCCCTGGTGGCGCGGCCCCCCTCCTGGCCGCGCCGGGGGGGCGCCTGGGCCCCCCAGGCCTCCGCTGATGCCCCCCTTTGGCATATATTTAACACACGTCCCGAAACCCTCGAGGACGGAACCCTTTTTCGATCTCATCTCTGTTCCGCCGCCGTCGCGCTTCCAAGATCGGGAGCACCAGGAGAACTCTTCCCGGCACCCTGCCGGAGGGGGGGATCACCAACGGGAGCCTCTCCACCACCATGAACGCCTCCCGGATGAGTTGTGAGTAGTCTCCCTTGGACCATGGGTCCATGACCTGTAGCTATGTGATGTTCTCCTCCCCTTCTTGTGCTTCACTAATTAGACCTCGTGAGCTGCCCTACATGATCGAGGCACATATGTAATCCTTATGCTGTTGCTATGATGAGTTTGCTGGGATCCGATGGATTGTGAGATTATGTTCAGATTGTGTTTGAGTAATATATTTGATTTACCTCTTTTATATTTATGTTCTTAAGTAATTCTTGCATGTTCTCCGTTGCTATTTATTGCTTTGGCCAAGTAGTAGGTAGTGACTCCAAGAGGGAACATTATGCTCGATTGTGGGTTCATGCCCCTCTATGACTAGCTTGAGTGACAGAAACATGAGTCTAGGGGATGTGCTGTTGCCACAAGGGGGAAAACAATGGTGCTTGTACTCGCGGGTGCAAGGATTGTTTACTTTACGCAAAGTTCTTTTAATGCAGTTGTCTGTTGCTTTGAGTTTACACTATGGGTGGGACTCGCAATTTAATACCAGCGAGATGTTCTGGATAGATATCTCAAGGTGGATGATTAGTAGTAGATGCAGATGGATTTCGGTCTACTTGCCTTGGCGTACCGCCCATGCTTTGAACCTCTACCTTTATTGCAACATAGTTAGCATTGGTTTGCGCACATAATTCTGTCAATTGCCCAGCTGTAATTCGTTTACCTCACATAGCTGTTTTATCGTCTTTTGGGAGAGAGACATCACTAGTGAACATCATGGGACCCCGGTCCATATTACCATCACTGATCACATCCGCTATTTACTTTCCGCTTTTACTTACTAGTTGCAGCAATACCTATCACTATTATCTCTTGCGTTTGATCCTTTATAAACGACAAGGCCGGAGGGATTGACAACCTCTCTGTACTCGTTGGGAGCAAAGTTATTTGTATCTGTGTGCAGGTCCAAGTTGATTGCTAAGTATCTGGTGCCGTTAGCAGTTGACACCTTCTTGTTGAACCTTGGAGTCTCAGGGGAAATCGATCCTTGGTATCTTTGCCAAGGGAAAACTACCGCTACACTGCATCTCAAACCTTCCACTTGGGGTAACCAACGAGGGGCAAGAAGCCATAAGACACCAGGGCGCGCCCCAAGGCCCTATCGCACCTTGGTGGGTAGTGGGGACCGCGGGACTCTTTTTTAGCGACCTCCAACTCTATAAATACCCAAATATTCTAGAAACACTAAAGGACTCGACAAAAAATTGTTTCTGCCGCCGGAAGTTCCAGAACCGCGAGATCCAATCTAGAGCCCTTGTCCGACACTCCGCCAGAGGGGAACACAATCACAAAGGGGTTCATCATCCATTGGTGCTCCTTCGATGATGCACGAGTAGTTCACCACAGCCCTAAGTATCCGTAGGCACTAGCTAGATGGATTCTTCTCTCATTTTGATCTTCAATACAATGTTCTCTTCGAAATCTATTCGACGTAATTATTTTTGCTGTGTGTTTGTTGGGATTCGATGAATCGTGAGTTGATGATTAGATCTATTTTTATGCATACATGATTATTAACGCCTCGTATTTCTATCTCGATATTCCAATTTTGTTTGGCCAACTTGATTGATTTATCTTGCAATGGGAACATGTGCTATGTAATGGGTTCGATTTTGGGTGCTCAATCTCAGTGACAGAAAGATACATGAAACGGATATATCGTTGCTATTAAGTACAAATAGATGGGGTCTATTCCTACTTGAATAGATCTTGTCTACATCATGTCATTGTTCTTAAGGCATTACTCCGGTTCTTCAAGAAATTAATACACTAGATGCATGCTGGATAGCGGTTGATGAGTGGAGTAATAGTAGTTGATGCAGGTAGGAGTCGATCTACTAATATTGGATGTGATGCCTATATACATGATTACTCTCTAGTATATCGTCATAATTATTTGCTCTTCTATCAATTTCCCAATAGTAATTTGTTTACCCACTGTATCCTAATTTCTTGAGAGAAGCCACTAGTGAACCAACGGCCCGTGGGTCTACTTCACATCATATAATTTGAGATCTATATTACTATTTGCGTTTCCAATTTATTTTGCCTCTTTTGTTTCTGATCTATATTATCGAAAACCCAAAAGTACCTTGCTGCATTTTATTTGCATCTATTAATCTATCTTTTTTATCATATTACTTTACCCAAGAGGGATTGAAAACCCCTCTACGTGTCGGGTTGCGAGGATTTATTGTTTGTGTGCATGTGTTGTTTACATAGCTTGCTTGGTTATCCTACTGGATTGATAACCTCAGTTTCATAACTGAGGGAAATACTTACCACCGATTTGGTGCATCATCCCCTCTTCGGGAAATTTGCTGACACGGTTCACAAGTAGCAGGAAGAATTTATGACGCCGCTGCCAGGGAAGATCAAGTCAAGATCTATGAGGTTCCTACACATAAACTCCCATCTCCTTGCACTTTACATTATTTACCATTTTCCCCTCATCTTCATCTTTACCACTTATAAAACGTTTTTACAAAAACACAAAAATATTTTCCTTTTTATTTGCCTTCTTCCCGCTTGCCATTTTATTTTGCCATTATGTCTTACTTGGTTGCTTTGCTTGTTTTGTTGGCCTAATTGTGTGTTTATTGGAAATCGGAAGGAAAAGGTTCATGGATCCTCATCCACTTGCTAATCTTTTTCAAATATCCAATTGTGATGAACCAATTTCTAGTCAATTGAGTGCACTAGATTATCTACATGAAGTTTTGCTTGAGATTCATGAATCTGAAAACTGTGATGAAGTGCAAAAAGAAGACTTTTGTGAAGTAATTCACAATAGCTCCATGAATGAAAATCATGATTGCAATGGTGTTATAATAAATTCAATTAATTTCAATTATGCTAATAATATGCAAAATTCCAAGCTTGGGGATGCTAATTTTGATATGTCCTCTACTTATTGCAATGATCACGATTGGGGTGATTCTTCTTATGATCTTGAAAATTTATTTAAGCCTCGTGATGAATATGATTGCAATAATATTGGAAGAGGGTTTGAAAGTTTTCCAACTTTAGGTAATAATGATCCCACTACTTTGGAGAATAATCTATCTTATGAATTTTTTGATAAAAGTGGGCTTGGAGAGGTCATGACTTTATTTCATAATAATCCCACTATTTTGGAAGAGTGTCAACTTTGCATGCATGTGGATCTTATAGAGAATGTGTTATGTGATAGCTATATTGTTGAATTTTATTATGATCCTACATACAATTATTATGAGAGAGGAAAATATGGTTGAAGAATATTCATGTTACTAAATTACCTCTCTTGATGCTTCAATTTTCAAAGTTTTATTCTTCTTCCTTGCTTATGCTAGTTTTTGCTTGCCTTGATAATTTGTTTGCTTATAAAATGCCTATGCATAGGAACTATGTTAGACTTAGATGTATTTGTCAAATGTTTTATGATGCTCTCTATGTTCTTCCATTCTTGTCTTTCATGTGAGCATCATTAAAATTAGCAATGCCTAGCTAAAAGGGTTTGTTGGGAGACAACCTAGTATTTTTCTTTTCTGCTTTTAAATAAATTACATAATATTACTTCTATAATGATTGTTTTTTGTGTTTTAAATAGTGCTTATGCCAAGCAAAGCCTTTAGGATTGATTTGGGTGAGAGTTGATTTGATTTAATGCATCAACAGAAATTTTCCCGTCCAATAGTAGAATTGTTTTCTATTGCTCTAGCGAGAACAATTTCTGAATTTTTTTACACCGATATACAAACTTCCCACATCTTCCTAATTTTTCATGAGTTTTAGAGTTACATAAGTATGACTAAAAAATACGTCTTTACAGACTGTTCTGTTTTTGACAGATTCTGTTTCCGTTTGATTATATGCTTATTTTGATGAATCTATCGTTTGTATCAGGGGGTATAAGCCATGGTAAATCTATTCTATAGTAGGTATAATCTACAAAAAATATGAGTGGGTTTGCAACAGTACCTATAGTAAAGATGAGTTTTATTATACTAACGGGTCTCACGAGGTTTTGTTAAGTTTTGTGTGTTTCAAGTTTTCAAGTTTTGGGTGAGATCACAACGGATGAAGGAATACGGAGTGAAAAGAGCCTAAGCTTGGAGATTCCCCATGGAACCCCAAGGTAATATTCAATAAGTATCAATCAACTAAGCTTGGAGATTCCCTGGAACACATCACCTCTTTCTTTTAACGACCATCGGTAATTTTACTTGGAGCTATATTTTTATTCGTCACATATCATGATTTTTGCTTGGAACTTCTTGTATTATATGTGTATTTTCTTGTTTTTCTTTTTAGTTTGTCACAATCATCTTTGCTAGACGCACCTATTTAAGAGAGCCAAAATTATGCTACGATTTATTAGAATCGTTCTTTATGCTTCACTTAAAATTTTTTTAGTGCCATGGAATTGCTCTAGTGCTTCACTTATATCTTTTTGAGCATGATGGAACCTTTATTTTGAAGATATATAATCCCATGCTTCACTTAGATTATTTTGGGAGTTAGTAAAAATTTTGAAAAAATATTCTCTCATGCTTCACTTATATTATTTGATGAAACTTTGAAGAAATATGTGCTCTCGTTCTTCACATAAATTTGTTTGAGAGCTTTTTTATTAGCAATGGAAATTTGCTTTAAAATAATTTGGTTCCAAAGTGATAGATATCTAGGCAGGATATCATAAAAACTTTCATGAAGATCATTGGATATTAAACTTGATTCCTTGCAATAGTTTGGTAATATGACTATAGTGATATGTGAGTTATGTTGGTGAGTAATTATGCTTTAGTAAGAATATTGGTGTTAAGGGTTGTGATTCCCTATGCAAGCATGTTAAGCCAATATTTATGCAATGAAGTTACATCCTACTTGTGTGCATTATTCGGTGTCAGTTATGTTTAATGTTATTTATATGATGGTTTTCGTTCCTTGGTTGGTCACTTCTCAATCTATTTGCTAGCCTTGACTTGTACTAAGCGGGAATACTACTTGTGCATCTAAATCCTAAAACCCAAGTTGTGCCAAGTGAGTCCACCATACCTACTTATATGCGGTTCCACGTTGTCCTAAGTAAATTTGTATGTGCAAACTCTCTTTTTTAAATAAACTCCTCATTTGTGTGCCCGTACCGCTCATGAAGCGGCAAGGGGTGGCCGATATTTTTGATGCTAGGTAGGTTATTGTCAAGATGAGTGTTTATTCATTTATCATTGCACGAGAGTATGGCGATAATAGGGATGCCCAGTCCCGAAATGCAAAAATATATACTATAATAAATTCCTTTGGTATGCGTTGGTATGGAAGGCACCCATGCATAAGGCTAGCCATGGATTGTGAAAGAATAGTGGGAAAGGAAATAAACTTTATTTTTATGTTTAGGATCCGCCTATGATTTATTTATCATGGAAGATATTGGGAACTCTTAGTCGTTTTTGCTGACAGGAAATGCATACCACCCAAAATAATTTTTTCTCTCAATTTAAGCTTTGAGCTCTGGCACCTCTACAAATCTCTACTTCCCTATGCGAAGGGCCTATCTATTTACTTTTATGCAAAAAAAAAATTATTAAGTCTCTATCTTCTCTTTCAAAGCAACAACTATGGAACACTATCATCACACTTTAGCATTAGATGTAGCTAATATTATGATGTATTTCATGAATGGATCAATGGTTGAGCATAATGGGCTAGGGATAACTTCCTTTAGCGCTGATATTTTGGAAGACATGGTTGCTTGTCGATATGCTTGAGTATTAAAGCCTTCATGTCAAAATATAGAATATTTTGAATCATCTAAAAGTCCATATGTCCATCCTACAAAGAAAATAATATATGTGAACATTTTAGGCACCATTCCACATCAAAAAATCTGTTTTTATCATTTACCTTCTCGAGGACGAGCAACAATTAAGCTTGGGGATGTTGAGACCACTCCAATGAATCTATAATTCTTTATTGTTCCAAGCTGTTATATTATCATTCTTGGATGTTTTACAATCATTTTATAGCAACTTTATATCATTTTTTGGGACTAACCTATTGACATAATGCCCAGTGCTAGTTGTTGTTTTTTGCTTGTTTTCTACTTCGCAGAAAATCAATATCAAACGGAGTCCAAATGCCACGAAACTATTTGGAGATTTTTTTGGACCAGAAGATCTCCAGAGAGTCAAAGAAGTGCACGAGGGGAAGCCCGTCGGGCCCACGAGACACCAGGGCACGGCCTTGGACCCTAGTTCGCCCTGGTGGGTAGTGGGGCCCACATGACTCTTTTCCACCTACCTCCAACTCTATAAATACCGAAATATTCCAGAAACCCTAGAGGAGTCGACGGAAAATTATTTCTTCCGCCACAAGTTCCAGAACCACGAAATCCAATCTGGAGCCCTTTTTCGGCACTTCGTCGAAGGGGAATACGATCACGGTGGCGTTCTTCATCCTCATTGGTTCTCCTCCGATGATGCGTGAGTATTTCACCGCAGACATACAGGTCCGTAGGCAGTAGCTAGATGGCTTCTCTCTTTTTGATTTTCAATACAATATTTTCTTGGGAGATCTATTCGATGTAATACTTTTTGCGGTGTGCTTGTTGGGATCCGATGAATTGTGAGTTTATGATCACATATTTTTATATCCATACATGATTATTATAGCCCTGTATTTCTTCTTCGATATTGTGATTTTGTTTGGCCAACTTGACTGATTTATCTTGAAATGAGAAGAGGTGCTTTGTAATGGGTTCGATCTTGTAGTGCTCAATCTCAGTGACAAAAAGAAACATGACACACATGTATCATTGCTATTAAGGATAAAATTATGGACTCTATTTCTACATGAGTAGATCTTGTCTACATCATGTCATCATTGTTCAGGCATTACTCCATTTCTCCATGAACTTAATACACTAGACGCATGCTGGATATCGGTTGATGTGTGGAGAAATAGTACTAGATGCTGGCAGGAATCAGTCTACTAATCTTGGACGTGATGCCTATATACATCATCACTGTCTTGGATATCGTCATAATTATTTTCTCTTCTATAAATTTCCCAATAGTAATTTGTCTACCCACCGAATGCTATTTTCATGAGAGAAGACACTAGTGACACCTATTGCCCCCGGGTCTGTTTCTCATTATATACTTTCATATCTATATTGCTATTTGCGTTCCCAATTTATTTTGCCTCTTTTGTTTCAGATCTATATTATCAAAAACCCAAAAATATCTCGTTCAATTGTATTTGTTTTTATTTCATTTGCATCTATCAATCTATCTTTTTATCATATTACTTTACCCAAGAGGGATTGACAACCCCTCTATGCGTCGGGTTGTGAGAATTTGTTGTTTGTGTGCATGTGTTGTTTACATAGCTTGTGTGGTTCTCCTACTGGATTGATACCTTGGTTTCATAATTGAGGGAAATACTTACCGCCACTTTGTTGCATCATCCCCTCCTCTTAGGGGAATTTACTGACGCGGTTCACAAGTAGCATGCACCTGCTGAAAATATTGGTTATGAGATTCCTTCGGGTATGATAGAGAAACTGCTATCTAGTCCTTATGTAGCAGATGGAACACTACATCCTGATATGCACCTAATCTATGTGGATAAAGTTTGTTGATTATTTAAGCTTGCGGGTTTACCCGGAGATGAAGTTAATAAGAAGGTTTTCCCTTTATCTTTCGGGAGAAAATCATTGACATGGTATAGGCTATGTGACGATATTGGATCTTGGAGCTGGAATCGATTGAAATTGGAATTTCACCAAAAGTTTTATCCAATGCATCTAGTTCATGGAGATCATAATTATATCTATAATTTTTGGCCTCAAGAAGGAGAAAGTATAGATCAAGCTTGGGGGAGGCTTAAGTCAATGTTATTTTCATGCCCCAATCATGAGCTCTTAGGAGAAATTATTATACATATTTTTATGCTTGGCTTTCTCGTAATGATCAATCTATGGTCAATACTTCTTGTATTGGATCATTTATGAAGAAGACTATTGAAGTCAGGTGGGGTCTTCTTGAAAGAATTAAACGCAACTCTGAATATTGGGAACTCGACAAAGGTAAGGAGCCAGGTATAAAACTTGAGTTTGATTGTGTTAAAAACTTTATGTGTACCGATGCTTTCAATGATTTTAGCACTAAATAGGGACTTGACTCTGAGATAGTGGCTTCATTTTGTGAATCATTTGCTACTCCTGTTGATCTCCCCAAGGAGAAGTTGGTTAAATATCATCCACCTATTGAAGACGAAGTTGAGGAACCAATTAAAGTTAAAGATGAAACAATCATTTACAATGTTGACCCAGTTGTGCCTACCTCTTATATTGAAAAACCACCTTTCCCTGTTAGGATAAATGAACAAGCTAAAGTCTCAACCGTGCTTAACAAATGTAATATTAGAGCACCTAGACCCTTCGAACAAATTAAAGTAGAACCTAGTTAACTACAAGAAATATATCAACTTGCGACCATCACTATTGGTCGTTGAATGGTCATTGTTTTTCATATGCGATCTTTTTGTGACCAAAACAAGTTGGTCAAAAGCTGACCGTCTTTAATGAAATTTAACGACCTTCTTTCTGATAAGGTCATTCAAAGCAACGACCAAAACAAAAGGTCGTTGATCCTACAACCAATTGTTTTGGTTGTTGGTTATCTGCCCAGGCCACATCGGATATGATGTGGCAATGTGACATGGCAAAATTGCGACCAATTGTATTGGTCGTTGATTAAAATCTGCCCGGTCCAATTCGGTGTTCTACATGGGCCTAGCCCAACAATTCAGGCCATTTATTATATTTTTCCTTGTTAATTCTGGTCGGCTACATGGGCGAAACCAACAATCATCCTTTTATTTTCTAGGCCTTTAGCCTTTTTGCGTCCATTTATTATTTGGGCCTCGACCTTTTTACAATCCATTTTGGACTAGGTCCTGATGTCACTTGAACTACGTCAGTATATCCCCAAAGAGGAAGGAATGATGCAGCAGAACTAGGGTAGGTATTTCCTTTAGTGATGAAACCAAGGTTATCAAACCAGTAGGAGAACCACGCAACACTATGTAAATGGTACCTACACACAAATTACAAATACTTGCAACCCGGCGTATAAGAGGGGTTGTCAATCCCTCCCAGGTAATAGATTGGTAAACATATAGATTGATAGATGCAAATGGAAGAACAGGAAATAAAATGCAGGAAGGTATTTTTGTGTTTTTATAATATAGATCACACAATAAAAGTTGCAAATAGAGGAAAAATCAAATGGCAATATATATCTAAAAGTATATGACAGGAAAATAGACCCGGGGTTCGTAGATTTCACTAGTGGCTTCTCTCGAGAAAAATAACAAACGGTGGGTAGACAAATTACGGTTGGGCAATTGGTAGGAAAGCAAATAATTATGACGATATCAAAGACAATGATCATGTATATAGATGTCACATCCAAGATTAGTAGACCGACTCCTGCCTACATCCACTACTGTTACTCCACACATCGACCACTATCCAGCATGCATCTAGTGTTTAAGGTCATGGAAAAATGGAATAATGCAATAAGAACAATGACATGATGTAGACAAGATCTATTCATGTAGGAATAGACCCCATATTTTTATCCTTAATAGCAACGATACATGTGTGCCTTATTGCCCCTTCTGCCATTGGGAAAGGACACCGCAAGATCGAACCCATTACAAAGCACATCTTCCCATTGCAAGATAAATATATCAAGTTGGCCAAACAAAACCCAAATATCGGAGAACAAATACGAGGCTATAATAATCAAGAATGGATATTAAATCAAGCCAAATCTGATCATAAACTCACAATTCATCGGATCCCAACAAACACACCGCACAAAGTCATTACATTAAATAGATCTTCAAGAGACCATTGTATTGGGAAACAAGGAGAGAAGAAGCCCTCTAGCTACTGCCAACGAAACCGTAGGTCTGAATTGAACTGCTAACGCATCATCGGAGAGGCACCAATGAGGATGATGAACACCTCCGTGAACGTGTTCCCCTCCGGCGGAGTACCGGAAAAGGACTCTAGATGAGATCTCGTGGTTCTGGAACTTGCGGTGGCTGGAATAAAATTTTGTTGACTCCCCTAGGGTTTTTGGAGTATGGGGGTATTTATAGAGCGAAAAGGCGGTGCAGGAGGACACCGAGGTGGGCACAGCCCACCTGGGCGCGCCAGGGGGCCCAGGCACGCCCTGGTGGGTTGTGCTCCCCTGGGAGCTCCTCTTTAGTACTTTTTCAGCCCATCTTGTGTCTTTTGGCCCAGAAAAAATGTCCAAAAAGTTTTGCTGCATTTGAATTCCGTTTGGTATTAATTCTCTCTGATTTAAAAAACAAGCAAAAAACAACAACTGGCACTAGGAACTATGGCAATAGTTTAGTCCCAAAAATGATATAAAATGATTGTAAAACATCCATGAATGATAATATAAAAGCATGGAACAATAAAAAATTATAGATACGTTGGAGACGTATCAGCATCCCCTAGCTTAATTCTTGCTCGTCCTCAAGTAGGTAATGGATAAAAACAGAATTTTTGATGTGGAATGTTGCGTATCATGTTCATCACATATTCTTTTCTTTATAGCATGGACATTTGCACTTTTTTATATGGTTCAAAGCAATAGTCTAGTTTTGACATGAAGATTTAGTACTCAAGCATACCAACAAAAAATCATATCTTTCAAAAAATCAGTACTAAAGCAAGTTATCCCTGGCCCATCATGCTCAATCATTGACCCATTCATGAAACACACTAGCATATTAGCTACATCCAATGCTCAAGTACGATCATAGTGCCCCTTAGTTGTTGCTTTTTAAGAGAAGATGGAGACTCAAATAAAAATAAATTTGCATAAAGTAAATAAAAAGGCCCTTCGCAGAGGGAAGTAGGGATTTGTAGAGGTGCTAGAGCTCAAGGCTTAAATTGAGAGATAAGAATAATTTTGGGAGGCATACTTTCCATGCTAGATACATCATCGGCGGTTCCCAAACCGCCCATGAAGCGGCTAGGGGTGGACAATATTTTCCATGCCAAGTAGGTTATTCTCAAGATGAGTATTTATTCATTTGTCTTTGCATGAGAGTGGGGCGGTAATAGGGATGCCCAGTCCCGAAATGCCAAAAAAAACTATAATAAATTCATTTGGTATGCCTTGGTATGGAAGGCACCCGTGCATACGGCTAGCCATGGATTGTGAAAGAATTGTGGAAAAAGAAATAAACTTTAATTTTACATTTGGGAACCACCTATGATTTATTTAGCATGGAAGATATTGGGAACTCTTAGTCGTTTTCATTGATAGCAAAAGCATGCCACCCAAAATAATTTTATCTCTCAATTTAAGCTTTGAGCTCTGGCACCTCTACAAATCTCGGTTTCCCCGTGTGAAGGGCCTATCTATTTACTTTTATGCAATTTTTATTTTATTGAGTTTCCATCTTCTCCTATAAAGCACCAACTATGGAACACTATTATCACACTTGAGCATTGGATGTAGCTAATATTTTGACGTATTTCATGAATGGATCAATGGGTGAGCATAATGTGCTAGGGATAACTTCCTTTAGCGCTGATATTTTGGAAGACATGGTTGCTTGTTCATATGCTTGAGTATTAAAGTCTTCTTATCAAATTATAGACTGTTGATTTGAATCATCTAAAAGTCCATATGTCCATGCTACAAAGAAAATAATACATGATGAACATTTTAGGCAGCACTCCACATAAAAAAGTTAGTTTTTATCATTTACCTACTCGAGGACGAGCAGGAATTAAGCTTGGGGATGCTGATATGTGACACCCCTGATTTGACCGTACACTAATCATGCACGCAAATGTGTACGACCAAGATCAGGGAATCGCTGGAAGATATCACAACACAAATCTAGACACAAATAAAATAATAAAAGCTTTATATTACAAGCCAGGGGCCTCTAAGGCTCGAATACATAAGCTCAAATACACAAGAGTCAGCGGAAGCAAAAATATCTGAGTACAGAGATATGTTAAACAAGTTTGCCTTAAAAAGGCTAGAACAAAGCATCAACGATCGAAAAGGCAAGGCCTTCTGCCTGGCTCCTAACTGCTCCTGGTCGTCAGCTGTCTCCATGAGGTAGTAGGCTTTGTTAGGGTAGTAGCAGTCGTCAAGTGTGGCATCTGTCTCCTGGAGTCCACCATCTGGTTGCATCAACCAGAAGGAAGAAAGAAGGGGCGAAAGGGGGAGCAAAGCAACCGTGAGTACTCATCCAAAGTACTCGCAAGCAAGGATCTACACTACATATGCATCGGTATCAATGAAAAGGGTAGTATCTATGGACTAAGCTCCAGAATGCCAAAATAAGAGGGGGAGAAGCTAGTCCTATCGTAGACTAGCATCTTCTGGAAACCACCATCTCGCAGCAACAGGGGGGAGTAGAGTAGTATAACATAAGTCATATTTATGTTGTTGTTTCAACGCTCCGGAATCCTTTCTCGACTCCCGAAGCAACATATCCAAATCATGCCTCAGCATCCAGTTCTAGTTGTAGCGATCGGGATACAACTCCAACTGTCTGTTACCATAGGACAGGCTATTGATAGATGTTTTCTTCCCTGCAGGGGTGCACCAACTTACCCACCACGCTTGCTTAACTCCGGCCGGACACACCATCAGGTCATGCCCGTCCTCGGCCAAACAATACGCCGCAACCGGACCTAGGCTTAATAGAGATGTCATGCACGCCGGACTAAACCCAATGCCCCCAGGGGTCATGGGCCAATCGCCCTGGGAACTCCTGCACGTTGCGTACGCGGTCGGTGAGCAGACCTAGCTACCTCCATAAAAAGGTAGGTGCATAACCAGTCCAACCCGGCACGTGCCGCTTAGTCGCAATGACGTCAGTTAAGCTTTGGTTGATGCATACGATGCAGAACGCCCATACTATGCCCACGTGATGGTTAGCGCTATTATGCCAGAGGCCCCTTGGATCAAATATCCAAACCATTTAGTGTCTTGGGAACACGCGGTAACGAGGAAAGACTCACGATCTTGTGATCCCATCACCCCATCTCGAGGACTTGCGGCAAGGGCGAGTGCCCACGCCACGTCTCACATTTATCTCGCGGGCACCTTTAAGGTCAACCCGACTACACATCACTCGCAATTAAGCTCGCGCGGGTACCCCTTAGGGTCGACCCGTCTTTAGTAACAAGGTTCAGTGTAAAGTCATAGTATCCATAGTAACGGTGTGTCTAACACCAAAGGGAAAACCTGAGGAAATCACCCTTGATGGAATTCCACCTGATGTTTATCGTCAAGGTGAACGAAAGAGGAGTCACTCTCGAGGTCCACTCTTGAGGAGTTGCACGAAGTGTCGTTATCGGGAGTGGAGAAAGAGGAATCACCCTCGATGACCATAATCGATGAACTAACCTGCAAGGTTAACATCAGAAGTGCTGCTGAGGTGTCACCCTCAGGAATCGATAGTAACCCAGTATTGTCGAGCAACTAAGGGGAAAGTGATGTGCGGTGCTGGGGCCTGGTCTTCGAACATGTTGATCGGGTCTTCTGATAATCCAGCGGGGCAGACGGGACAAAGTGGGGGGGGGTCTCCTATGGATCTCTAACCAGCCTATACTAAGCAGTTTAGTATAAACATGTATGGTATGAAAGCAGGTATCAACAACAGGCTATGCATCAGAATAGGATCATACAAAAAGCAGTAGCAGTTCTAATGCAAGCATAAGAGAGAAGAGAGTGGGCGATATCGGAATGATCAAGGGGGGTTGGCTTGCCTGGTTGCTCTAGCAAGAAGGAGGGGTCGTCGTCAATGTAGTCGATCACCTTGGTAGCATCAGTCTCGTGGTCTACCGGAGAGAAGAGGGGGAAGAAACAATAAATACAAAGCATACAGATGCAACAAAGAAGGACGACATGTCAACACGGAGTGCTAGGGTGCTCTAACGCGGTGGTACACGGTACCGACGAAGGGGGGTAACACTCGGGAAAGTATCCCCGGTGTTTTGTGTTTTCGGACAAATGAATCGGAGGGGGAAAGTGGCATGTTCGGTATGATAGGGATGTGTGGCGGACAAACGGACCGTGCATTCGGATTCGTCTCGTTGTTCTCAGCAACTTTCATGTATAAAACTTTTTCATCTGAGTTACGGTTTATTTTATATGATTTTCTAAAGTATAAACCATTTGCTAAATTTATTTAACTATTTAAAAGTAACATTATCCATAATAGTGTCTGCTGATGTCAGCATGATGCCATGCTGAGGTCATCAGTCAACAGTGAGCTTGACAGGGTCAAAACTGACCTGTGGGTCCTGGTTGTCATTGATTGATAATTAAATAACAGTTTAATTTGTCAAAAGGTTAATTAGGTTAATTAACAGGATTAACTAAGTTAATTAATTAATTACTTTTATAATAATATTTTCTAAAAACTTTTTTTGGACAGCGGCGTGGGCTCCTGTGGTCAGTGGCCCCCAAGGCCTTAGCTGGGCGGGCGCGTAGTAGCAGATGTGGGCTAACAGGTGGGCATAGCCCGTGTGATAGCGCATCACGCTCGCTCGCACACGCGTGCGTACAGGGTGCCGGCGGCTGAGCCAGCCGCGCCAGTAGCCGACAGCAGCGCATCACCAGCGGGAATGCACGCGGGCTGGGCGCGCGGTGTGAGCGCAGCCTCAGCGCGGCGGGACGCGGCCAGAAGCAAGTGGCGCGCAGGGCGGCGTGCGAAGGCCAGGCGCGCGGCTTGGCACCGGTGGCCATGGCCGGAGTGGGGGGAGGACAGGGGGAGCTGGTCGAACGGGCACGGTCGCGGCAAGTGGCAGAAGGAGGCGGGACCGGCGTGCTGCGGGGATGGCCGGCGCGGTAGCCGCATGGCAGGGCGAGCTGGAGCAAAAAACAGGGGGGCTCGCGGGGCAGCACTTGCAGCGGGCGGAGCGGTGGGTGAGGCGCCGGTGCAGCGGGACGGTGCGAGGCGGCGCCCGCGGGAAGGGGCAGAGGCCGCGGCCACGGCGGCGTGGTGTGCGGGTGGAAGGCGACGCGGTTGCTACGGCGATGTAAAGAAACAAAGGGGGGCATGACGCGGCTGCTCACCCCCGTTGCAGAGCAGGGGTTCGGCGAGGGGCGGGGAGGCGGGCAAGGACGCGTCCGACGAGGTGACGGCAAACAACGGCGAGCACTGGCACCGGGGATCGGCTCCGATGCCGATCCAGATCCAGCGAGGGGGGACGCTCTGGCGAGGTGGTCCTCGAGAAGGTGGAGGCATCGATGTGGTCGGGGGCAGCTTCATGCGACGGCGACGTCCGACGACATAGGGTCGTCGAGCCTCGATCCAATTTTGGAAAAGGGGGGGAGGGGGAGAGCAACGTGG
>LR738710.1:219161412-219289061 GCA_902687465.1 Secale cereale | reverse complement strand
GGCTCCGATGCCGATCCAGATCCAGCGAGGGGGGACGCTCTGGCGAGGTGGTCCTCGAGAAGGTGGAGGCATCGATGTGGTCGGGGGCAGCTTCATGCGACGGCGACGTCCGACGACATAGGGTCGTCGAGCCTCGATCCAATTTTGGAAAAGGGGGGGAGGGGGAGAGCAACGTGGAGCGGGGGGAGTGGAGACGACCAACTAGGTCACAGGGAGAGAGGGGGGTTAGTAGTAGGGCTCGGTCCAAGTGGGCCGGCCTGACTGGTCTCCGTCAGCTGGGCCGAGGCCCATTGGGGAAAACGGAGGGGGGCTCTCTTTTCTTTTCTGTCTTGGATCAATTTGGGCTACCAAATGACTTTTTCTATAAACCAAACTTGGCACATAAATCACGCACAATATTGTGGTGTTGCACAAAAGGTTTGGAGTCAAAAGGAGCAATTCAAATTTGTACTTGAATTTAATTATGTTTATTTAATCCTGCTTACCCACTAAAATTTTTCTAGGGGCAGACTAAAAATCCATTTAATGTTGGTTCCTACATGTTAATTATTTAGTGAATATTTACAACCCATCGGACATTTTTACTCGACGGGTTGAAGAAATAATAATTTGACTTCATTTTTAATTTGAAGTTGAGCTTGGTTTGGAACACTGTGAGGATTAGCAACTTAATCATGATGACGGGGCATCATTAGGCATGAGATTACTGTAGCACGATTCTCGGGGTGTTACATGATACGTCTCCAATGAATCTATAATTTTTTATTGTTCCATGTTGTTATATTATCATTCTTGGATATTTTACAATCATTTTCTAGCAACTTTATATCATTTTTTGGGACTAACCTATTGACATAGTGCCCAGTGCTAGTTGTTGTTTTTTGCTTGTTTTCTACTTCACATAAAATAAATATCAAACGGAGTCCAAATGCCACGAAACTTTTTGGAGATTTTTTCGGACCAGAAGACATCCAGAGAGTCAAAGAAGTGTACGAGGGGAAGCCCGTGGGGCCCATGAGACACCAGGGCGCGCCCCTAGGACCCTAGTTTGCCCTGGTGGGTAGTGGGGCCCACCGACCTCCATCTCTATATGTACCAAAATAATCCAGAAACCCTAGAGGAGTCGACAAAAATTAGTTTCAGCCGCCGCAAGCTCTAGAACTACGAGATCAAACATGGAGCCTTTTTTGGCACTCCGCCGAAGGGGAATACGATTACGGAGGGGTTCTTCATCCTCATTGGTGCTCCTCCGATGACGCCTGAGTATTTCACCACAGACCTACGGGTCCGTAGGAAGTAGCTAGATGGCTTCTCTCCTTTTTATTTTCAATACAATGTTCTCTTGGGAGATCTATAAGATGTAATTCATTTTGCGGTGTGCTTGTTGGGATCCAATTAATTGTGAGTTTATTATCACATCTTTTGTTATCCATACATGATTATTATAGCCTCGTGTTTCTTTTTTGATATTTCGGTTTTGTTTGAACAACTTGATTGATTTATCTTTCAATGGGAAGAGGTGCTTTGTAATGGGTTCAATCTTGCGGTGCTCAATCGCAGTGACAAAAAGAGACATGGCACGCACGTATCATTGCTATTAAAGATAAAATTATGGGGTCTATTCCTACATGAATATATCTTGGCTACATCATGTCATCGTTCTTAAGGCATTACTCCGTTTCTCCATGAACTTAATACACTAGATGCATGCTAGATAGCAGTCGATGTATGGAGTAATAGTAGTAGATGTAGGCAGGAGTCGGTCTACTAATCTTGGACAAGATGCCTATATACGTGATCAGTATCTTGGATATCGTCATAATTGTTTGCTCTTCTATCAATTGCCCAACAGTAATTTGTTTAACCACCAGATGCTATTTTCTCGAGAGAAGCCACCAGTCAAACCTACGGCCCCCGGGTCTTTTTCTCATCATATGCTTTCAGATCTATGTTGCCATTTGCGTTTCCAATTTATTTTGCCTCTTTTGTTTCAGATCTATATTATCAAAGACCCAAATATATCTCGCTGCATTTTATTTGCTTTAATTTTATTTGCATCTATCAATCTATCTTTTTATCATATTACTTAACCCAAGAGGGATTGATAACCCCTCTATGCGTCGGGTTGTGAGGATTTGTTGTTTGTGTGCATGTGTTGTTTACATAGCTTGTGTGGTTCTCCTACTGGACTGATAACCTTTATTTCATAACTGAGGGAAGTACTTACCGCCACTATGTTGCATCATCCCCTCCTCTTATGGGAATTTACTACGTGGTTCACAAGTAGCATGCACCTACTGAAAATATTGGTTATGAGATTCCTTAGGGTATGATAGAGAAACTGCTAGCTAATCCTTATGTAGGAGACGGAACACTACATCCTGATATGCACCTAATCTATGTGGATGAAGTATGTGGATTATTTAAGCTTGCGGGTTTACCTGGAGATGCAGTTAATAAGAAGGTTTTCCCTTTATCTTTCGGGATAAATCCTTGACCCAAAAGTAGTATCCAATGCATCTAGTTCATCGATTGAAATTGGATCTTGGAGTTGGAATCGATAGAAATTCGAATTTCACAAAAAGTATTATCCAATGCATCTAGTTCATCGACATCAGAATTATATCTATAATTTTTGGCCTTGAGAAGGAGAAAGTATCTCTCTGGTATATCATCATAATTATTTGCTCTTCTATCAATTTCCCAATAGTAATTTGTTTACCCACTGTATCATATTTTCTTGAGAGAAGCCACTAGTGAAATCAACGGCATGTGGGTCTACTTCTCATCATATAATTTGAGATCTACATTACTATTTGCGTTTCCAGTTTATTTTGCCTCTTTTGTTTCTGATCTATATTATCAAAAACCCAAAAGTACCTCGCTTCTTTTTATTTGCATCTATTACTCTATCTTTTTATCATATTACTTTACCCAAGAGGGATTGAAAACCCCTCTATGCGTCGGGTTGCGAGGATTTATTATTTGTGTGCAGGTGTTGTTAACATAGCTTGCTTGGTTCTCCTACTGGATTGACAACCTCGGTTTCATAACTGAGGGAAATACTTACCGCCGCTATGTTGCATCATCCCCTCCTCTTCGGGAAATTTGCTGACGCGGTGCACAAGTAGCAGGAAGAATTTCTAACGCCGCTACCGGGGAAGATCAAGTCAAGGTCTATCAGGTTCCTACACATAAACTCCCATCTCCTTGCTATTTACATTATTTACCATTTTCCTCCCATCTTCATCTTTACCACTTCTAAAATGTTTTTACAAAAACACAAAAATATTTTCCTTTTTATTTGCCTTCTTACCGCTTGCCATTTTCGTTTGCCATTATGTCTTATTTTGTTGCTTTGCTTGTTTTTTGACCTAATTGTGTGTTTATAGGAAATCGGAAGGAAAAGGTTCATGGATCCTCATCCACTTGCTAATCTTTTTAAATATCCAATTGTGATGAACCAATTTCTAGTGAATTGAGTGCACTAGATTATCTACATGATGTTTTGCTTGAGATTCGTGAATCTGAAAACTGTGATGAAGTGCAAATAGAAGACTTCTATGAAGTAATTCACAATATCTCCTTGAATGAAAAGCATGATTGCAATGGTGTTATAATAAATTCTGTTAATTTCAATTATGCTAATAATATGCGAAAGCCCAAGCTTGGGGATGCTAATTTTGATATGTCCTCTACTTATTGCAATGATCACGATTGGGGTGATTCTTCTTATGATCTTGAAAAATTATTAAAGCCTCATGATGAATATGATTGCAATATTATTGAAAGAGGGTTTGGATGAGTTCCAACATTAGGTAATAATGATCCCACTACTTTGGAGAATGATTGATCTTATGAATTTTTTGATAAAAGTGGGCTTGGAGAGGTCATGACTTTATTTGATAATAATCCCACTATTTTGGAAGAGTGTCAACTTTGCATGCATGTGGATCATATAGAGAGTATGTTATGTGATAGCTATATTATTGAATTTGATTATGATCCTACATACAATTATTATGAGAGAGGAAAATATGGTTGTAGAATATTCATGTTACTAAATTACCTCTCTTGATGCTTCAATTTTCAAAGTTATATTCTTCTTCCTTGCTTATGCAAGTTTTTGCTTGCCTTGATAATTTGTTTGCTTATAAAATGCCTATACATAGGAAGTATGTTAGACTTAGATGTATTTGTCACGTATTTTATGATGCTCTCTTTGTTCTTCCATTCTTGTCTTTCATGTGAGCATCATTAAAATTAGCAATGCCTAGCTAAAAGGGTTTGTTGGGAGACAACCCAATATTTTTCTTTCCTGTTTTTAAATAAATTACATAATATTACTTCTGTAATGATTGTGTTTTTGTGTTTCAAATAGTGTTTATTCCAAGCAAAGCATTTAGGAATGATTTGGGTGAGAGTTGATTTGATTCAATGCATCATCAGAAATTTTCCCGTCCAATAGCAGAATTGTTTTCAATTGATGTAGCGAGAACAATTTCTGAATTTTTTTACACCAAATTGATATACAAACTTCCCACGTCTTCCTAATTGTTCATGAGTTTTAGAGTTACATAAGTATGACTAAAAAATACATCTTTACATACTGTTCTGTTTTTGACAGAATCTATTTTCGTTGGATTATATGCTTATTTTGATGAATCTATGGTTTGTATCAGGGGGTATAAGCCATGGTAAAGCTATACTATAGTAGGTATAATCTAATAAAAAATATGAATGGGTTTGCAACAGTACTTATAGTAAAGATGAGTTTTATTATACTATCGGATCTCACGAGGTTTTGTTAAGTTTTGTGTGCTTCAAGTTATCAAGTTTTGGGTGAGATCACGATGGATGAAGGAATACAGAGTGAAAAGAGCCTAAGCTTGGAAATGCCCCATGGAACCGCAAGGTAATATTCAATAAGTATCAATCAACTAAGCTTGGTGATTCCCTGGAACACATCCCCTCTTTCTTTTAACGACCATCGGTAATTTTACTTGGAGCTATATTTTTATTCGTCACATATCATGATTTTTTCTTGGAACATCTTGTATTATATGTGTATTTGCTTGTTTTTCTTTATAGTTTGTCACAATCATCCTTGCTAGATGCACCTATTTAAGAGAGCCAAAATTATGCTATTATTTATTAGAATTGCTCTTTATGCTTCACTTAATTTTTTTAGTGCCATGGAATTGCTCTAGTGCTTCACTTATATCTTTTTTAGCATGGTGGAACCGTTATTTTGAAGATATATGATCTCATGCTTCACTTAGATTATTTTGGGAGTTAGTAGAAATTTTGGAAAAATATTCTCTCATGCTTCACGTATATTATTTGATGAAACTTTGAAGAAATATGTGCTCTCGTTCTTCACTTAAATTTGTTTGAGAGCTTTTTTTAGCAATGGAAATTTGCTTTAAAATAATTTCGTTCCAAAGTGATAGATATGTAGGGAGGATATTATAAAAACTTTCATGAAGATCATTGGATATTAAACATGATTCCTTGCAATAGTTTTGCAATATGACGATAGTGATATGTTAGTTATGTTGGTGAGTAATTATGCTTTAGTAAGAATATTGGTGTTAAGGGTTGTGATTCCCTATGCAAGCATGTTAAGCCAATATTTATGCAATGAAGTTACATCCTACTTCTGTGCATTATTCGGTGTTAGTTATGTTTAATGTTATTTATATGATGGTTTTCGTTCCTTGGTTGGTCACTTCTCAATCTATTTCCTAGCCTTGACTTGTACTAAGCGGGAATACTGCTTGTGCATCTAAATCCTAAAACCCAAGTTGTGCCAAGTGAGTCCACCATACCTACCTATATGCGGTTCCACGCCGTACTAAGTAAATTTGCATGTGCCAACTCTATTTTTCCAATAAACTTATCATTTGTGTGCCTGTACCGCTCATGAAGCGGCGAGGGGTGGCCGATATTTTCGATGCTAAGTAGGTTATTCTCGAGATGAGTGTTTATTCATTTGTCATTGCACGAGAGTGTGGCGATAATAGGGATGCCCATTAAGAAAATATGCCCTAGAGGCAATAATAAAGATGTTATTTGTATTTCCTTATATCATGATTAATGTCTTTTATTCATGCTAGAATTGTATTAACCGGAAACTTAGTATATGTGTGAATACATAGACAAAACAGAATGTCCCTAGTATGCCTCTACTAGACTAGCTCATTGATCAAAGATGGTTATGTTTCCTAGCCATAGACATGAGTTGTCATTTGATCAATGGGATCACATCATTAGGAGAATGATGTGATGAACAAGACCCATCCGTTAGCTTAGCACTATGATCGTTTAGTTTTACTGCTATTGCTTTCTTCACGACTTATACATGTTCCTATGACTATGAGATTATGCAACTCCCGAATACCGGAGGAACACCTTGTGTTCTATCAAACATCACAACGTAACTGGGTGATTATAAATATGCTCTACAGGTGTCTCTGAAGGTGTTCGTGGTGTTGGCATAGATCAATAATATGATTTGTCATTCAAAGTGTCGGTGAGGTATCTCTGGGCCCTCTCGGTAATACACATCATAATAAGCCTTACAAGCAAATGACTAATGAGTTAGTCACGAGATGATCTATTATGAAACGAGTAAAGAGACTTGCCGGTAACGAGATTGAATTAGGTATTGAGATACCGACGATCAAATCTTGGGCAAGTAACATACTGACGACAAAGGGAACAACGTAGGTTGTTATGCGGTTTGACCGATAAAGATCTTCGTAGAATATGTAGGAGCCAATATGAGCAGCCAGGTTCCGCTATCGGTTATTGACCGGAGATGGGTCTCGGTCATGTCTACATAGTTCTCGAACCCGTAGGGTCTGCACGCTTAACGTTTGATGACGATCGGTATTATGAGTTTATGAGTTTTGATGTACTGAAGGTAGTTCAGAGTCCCGGATGAGATCACGGACATGACGAGGAGTCTTGGAATGTCCGAGACATAAATATTAATATATTGGATGACTATATTCGGACATCGTAAGTGTTCCGGGTGTTATCGGGTAAAACCGGAGTGCCGGAGGGGGTTACCGGAACCCCCCGAGGGAGTATGGGCCATAGTGGGCCAATGAGGGAAAGAAAGGGGAACCCATAGGGCTGGCCGCACCCCCTAGGGTTCCTAGTTGGACTAGGAATAGGGGGAGGCACCCCTCTCCTTTCCTTCTCCTCTCCCCCTTCCTTTCCTACTCCTAGTAGGAATAGGAAAAGGGGGTTCCTATTCCTACTTGGAGTAGGAATCCTACTCCCTTGGCGCGCCCTATGGCCAGCCGCACCTCCCCCCTTGCTCCTTTATATACGGGGGCAGGGGGCAACTAAGGACACTCAAGAAACATTGTTCTAGCCATGTGCGGTGCCCCCCTCCACAGAAACACACCTCGGTCATACCGGTGCATAGCTTAGGCGAAGCCCTGCGCCGGTAGTTCATCGTCTCCATCACCACGCCGTCATGCTGACGGAACTCTCCCGTGAAGCTCTACTGGATCAAGAGCTCGTGGGACGTCATCAAGCTGAACGTGTGCTGAACGCGAAGGTGCCGTACGTTCGGTGCTTGATCGGTTGAATCGCAAAGACGTTCAACTACATCAACCGCGTCACTAGATGCTTCCGCTTTCGGTCTACGAGGGTACATATACACACTCTCCCCTCTCGTTCCTATGCATCTAGTAGATAGATCTTGCGTGATCATAGGAATTTTTTTGAAATACTACATTCCCCTACAGCGGTATCAGCGCCGGGTCTATGCATAGATGATATGCACGAGTAGAACTCAAGTGAGTTGTGGACGATACTAGTCATACTGCTTACCAGCATGTCATACTTTGATTCAGCGGTATTGTTGGATGAAGCGGCCTGGACCGGCATTACGCGTACGCTTACACGAGACTGGTTCTACCGACGTGCTTCGCACACAGGTGGCTGGCGGGTATCAGTTTCTCCATCTTTAGTTGAATCGAGTGTGGCTACGCCCAGTCCTTGTGAAGGTTAAAACAGCACATACTTGACGAAAGATCGTTGTGGTTTTTGTATGCGTGTGTAAGAACGGTTCTTGCTAAGCCCGTAGCAGCCACGTAAAACTTGCAACAACAAAGTAGAGGACGTCTAACTTGTTTTTGCAGGGCATGTTGTGATGTGATATGGTCAAGAAATGATGAGTTATACATTATTGTATGAGATGGTCATGTTTTGTAAAGTTATCGGCAACTGGCAGGAGCCATATAGTTGTCACTTTATTGTATGAAATACAATCACCATGTAATTGCTTTACTTTATCACTAAGTGGTAGTGATAGTCGTGGAAGCAATAGTTGGCGAGACGACAACGATGCTACGATGAAGATCAAGGTATCACGCCGGTGACGATGGTGATCATGGCGGTGCCTTAGAGATGGAGATCGAAAGCACAAGATGATGATGGCCATATCATGTCACATATTTTGATTGCATGTCATGTTTGTCTTATTATTCTTCTTATTTTGCTTAGTACGGCGGTAGCATTATAAGTTGATCCCTTACAAAATTTCAAGGTACTAGTGTTCTCCCTAAGTATGCACCATTGCGAAAGTTCGTCGTGCCGAGACACCATGTGATGATCGGGTGTGATAAGCTCTACGTTCACATACAACGGGTGCAAGCTAGTTTTGCACACGCAGAATACTCAGGTTAAACTTGACAAGCCTAGCATGTACAGACATGGTCTCGAAACACTGGAGATCAAAAGGTCGAGCGTGAATCATATAGTAGCTATGATCAACATAAGATGTTCACCATTGAAAACTACTCCATCTCACGTGATGATCGGACATGGTTTAGTTGATTTGGATCACGTCGTCATTTAGATGACTAGAGGGATGTCTATCTAAGTGGGAGTTCTTTAGTAATATGATTAATTGAACTTTAATTTATCATGAACTTAGTCATGATAGTTTTTTCATATCTATGTTGTTGTAGATCAATGGCCCGTGCTACCGTTCCCTTGAATTTTAATGTGTTCCTAGAGAAAGCTAAGTTGAAAGATGATGGTAGCAATTACACGGACCGGGTCCGTAACTTGAGGATTATCCTCATTGCTGCACAGAAGAATTATGTCCTTGAAGCACTGCTGGGTGACAAGCCTGCTCTAGGAGCAACCCCGGACGTTATGAACGTTTGGCAAGCTAGTTTTGATGACTACATGATAGTTCAGTGTGCCATGCTTTACGGCTTAAAACCGGGACTTCAACGATGTTTTGAACGTCATGGAGCATATGAGATGTTCCAGGAGTTGAAATTAATATTTCAAGAAAATGCCCGGATTGAGAAATATGAGATTTCCAATAAGTTCTACAGCTGCAAGATGGAGGAGAATAGTTCTATCATTGAACACTTGCTCAGAATGTCTGGGTACTACAATCATATGAGTCAACTTGGATGCAAACTTGACGAAGATAGTGTTATTGATAGAGTTCTTCAGTCACTGCCACCAAGCTATAAAGTCTTCATGATGAACTATAACATGCAAGGGATGCAGAAGACAATTATCGAGCTCAGAGGTAGAAATCAAAAAGGAGCATCAAGTGTTGATTGTTAACAAGACCACTAGTTTCAAGAAAAAGGGCAAGGGAAAGAAGGGAAACTTTAAGAAGAATAGCAAGACAATTACTACTCCCACGAAGAAACCCAAGTCTGGAGGCAAGCCTGAAACAGAGTGCTTCTACTGCAAAGGGACTGGACACTGGAAGCGGAACTGCCCCAAGTATTTGGCGGATAAGAAGGATGGCAAGGTGAACAAAGGTATATGTGATATACATGTTATTGATGTGTACCTTACTAATGCTCGTAGTAGCACCTGGGTATTTGATACCGGTTCGGTTGCTAATATTTGTAACTCGAAACAGGGGCTACGGATTAAACGAAGATTGGCTAAGGACGAGGTGACGATGCGCATGGGAAATGGTTCCAAAGTCGATGTGATCGTCGTGGGCACGCTACCTCTACATCTACCTTCGGGATTAGTTTTAGACCTGAATAATTGTTATTTGGTGCCAGCGTTAAGCATGAACATTATATCTGGATCTTGTTTATTGCGAGACAGTTATTCATTTAAATATGAGAATAATGGTTGTTCCATTTATATGAGTAATATCTTTTATGGTCATGCACCCTTGAAGAGTGGTCTATTCTTGTTGGATCTCGATCGTAGTGATACACATATTCATAATATTGAAGCCAAAAGATGCAAGGTTAATAATGATAGTGCAACTTATTTGGTGCACTGCCGTTTAGGTCATATTGGTGTAAAGCGCATGAAGAAACTCCATAGTGATGGACTTTTGGAATCACTTGATTATGAATCACTTGGTGCTTGACCATGCCTCATGGGCAAGATGACTAAAACTCCGTTCTCCGGAACAATAGAGCGAGCAATAGATTTGTTGGAAATCATCCATACTTGATGTATGTGGACCAATGAGTGTTGAGGCTCGCAGCGGGTATCATTATTTATGACCTTCACTCAAGATTTGAGCAGATATGGGTATATCTACTTGATGAAGCACAAGTCTGAAACATTTGAAAAGTTCAAAGAATTTCAGAGTGAAGTAGAGAATCATCGTAACAAGAAAATAAAGTTTCTATGATCTGACCGTGGAGGTGAATATTTGAGTTACGAGTTTGGTCTTCATTTGAAACAACGTGGAATAGTTTCACAACTCGTGCCACAGCTTAATGGTGTGTCTGAACATCGTAATTGTACTCTATTAGATATGGTGCGGTCTATGAGGTCTCTTACTGATTTACCACTGTCGTTTTGGGGTTATGCTTTAGAGACAACTGCATTCATGTTAAATAAGGCACCATCTAAATCAGTTGAGATGACGCCTTATGAATTGTGGTTTGGCAAGAAACCAAAGTTGTCGTTTCTTAAAGTTTGGGGCTGCAATGCTTATGTGAAAAAGCTTCAACCTGATAAGCTCGAACCCAAGTCGGAGAAATGTGTCTTCATAGGATACCCAAAGGAGACTCTTGGGTACACCTTCTATCACAGATCCGAAGGCAAGATATTTGTTGCTAAGAATGGATCCTTTCTACAGAAGGAGTTTCTCTTGAAAGGAGTGGGAGGAAAGTAGAACTTGATGAGGTAATTGTACCTTTTCCCGAATTGGAAACTAGTACATCACAGAAACTAGTTCTAGTGATTTATACACCAATTAGTGAGGAAGATAATGATCATGATCATGAAACTTCGGATCAAGTTACTACTGAACCTCGTAAATCAACCAGAGTACGTTCTGCGTGGTATGGCAACCCGGTTCTGGAAGTAATGTTACTAGACCATGATGAACCTACGAACTATGAGGAAGCGATGATGAGCCCAAATTCCGCAAAATGGCTTGAGGCCATGAAATCTGAGATGGGATCCATGTATGAGAACAAAGTATGGACTTTGGTTGACTTGCCCGATGATCGGCAAGCCATCGAAAATAAATGGATCTTTAAGAGGAAGACCGACGCTAACGGTAATGTTACTATTTACAAAGCTCGACTTGTTGCGAAAGGTTTTTGACAAGTTCAAGGAGTTGACTACGATGAGACTTTCTCACCCGTAGCGATGCTTAAGTCTGTCCAAATCATATTAGCAATTACCGCATTTTATGGTTATGAAATCTGGCAAATGGATGTCAAAACTGCATTCCTGAATGGATATCTCAAAGAGGAGTTGTATATGTTGCAACCAGAAGGTTTTGTCGATCCTAAAGGTGCTAACAAAGTGTGCAAGCTCCAGCAATCCATATATGGACTGGTGCAAGCATCTCGGAGTTGGAACATACGATTTGATGAGGTGATCAAAGCATATGGTTTTATACAGACTTTTGGAGAAGCTTTTATTTACAAGAAAGTGAGTGGGAGCTCTGTAGCATTTATGATATTATATGTGGATGACATATTGTTGATTGGAAATGATATAGAATTTCTGGATAGCATAAAAGGATACTTGAATAAGAATTTTTCAATGAAAGACCTCGGTGAAGCTGCTTACATATTAGGCATCAAGATCTATAGAGATAGATCAAGACGCTTAATTCGACTTTCACAAAGCACATACCTTGATAACGTTTTGAAGAAGTTCAAAGTGGATCATTCAAAGAAAGGGTTCTTGCCTGTGTTACAAGGTGTGAAGTTGAGTAAGACTCAATGCCCGACCACTGCAGAAGATAGACAGAAAATGAAAGTCATTCCCTATGCCTCATCCATAGGATCTATCATGTATACAATGTTGTGTACCAGACCTGATGTGTGCCTTGCTATATGTTTAGTAGGGAGGTACCAAAGTAATCCAGGAGTGGATCACTGGACAACGGTCAAGAACATCCTAAAGTACCTGAAAAGGACAAAGGATATGTTTCTCGTTTATGGAGGTGACAAAGAGCTCGTCATAAACGGTTACGTCGATTCAAGATTTGACACTGATCCAGATGACTCTAAGTCACAAACCGGATATGTATTTTTATTGAAAGGTCCAGCTGTCAGTTGGTGCAGTCCCAAGAAAAGCATCGTGGCGGGATCTACGTGTGAAGCAGAATACATAGCCGCTTCGGAAGCAGCAAATGCTGGAGTTCATATCCGATCTAGGTGTAATACCTAGTGCATCGGGTCCAATGAAAATATTTTGTGACAACACTGGAGCAATAGCCTTGGCGAAGGAATCCAGGTTTCACAACTAAACAAAGCACATCAAAAGACGCTTCAATTCCATCTGCGATCAAGTCAAGGAGGGAGACATAGAAATTTGCAAGATACACATGGATCTGAATGTCGTAGACCCGTTGACTAAGCCTATTCCATGGGCAAAACATGATCAGCACCAAGACTCCATGGGTGTTAGAATCATTACTATGTAATCTAGATTATTTACTCTAGTTCAAGTGGGATACTGAAGGAAATATGCCCTAGAGGCAACAATAAAGATGTTATTTGTATTTCCTTATATCATGATAAATGTCGTTTATTCATGCTACAATTGTATTAACCGGAAACTTAGTACATGTGTGAATACATAGACAAAATAGAATGTCCCTAGTATGCCTCTACTAGACTAGCTCATTCATCAAAGATGGTTATGTTTCCTAGCCATAGACATGAGTTGTCATTTGATCAACGGGATCACATCATTAGGAGAATGATGTGATGGACAAGACCCATCTGTTAGCTTAGCACTATGATCATTTAGTTTTACTGCTATTGCTTTATTCATGACTTATACATGTTCCTATGACTTTGAGATTATGCAACTCTGATACGTCCAAAACGTATCTATAATTTCTGCTTGCTCCATGCCACTTTTGTGTGATATTGCTATGATATTCATACACTTCCATACACTTTTGATCATATTTGGACTAACCTACTAATCCAGTGCACCTCGGTGCCAGTTTCTGTTTTCGGCTGTTTTTGTATTTCAGGTTTTCACGTTACGAGAACTGCCAGGAAAATTCCAGAAAAATTATATAAAAATCAGCGTTCCAGAACCTACCTTGCGCCCGAAGGGCAGCCGGGGGGGGGGGCACCAGGGCTCCAGGCGCCCTGGCGGCGCCCCCCCCTGGGCCGCGCCGGGGGGGGGGGGCCTGGGCCTCCCGAAGCCTGTCTGGTGCCCCCCTTCGGCATATATTTAGAGCGTCCTTCGAAACCCTCGGGACAAGAACTCTTTTTCGCGATCTCATCTCTGTTCCGCCGCCGCCGCCGCCGCTTCCAAGATCGGGAGCACCAGGAGAACTCTTCCCGGCACCCTGCCGGAGGGGAGGATCACCATCCGGAGCTTCTCCACCACCATGGACGCCTCCCGGATGAGTTGTGAGTAGTCTCCCTTGGACCATGACTCCATGACCAGTAGCTATGTGATGTTCTCCTCCCATTCTTGTGCTTCACTAATTAGTCCTCGTGAGCTGCCCTACATGATCGAGGCACATATGTAATCCTTATGCTGTTGCTATGATGAGTTTGCTGGGATCCGATGGATTATGAGATTATGTTCAGATTGATCTTGAGTAATATATTTGATCTACCTCTTTTATATTTATGTTCATAAGTAATTCTTGCATGTTCTCCGTTGTTATTTATTGCTTTGGCCAAGTAATACGTAGTGACTCCAAGAGGGAACGTTATGCTCGATTGTGGGTTCATGCCCCTCGATGACTAGCTTGAGTGACAGAAACATGAGTCTAGGGGATGTGCTGTTGCCACAAGGGGGAAAACAACGGTGCTTGTGCCCGCGGGTGCAAGGAGTGTTTACTTTACGCAAAGTTCTTTTAATGCAGTTGTCTGTTGCATTGAGTTTACACTACGGGTGGGAATCACAACTTAATACCAACGAGATGTTCTGGATAGATATCTCAAGGTGGATGATTAGTAGTAGATATTGATGGATTTCGGTCTACTTACATTGGCGTACCGCCCATGCTTTGAACCTCAACCTTTCTTGCAATGTAGTCAGCATTGGTTTGCGTTCGTGGTCCTGTCAATTGCCCAGCTGTAATTCGTTTACCTCACATAGCTGTTTTATCGTCTTTTGGGAGAGAGACATCACTAGTGAACATCATGAGACTCCGGTCCATATTACCATCATTGATCTCATCCGCTATTTACTTTTCGCTATTATTTACTATTGCAAACATTATCTATCACTACTATCATTTGCGTTTAATCCTTTGTGAACTACAAGGCCGGAGGGATTGACAACCTCTCTGTACTCGTTGGTAGCAAAGTTATTTGTATCTGTGTGCAGGTCCACGTTGATTGCTAATCCGCGCCGTTAGCAGTTGACACCTACTTGTTGAACCTAGGAGTCTCTGGGGATTCAATCCTTGGAATCTTTGCTAAGGGAAAACACTTCCACAACACTACATCTTTCACCTTCCACTTGGGGTAACCAACGAGGGGTTAGAGGCCCATCAAGGAGTATTTTCTGGCGCCGTTGCCGGGGACTCCACTCTTCAGGATAGGGGAGTTGCACGCTATCTTTTACCTTTGCTTTTTAGTCTTGTTAGTTTACCTTTCAGTTTCTGCTTTAGTACCTTTTATCGAAAATCACAAAAATAGTTATCTTGCTTGCTTGCTACTATGGGTTCCACCAAGAACACCAAGTTGTGTGACTTCACTAGTCACAACAACGATGACTTTATCAGCACACCTATCACTACACGTGCCACTTCAGCACCTTCATATGAAATTAAACCTGCTTTACTGAACTTAGTCATGAAAGATCAATTCTCCGGTGCTGGAGATGATGCTGCTTTACACTTGAACAACTTTATTGAACTTTGTGATTTGCAAAAGGACCAAGAAATAGATGGTAATGTTGTTAAGCTTAAGCTTTTTCCTTTCTCCTTGAGAGGAGGAGCTAAAATTTGGTTTCAGTCTTTGCCTAGAAATAGCATAGATTCATGGGACAAGTGCAAAGATGCTTTTATTGGAAAATACTATCCACCTGCTAAAATTATCCAACTGAGAAGTAACATAATGAATTTTAAACAATTGGATAATGAACACGTTGCCCAAGCTTGGGAACGTATGAAATCTCTTATCAAGAACTGCCCTACTCATGGTTTGACTACTTGGATGGTTATCCAAACTTTTTATGCAGGTTTGAACTTTACCTCGCGGAACTTGTTAGATTCAGCCGCGGGAGGAACTTTTATGTCAACTACGCTTGGTGCTGCCACAAAGCTTCTCGATGAGATGATGACCAACTATTCCCAATGGCACACCGAACGCGCTCCAACAGGTAGGAAGGTAAACTCCGTCGAGGAGATTTCCTCCTTAAATGAAAAAGTTGACTTGATCATGTCTCTATTTTCGAAGCAATCCTCTGTTGATCCTCGTGATGTTCCTTTAAATTCTTTGATTGCTCAAGAACAAGTAGATGTGAACTTTATCTCTAGAAACAATTTTAACAACAATGCTTATAGGAGTAACTTTGGTAACAATCCTAGACCGTTCCCCTCTAATTCTTATGGGAACAACAATGCTTATCCTAGTACCAAGAACTCCACTACTGAACTAGAGATTATGCTTAAAGATTTCATCACTACGCAAAAAGCCTTTAATAAGAGTGTAGAAGAAAAACTACATAAACTAGATGATCTTTCTTTTAAGGTAGACCATTTAGCCAATGAGGTAAAATTGCTAAATATTAAAACTTCTCCTCTTGAGGAGAGGGAAGTCACTCCTATAAATGCTATTCAAGTGCAAATTAATGAAAATATTAGGATGATGGCTAAACTTAAAGAAAGATGGGCTAGAGAAAGGGAGGAAGAAGATAGAATTAAGAGCCTTCCTACCCACCACACTGTTGCTACTATCCAAGTTGTTAAAGATGTCCAAACCCTTAGCACCCAATGTACTCCTGGTCCCAATGGACCTATTAATGGTGATGCTATGACTATAGAAACTACCAAACAAGTGAACCTATAGGACACCACTACCACTTTACTTGATGCTAATGACCTTGATTTTGATAATTGCACTCTTACCGAAGTTATTGATTTCCTTCACAAGATGTCTAGAGATCCCCGCACTAGCACACTTAACCTTGCCTTCACAGAGCATATCACTAATGCTCTCATCAAAGCTAGGGAGGAGAAACTTAGAGTAGAAGCCTCCATACCTAGAAAGCTAGAAGATGGTTGGGATCCTATGATAAAAATTAAATTGAATGACTTCTCTTGCTATGCATTATGTGATGTTGGAGCTAGTACCTCTGTTATGCCCAAAAGAATATATGATATGCTTAAATTGAAACCTTTTGATTCTTGTTCTTTTGGTGTTCGTCTCGTTGATTCTTCCATAAAGAAACCTTTGGGGAGAATCGACGATGTTCTTATCGTTGTTAATGATAATTATGTTCCCGTTGATTTTACTATTATGGATATTGAATGTGATCCTTCATGTCCAATTATTTTGGGACGTCCTTTTTTACGCACTGTTGGTGCTATCATATACATGAAAGAGGGTAATATAAAATTTCAGTTTCCTCTCAAGAAAGGGATGGAACACTTCCCTCGTAAGAATATCAAGTTACCTTTTGAGTCCGTTGTACGGGCTAGCTATTGTTTTACTCTTGATAAAACTTGATCTATATGCATTATGCCTAGCTTAAAGGCATAAAAGAAAGCGCTTTTGGGAGGCAGCCCACATGAATAAATTTTTATATTTTGCTTTTGTTGTGTCTTGATTTTGTTTACTACAGTAGCATCATCATTGTATCTTTGCTTTTCATATTTTGTGCCAAGTATAGCCTCTGATTGCTAGAAAGTTCAAAAGTTGTGAGGTGTTGTCCAGGAAACAGATTCTGTCCTTGGATAGAAAAATTCGTATAAAATCACCAGGTCATCTTTTTGGTCTGAATTGTTTCGACAGTGTTCTCTATATAATTGTCTTTCGTGCGTCTGTTCAGAGTTTTTTGATTTGAGTTGCAGAAGTGCCCCGAACAAATCAATTACTACCTGCTGTTCTGTTTTTCACAGATTCTGTCCTGTTTTGCCTTTCCTTCATTTTGCAAACCAAGAGCTTGCTTTTTCTTTGCAAAATACTTTTGGAAATCTTGAGAAACAGTAGAACTTCAAGAATGTCTTTATTTCCAGCAAGGTATAATTATTTTATTAAGGGTACTAACCTCGCTAATCAGATTATGATGAGTTATGTATGAAGGGAGTTTTCAATTGTGCGAGGGAAGATGATAAAAAGATTCAGGAGTGTCAAGCGCTCAACATTGGGGATGCCCCCGTGCACCCCCAAGAAATATTCAAGGAGACTCAAGCGTCTAAGCTTGGGGATGCCCCCGTGCATCCCCTTCTCCATCAACATTATCAGTTCGTCTTTCGTTCCGCTATATTTTTATCACTTCATGTGTTATGTGCTATGCTTGGAGCGTCTTGCTTTTAGTTTTCTTTTTAGTTTTTCATAACGAGTCGGAACTTAGCTTTCTTTATGTGGGAGAGAAACACGCTCCACTTCTACCTAGAACATAAAATAGAATTTTCATGCCTATCTTTGCTGTGTGTGTTCTTTGTCTTTTAATAGCTACTATCATGCTCTGCTCTTAGTATTCATACTTATCTTTTCAAAGAGCTTTTGTTTAGTTGGTTGCTTGAACTCTCTTTTATTACCATGCTTATCTAATTAAGAGAGTTTGCTTCCGTTGCATTGGTTAGTATGTCTATGATAAATATGCTACGTGCATAATGGCGCTTAGTAGTTCAGGTTTTCTTATGGTTAGTCTCAAATAGCTGGGGGATTCCCAATGTGTTATTGGAATACCAACTTGATTTGTTTGCCGATGATGTGGTATGGTTTAGTAATATCTTCCTTCGAGAATTTATTTTGATTTACTTGGCGTATGCTCACGCATATTTAAGACTGTAAAGAAAGTCTTCAAGCCTTGATGATCTTTTATTTCTGAGTAGCAATATAACTTCCATGCCTGATTCAATATTGCTTTGTCGCTCTGCATGATTATGACCGTCATTGATCTCTTAGTTGGTCGCTCCCAGTTTGCTAACCTCCACCTGTACTAAGCAGACTAATCTTGCAATACATAGCTCATGGGAATGTAGCTTAAAAACTATTGTGGTAAAGAATATGTTGCCTATGTATCTTATTTCTTATAAGTTGCTTGCTGAGAGGTAACCATGTTTCTGGGGACGCCATCAACTGTCACACTTTTGTTGAATATCATGTGAGTTGCTATGCATATTCGTCTTGTCTGAAGTAAGGGTGATTTGCCATGGGTTGAATGAGTATGCATATTGTTAGAGAAGAACATTGGGCCGCCAACCAAAGCCATGTATCATGGTGGAAGTTTTAGCTTGGACATTAATCCTCAATCTCTTATGAGAATATGCTTATGTTGGAAATATGCCCTAGAGGCAATAATAAAAGAGTTATTATTATATTTCCTTGTTCATGATAATCGTTTATTATCCATGCTATAATTGTATTCACTGGAAACTCAAATACATGTGTGGATGAATAGACAGACTTTGTGTCCCTAGTAAGCCTCTACAGAACTAGCTCGTTGATCAAAGATGACCGCGGTTTCCAGGTCATAGACATGAGTTGTCATTTGATAACGGGATCACATCATTAGGAGAATGATGTGATGGACGAGACCCAAACGTTAAACATAGCTTTTGATCGTGTCAGTTATCGCTATAGTTTTCTGCATGTCAAGTATAAGTTCCTATGACCATGAGATCATGTAACTCACTGACACCGTAGGAGTGCTTTGTGTGTGCCAAACGTCACAACGTAACTGGGTGACTATAAAGGTACTCTACAGGTATCTCCGAGGGTGTCTGTTGAGTTGACATGGATCGAGACTGGGATTTGTCACTCCGTGTGACGGAGAGGTATCTCCGGGCCCACTCGGTAATACGTCATCTCAATGAGCTCAAAGTGACTAAGTAGTTGGTCACGGGATTATGTATTACGGTAACGAGTAAAGAGACTTGCCGGTAACGAGATTGAACTAGGTATAGAGATACCGACGATCGAATCTCGGGCAAGTAACATACCGACGAGACAAAGGGAACTGTATACGGGATTGCTTGAATCCTTGACATCGTGGTTCATCCGATGAGATCATCGAGAAACATGTGGGAACCAATATGGGTATCCAGATCCCGCTATTGGTTATTCACCTGGGAGTGTCTCGGTCATGTCTACATGGTTTCCGAACCCGCAGGGTCTACACACTTAAGGTTCGGTGACGCTAGGGTTGTTAGTGAGAACAGTGCATGGTTACCGAAGGTTGTTCGGAGTCCCGGATGAGATCCCGGACGTGACGAGGGTCTCCGGAATGGTCCGGGGACGAAGATTGATATATAGGATGAAAGGTTTCGGAGTCCGGAAGTGTTCCGGGGAGCATCGGGAAATCGGCGGATTACCGAAAAGGGTTTCGGGGGTCCCGGAAGTGGTTCTGGGCCTAATGGGCCACAAGGGGGGACACCACAGCCCTCATAGGGCTGTGCGCCCCCCCCTGGGCCCTCTCCTCATGCGCAAGGGGAGGTGGACCCTCCTAGGGCTGCCGCACCCCCCTGGCTTGGGGGGCAAGGCACCTAGGGGGGGAAACCCTAGGGCCTGGCCCTTGGCCGCCGCCCCCCTCTGCCCTGGCCGCCGGCCCCCCTAGGGGAAACCCTAGGGCGCCCCCCTCTCCTCCTTCCCCCTATATATAGAGAGGTAGAGGGAGGGCAGCCAACACACGTTTGTGCCTCGGTGCTGCCCTCCCTCTCCCACAACATATTCGTCTTCCCGCGGTGCTTAGGCGAAGCCCTGCTGGAATCCTCCTCCACCATCACCACCACGCCGTCGTGCTGCCGGTCTCTCCATCAACCTCTCCTCCACCCCTTGCTGGATCAAGAAGGAGGAGACGTCCCCGAGCCGTACGTGTGAAGAACGCGGAGGCACCGTTGCTTCGGTGCTAGGATCTTCGGCGATCTGAATCGCGGCGAGTACGACTCCATCAACCGCGTTCTTAACGCTTCCGCTTAGCGATCTACAAGGGTACGTAGATCCAACTCTCCTCTCGTAGTAGCATCTCCTAGATTGATCTTGGTGAACGTAGGAAAAATTTTTGTTTCCCATGCAACGTTCCCCAACAGTGGTATCAGAGCTAGGATCTTGCGTAGATGCTTTCTCGAGTAGAACACAAAAGGGTTCGTGGGCGTTGATGTTTAAATTGCTGCCCTCCTTAGTCTTTCTTGATTCAGCGGTATTATGGGATGAAGCGGCCCGGACCAACTTTACATGTCCACGTACATGAGACCGGTTCCATCGACAGACATGTGACTTTTGTTGCATAAGATGGCTGGCGGGTGTCTGTCTCTCCTATCTTAGTTGAATCGGAATAGAACAAGGCGGTCCTTGTAGAAGGTTAAATAGCAACTTGAATATCACCGTTGTGGCTTTGCGTAGGTAAGAAGCGTTCTTGCTAGATACCCATAGCAGCCACGTAAAACATGCAACAACAAATTAGAGGACGTCTAACTTGTTTTTGCAGGGTATGTATGTGATATGATATGGCCAATGACATGATGAGATATATTTGATGTATGAGATGATCATGTTGTAATAGTTAATATCGACTTGCATGTCGATGCATACGGCAACCGGCAGGAGCCATAGGGTTGTCTTTAATTTTTGTATGACTGCGTGTCAATCACTAAGCGCTTTGTAATGCTTTACTTTATCGCTAAACGGTAGCAATAGTAGTAAGAGCATGGTGGGCGCCGACAACCCCGATGGCGACACGATGATGGAGATCATGATGATGGGGATCATGGTGTGGCACCGGTGACGATGGAGATCATGCCGGTGCTTTGGAGATGGAGATCAAAAGAACGAGTTGATGGCCATATCATGTCACTTATGATTTGCATGTGATGTTAATCCTTTTATGCATCTTATTTTGCTTAGGACGACGGTAGCATTATAAGATGATCCTTCACTAAAATTTCAAGATAAAATTGTGTTCCCCCCGAGTGTGCGCCGTTGCGAAGGTTCGTCGTTTCGAAGCACCACGTGATGATCGGGTGTGATAGACTCTACGTTCGCATACAACGGGTGCAAGCCAGTTTTGCACATGCAGAACACTCGGGTTAGACTTGACGAGCCTAGCATGTACAGACATGGCCTCGGAACACGGAAGACCGAAAGGTCGAACATGAGTCATATAGTAGATATGATCAACATGTTGATGTTCACCATTGACACCACCTCATCTCACGTGATGATCGGACTTGGGTTGGTGGATTTGGATCATGTCACGCTCGAATGACCAGAGGGATGTCAATTTGAGTGGGAGTTATAATTAATTTGATTAGGTAATAACTCACTTATCATGAACAATAGTCTAAAATGTCTTTGCAAATCTTTTGTTGTAGATGGCTCGCGCAGTAGCTCCCCTGAATTTTAATGCGTTCCTAGAGAAAGCTAAACTGAAAGATGATGGGAGCAACTTTGTGGACTGGCTCCGCAATCTGAGGATCATCCTCACAGCTGCCCAAAAGGTTTATGTCCTAAATGCACCGCTAGGTGAACCCCCCGCTCCTACAGCCACTTCAGACGTTTTGAACGCCTGGCAGTCGCGTTCGGATGACTATTCGATAGTGCAGTGTGCCATGTTGTACGGCTTGGAAGGAGGACTTCAAAGGCGTTTTGAACGTCATGGTGCATATGAGATGTACCAGGAGTTGAAGTTCATCTTTGAAAAGAATGCTAAGATCGAGAGGTATGAGACCACCGATAAATTCTTTGCTTGCAAGATGGAGGAGAATTCGTCTGTCAGTGAACACTTACTGAAGATGTCTGGGTACTATACCCGCATAGCTGATCTGGGACTTGTGTTCCCGGATGAGGCTATCATTGACAGAATTCTCCAGTCACTCCCTCCAAGCTACAAGAGCTTCGTGCAGCAGTATAACATGCAAGGGATGAACAAGACCATCGCCGAGCTGTTTTCGATGCTGAAAGTCGCTGAGGCAGACATCCAGAAGGAGTATCAAGTGTTGATGGTCAATAAAACCACCAGTTTCAAGAAGAATGGAAAGGGCAAGAAGGGTAACTCTAAGAAGGGTGGCAAAGCAGTTGCTAATCCTGAAGAAACCCAAGGCTGGGCCCAAGCCAGAGACTGAGTGTTTCTATTGCAAGGGGAACGGCCACTGGAAGCGGAACTGCCCCAAGTATCTGGCGGACAAGAAGGGGGCCAACAACAACAAAGGTATATGTGATATACATGTTATTGATGTGTACCTTACCAACTCTCGTTGTAGTGCCTGGGTATTTGATACCGGTTCGGTTGCTCACATTTGCAACTCTAAACAGGAACTGCGGAATAAACGGAGGCTGGCGAAGGACGAAGTGACGATGCGCGTGGGAAATGGTTCCAAGGTTGATGTGATCGCCGTCGGCACGCTCGCTCTTTGATTACCATCGGGATTAGTTATGAACCTGAATAATTGTTATTTAGTGCCTGCGTTAAGCATGAACATTATATCTGGATCTTGTTTATTGCGAGACGGTTACTCATTTAAATCAGAGAATAATGGTTGTTCTATTTATATGAGTAATATCTTTTATGGTCATGCACCCGAAGTTAGGGGTTTATTCTTATTGAATCTCGATAGTGATGATACACATGTTCATAACATTGATGCCAAAAGATGTAGAGTTGATAATGATAATACCACTTTCTTGTGGCACTGCCGTCTGGGTCATATCGGCGTGAAACGCATGAGGAAGCTCCATGCTGATGGACTTTTGGAGTCTCTTGATTTTGAATCACTTGACACGTGCGAGCCGTGCCTCATGGGCAAGATGACAAGGACCCCGTTTTCAGGGACAATGGAACGGGCAAGTGACTTATTGGAAATCATACATACTGATATGTGCGGTCCGATGAGTGTAACGGCGCGCGGTGGATATCGTTATTTTCTCACCTTCACTGACGACTTAAGTAGATATGGGTATATTTACTTGATGAAGCATAAGTCTGAAACTTTTGAAAAGTTCAAGCAATTTCAGAGTGAAGTTGAAAATCATCGTAACAAGAAGATCAAGTTCCTACGATCTGATCGAGGGGGAGAATATCTGAGTTATGAGTTTGGTGATCACTTAAGAAAATGTGGAATTGTTTCACAGTTGACGCCACCCGGAACACCACAGCGTAATGGTGTGTCCGAACGTCGTAATCGAACCCTATTAGATATGGTACGTTCTATGATGTCTCTTGCCGATTTGCCACTATCGTTTTGAGGATATGCGTTAGAGACAGCTGCATTCACTTTAAATAGGGCTCCATCTAAGTCCGTTGAGACAACACCGTATGAACTGTGGTTTGGTAAGAAACCTAAGTTGTCTTTTCTCAAGGTTTGGGGTTGCGATGCTTATGTCAAAAGGCTTCAGCCAGAAAAGCTCGAACCCAAAGCGGACAAATGTGTCTTCATAGGATACCCAAAAGAAACAGTTGGGTACACCTTCTATCTCAGATCCGAGGGCAAAGTGTTTGTCGCTAAGAACGGGTCCTTTCTCGAGAAAGAGTTTCTCTCGAAAGAATTGAGTGGGAGGAAGGTAGAACTTGATGAAGTTATTGAACCTCTGCTTCAACCAGAGAGTAGCGCAGCACAGAAAGATGTTTTTGTGGAGCCTGCAGAGGTTGAAGAGGAAGCCAATGATGATGATCAAGGAGCTTCTGATCAAGTTACTACCGAACCTCGTAGGTCGACAAGGGTACGCACTGCACCTGAGTGGTATGGTAACCCTGTCTTGGAGGTCATGTTGTTAGACAACGGTGAACCTACGAGCTATGGAGAAGCGATGGTGGGCCCGGATTCCGACAAATGGTTAGAGGCCATGAAATCCGAGATGGGATCCATGTATGAAAACAAAGTATGGACTTTGGAAGTATTACCTGAAGGGCGGAAGGCCATTCAGAATAAATGGATTTTTAAGAGGAAGACGGACGCTGACGGTAATGTCACCGTGTATAAAGCTCGACTTGTAGCAAAGGGTTTTTCACAAGTTCAAGGGATTGACTACGATGAGACTTTCTCACCCGTAGCGATGCTTAAATCCGTCCGAATCATGTTAGCAATAGCTGCATATTTCGATTATGAAATTTGGCAGATGGATGTCAAAACAGCGTTCCTTAACGGTTTTTGTCGTGGAATTAGCACGTCAGATGTCTGGATCACGGACTTAGTGGTGAGGCGCGCATCTATGTAGTAGCTTGAGAGGGGTTGAGCGGAATCGAGAGACACGATGCAAGACACGAATTTAGACAGCTTCGGGCCCCGGGAAACATCATCCGGTAATAACCCTACGTGCTGTTTGAGGCTAGATCTCATTATGATCCTCGTGGTGTCGCCGGTAAACCGGCTCTTGGTGTCTAACCCTAGAAACTTGTCTGCTTGTCTAAACTCTAGACCTAACTTGTCTCTTGTCTAACTTGTGAAAAACTTGTCTCCAACTTGTCCTCTTTGGGGAGCCCTGCCCCTCCTTATATATGTTGAAGGGGCGGGTTACATGACTAGTCCTAGTAGGACTAGGATTGATCTATTACAAGGAGTCCTAGTCTTGCTTCCTTTCTGGAGAATATTCCTTGCGCTTTATTATTAAACAGGCCCACAATTAATATGAACCGGCCTTCTGGGCCTTGGGCCTTGTCATCCATGATCCATACGCCGGGTTACCAATGAGTAATATCTTTTAGGCAGGTTGCTTGTAAACCGTCCAGTGATAACGGATCGCCAGTGAATCACCAAGTGTAAACCGCCAAGACCGGCCGGGTTATAATTCCGGCCGGTTCATACCACGGGGGTATATCCCCGACATTAGCCCCCAAGTTTAGCTTGGATGTGTCCATGGTAAACTTAATGCCTGCAAAATAAACACAATAGCGAAACTGATAGGTTGTGCTCCGGGTTAAGAATTTCTTGTAATCCGTCATCTGACCATCCTTAAGTCCTTGTCTTTCCTTCTTCTAGAAAATCCGGGTCAACAGACCAACTTCATATTCAACTTGCTTGCATAAAAAATATTGTAAATAAAGAATCCATTTGAATCGGCCTATAATGCTCTGACTTGATAAAAATATTGGCCTTTGAAATATTCAACTGATATCCAGCCGGCTTGAAGATGTAGAACTTTGCCGGTTTATGATTGCCAAAATTTCCGGGTCACACAATTAATCTGATTGCCAGAACTGAAAATTTGAAGATGTTCCTCCTTTATATGCATATTACCTATAGCCCCCAAGTGCCGGGTCATTATGCAATAATGAGCAGGGACTTTGTATATACTCCATTGAAAATAGTCTTGTATCATCTTGAAGAAATCCAGATTGTTCATCTCAATCACTATGAAACTGAATATTCCATATCACGTAGCCCCCAAGTGCCGGGTCATTATGCAATAATGAGCAGGGACTTTGAAAATATGATCATGTAAACTTGAATAGCAACATATAGCCCGCAAGTGCCGGGTCATTATATAATAATGAGCAGGGACTTTGTAGATATAATTATTGAAATGAACATTATATAATGTAACTTCCATCGTGGGGTTTGAATCCACGTCCACAAGGTTAAGAGCTTTGTGCTTTATCAACTGAGTTAGACGGGCCTTTCAATATAACGGATGAATACTTGTGTACCTTGAATTGTTGACAGGAGCGATTGGTAGCCCCCAAGTTCCGGTTTAGCTACATTTAGAAGGTGAACCGGTACTTCCAGATGAATTAAATGATCTTTCCATTAGCCCCCAAGTGTCAAGTAGACAACTTGCTTGTGTGCTTGAGACTTTTGTCTTTCAAATTGTCTTTGCTATATTGCTTCAACTGCCATTAGCCCCCAAGTGTCAAGTAGACAACTTGTTTGTGTGCTTGAGACTTTTGTCTTTCAAATTGTCTTTGCTATATTGCTTCAACTGCCATTAGCCCCCAAGTGTCAAATAGACAACTTGTTTGTGTGCTTGAGACTTGTGCATTTGATGTAATCTTAATCTGAATAATGTAGCCCCCAAGTGCCGGGTTGTAAGCCTGCAGCAACTCGGGACTATTCCTTTGTAGAATAAATCACTTCCATCGTTGAAATAATATCCATTGCGCTTGAAAGCGACTTTGAAGACCTCAATCATAATATTGATAACCATAATAGGAATCCTGCCATGTTTGGCTATTGAATAATATAATCCGGTTGGAAGACCGGTTCCAATGATGTTTGATCACAAACGGGCCGGGTTAATAAACACCGGTCATTATTTTGTCTCATGCTGGCGACTTATAGTCAAAACCAGGCCGGTTTAAGAAACACCGGTCATTATAACTGATCATGTACTGCCAATTTGTTGGCTCATCATGAAGGTCGATCCGGGTTATGATGAACGCCGGCTTAATTCTCGCTGGTGTTCATGACCCAGACTTATAACACTAGATAGACGGTCAACTTCTAGAGCTGTTCCCCTTGGTTAGAAAGGTTATGAAACACAAAAATCCTCAAGAAACACATAATTATTGTAAATCAAACCATGCAATCGAGGCTTTTTCAAAGAGCTGCCAGGCTCAAAACAAGATTTAGCCATTCATGGGGATGTGGGCGAACCCGACTGTCCCCAGGGGCCGGGTCATCATTTGAACGTGGGCGATACCACTGTTCAGGGAGCCCAAAAATTCATAACATAGCCATTCAAGGGGGTGTGGGCGAACCACTGTCCCCAGGGGCCGGGTCATCATTTGAACGTGGGCGATACCACTGTTCAGGGAGCCCAAAAATTCATAACATAGCCATTCAAGGGGGTGTGGGCGAACCACTGTCCCCAGGGGCCGGGTCATCATTTGAACGTGGGCGATACCACTGTTCAGGGAGCTCAAAAATTCATAACATAGCCATTCAAGGGGTGTGTGGGTGAACCACTGTCCCCAGGGGCCGGGTCATCATTTGAACGTGGGCGATACCACTGTTCAGGGAACCCATATATTGGTAACATAGCCATTCAAGGGGGTGCGGGCGAACCACTGTCCCCAGGGGCCTCTGACGTTCCTCCTGAACCGATGGATAAATTGCGGAGCCTTCTCTCCTTGAACCGGATATGATCTTTATGTTCTTGAGAGTTTCATTGCTCCTTTGTGCATATGCCCTGCACAACCAGATAGACTGATCAAAGCATCTTGTTTTCTTTAAAAAGTAATATATAGTAAGAGAAATAATATTGTAGATGGATATCACCTGAGTGAATTTGAACCGGTATGTTGAATAGACCGGATCACAGGGTGGACGGTAAAATGACCGCAGTATCAGAGGCGGCTCGGACAGTTAAACCGGTAGTGGGGTTGTAAACCGGTGGAGACGAGTAAGTTGTCCTCCGTGTTGTAAACCGGTGCGGATGCGTGAACCGGCCGTAGCTGTAATTGGCGCTTAAATCCGTGGAATAATGACGATCACTTGCGTGGAACAATGTTTGGCGTGCCTCCACCTCCGTGGTATAATACCATTTTATAGTGAATGATTTTTCCTGCGTATAAAATACAGCAGGGCGAGGTATTTTTGCTCTTGATGAATTAATATGTATGAAAAATAGGAAAGATATCACCTGATCCGTCCGGACAGCAGATGAGTCTGCAGCGGCATTGTAGGCCGGCGCGTGTGGGTGAGTTAATTGTCGGCGCGGACAGCATCATGCTAATATGGACCGGACCGTAAAAACGGCGGTGTGCGCTCGTCCATTGGCGAGGGAGCCGGCGCATTGATGTAAACCGGATCGCAACACGCATGCTCATGAAGCCGCGACATACCCTGACGATGATCCGGTTGCCGCTTGTATCCGTCCAGCAATATAGCACAGACAAGTGCTAGTGCAAAAATAATATGGTGTATGCCTCTTTGCAACACCTTTGCAATGAATAATGGTCCTGCGAAGAAACACCATAGACCAAAATAATTGTTCTCAAATAATTTAATATGTACTGATAAGATACATAAAAAATGATAGCACCTGGTATTTTTTGCCGGGTGAACGTGGATGCTAGTGCTGATAATGCTGGACATAATCAGACAAAAAATACTGCCGTACACTTCTTTACTTTGACGGTTTTTGATGTGGCACTAGTACCCACACGGCCTCCTTTATCCTTTTCTTGTCTCACATGAGGTTTGTACGTGGAAATCCTGTGTTGTACTAGCATTATAATGCTAGCTGCTTTTGCTCCTGTCTTGTGAGAAAGTGGAAATGGCGGTGCGTAGCAAATGCCATGCAATATCGCTTTGTTTATTCTGATTCTTCTAGCTGGTTTGACCGCCACAGTAGCATAGTAAGTATTTTTCTTTGATCTTTGTCCATTTTCCAATAGCAGTTTTGACACTGCAGGAGCCCATCATGGCTATCGTTGCAGACCCACAGTTCATCTTTCTGAGACCGTCTTTGACATGTTTACGCGGGGCGTCCTACTCGGCCAGCTCAAAGGCAAGAAGCACGCCGTTACTGCCATGGCAGTCCAGCACGACGCCGAAGTCCCAGTACGTGTTGGAGTAGTGGCTTTTGCCCCGGAGGTCCAGCAGCTTGACGTCTCCTCACCGTCGCATGTCCAACACCAGCACGATCCGGGCGGCTCCAACGCCGCGGTCGTTGAACAGCCGGTTTGATGAGAGATCATAGCATCGGAGGCGACTGCTCTTGGCAAACGAGGCGGACCATGCGGGCCGCGCGCTTAGAGGCGAGGTGAACCACGGCGAGGTCGGCGGCGGGGTCGCATGGCGGCTCGACGAGGCCGGCGAGGCAGAGACCCGGCATGGAAGCAAACACATTGGCTCAGGTGCGTGGTAGCAGAGGCGAGCCGAGCCGGGGCGGCGTGAGGGCGCAGCGGCAGCCTGCATCGACGCTGACCCGGGGCTGGCTCGTGGTTGGAACAGCGCGCGCCGGCGGCTCAGAAAAGGAAAAGGCCCAGCTGTGATTGAGGCCGCCTGGCCAGGCCAAGGCACACCGAAACCGCGGCTACTTGCGGCGCTCCGAAGTAGAGCCGAGGGTGGAGCAAAGTCGCGGGTGTCGAGGTCGAGGCGGAGCTGGAGACCGTGGAGATGTCGGAATCTGATGCGTACGCGGTGTTTGTCAATAGCCAGCGTCCGTGGCTGGTGATGAAGACGAGGGCAGCCCGAAGACCGCGTGGGTGAGGCGAAGAACAAACGCGGCGGTGGCTCGATCGGGGCTCAAGAGGTAGTAGGCGTGGAGACCCGGCTGCAGCTGTGAAGATCGAGGCGACTCAAGGCCGCGGGGAAGAATCGTCAGCGGCTCGGCAGCTTGAGGCGAATCCGGGCCATAGCGGCAGAGTTGGAGGCAGGTCGAGGCGATTCAGAGTAGTGGCGGTGGAGGCGGATTCAGTACTGGGCAGAGGCGGTGATTCCGCGGGGATGAGCAGCGGCGGCTCCGGCCAGTGACGGATCAGGGCGAGGGCAAGGAGACGGTCGGGTAGCTCGAGCAGGCCACAGCGGCGGCTACCGCAGATGTCGCAGTGGCGGCTCAAGGCCCATCGTTGACTCCTCCTTTTTTTTTTCTCAGATCCGATCTGTACTCGTATCACTTGTTAGCTTCTTCCCACGTACATAGCCAGCAGGGACCAAAAACCTTGGTCCGTTGAAAGGTTGGCCACAGGCCTAGGAGCCATGTAATAGCGACGGAAACTCATGCTCCGAATTGGCTTTGGACACGTACTGCGGAATCGCTGAATTCTTTCAGTCTTGGCGAGTTGTACCTCGTATCAACTGATTCGAGTTGGAAAAATTTCCCATTGGTTCTTGCGATGCGATTCTTGCATTGATTGGTCTTCAACCTGTAGTGGTGGCGACGCACCTGATGTCATCTTAATCTCTTCAACTCAAATATTCATCTCTCTATTCGCGAGCTCCTCGATCCCTGAAGATATCCCTCCAAGAACTCAACACCACCGTGCGCAGGCCCCACGGTGGGCGCCAACTGTCGTGGAATTAGCACGTCAGATGTCCGGATCACGGACTTAGTGGTGAGGCGCGCATCTATGTAGTAGCTTGAGAGGGGTTGAGCGGAATCGAGAGACGCGATGCAAGACACGAATTTAGACAGCTTCGGGCCCCGGGAAACATCATCCGGTAATAACCCTACGTGCTGTTTGAGGCTAGATCTCATTATGATCCTCGTGGTGTCGCCGGTAAACCGGCTCTTGGTGTCTAACCCTAGAAACTTGTCTGCTTGTCTAAACTCTAGACCTAACTTGTCTCTTGTCTAACTTGTGAAAAACTTGTCTCCAACTTGTCCTCTTTGGGGAGCCCTGCCCCTCCTTATATATGTTGAAGGGGCGGGTTACATGACTAGTCCTAGTAGGACTAGGATTGATCTATTACAAGGAGTCCTAGTCTTGCTTCCTTTCTGGAGAATATTCCTTGCGCTTTATTATTAAACAGGCCCACAATTAATATGAACCGGCCTTCTGGGCCTTGGGCCTTGTCATCCATGATCCATACGCCGGGTTACCAATGAGTAATATCTTTTAGGCAGGTTGCTTGTAAACCGTCCAGTGATAACGGATCGCCAGTGAATCACCAAGTGTAAACCGCCAAGACCGGCCGGGTTATAATTCTGGCCGGTTCATACCGCGGGGGTATATCCCCGACAGTTTTCTTAAGGAAGAGTTGTATATGATGCAACCGGAAGGTTTTGTCGATCCAGAGAATGCTGACAAAGTATGCAGGCTCCAGCGTTCCATTTATGGGCTGGTGCAAGCATCTCGGAGTTGGAATCTTCGCTTTGATGAGGTGATCAAAGCGTTTGGGTTTGTACAAGTTTACAATGAAGCTTGTATTTACAAGAAAGTGAGTGGGAGCTCTATAGCGTTTCTAATATTATATGTGGATGACATATTGCTGATTGGAAACAATATAGAATTTTTGGATAGCGTGAAGGGGTATTTGAACAAGAGTTTTTCGATGAAGGATCTCGGTGAAGCTGCTTTCATATTGGGCATCAAGATCTATAGAGATAGATCAAGACGCTTGATAGGACTTTCACAAAGTACATACCTTGATAAAGTTTTGAAGAAGTTCAAAATGGATCAATCCAAGAAGGGGTTCTTGCCGGTATTGCAAGGTACAAAGTTGAGTAAGACTCAATGCCCAGTGACTGCGGAAGATAGAGAAAAGATGAGTGTCGTCCCCTATGCTTCAGCCATAGGCTCTATCATGTATGCAATGCTGTGCACAAGACCAGATGTCAGCCTTGCCATAAGTATGGCCGGAAGGTTTCAAAGTAATCCTGGTATGGATCACTGGACGGCGGTCAAGAATATCCTAAAGTACCTGAAAAGGACTAAGGAGATGTTTCTCGTTTATGGAGGTGATCAAGAGCTCGTCGTAAAGGGTTACGTCGATGCAAGCTTTGACACTGATCCGGATGACTCTAAGTCTCAAACCGGATACGTATATATTCTTAACGGGGGAGCGGTAAGCTGGTGCAGTTCCAAGCAGAGCGTGGTAGCTGATTCTACATGTGAAGCGGAGTATATAGCTGCCTCGGAGGCAGTGAAGGAAGGTGTCTGGATGAAGGAGTTCATGACAGATCTTGGAGTTGTGCCTAGTGCACTGAACCCAATGACTCTGTTCTGTGACAACACTGGTGCCATTGCTCTAGCCAAGGAACCAAGGTTTCACAAGAGGACCAGACACATAAAGCGACGCTTCAATTCCATCCGCGATTCGGTCAAGGAGGAGGACATAAATATTTGCAAAGTACACACGGATTTGAATGTTGCAGATCCGTTGACTAAACCTCTTCCACGGGCTAAGCACGATCAACACCAAGTCTCTATGGGTGTTAGATTCATTACCTTGTAATGCTAGATTATTGACTCTAGTGCAAGTGGGAGACTGTTGGAAATATGCCCTAGAGGCAATAATAAAAGAGTTATTATTATATTTCCTTGTTCATGATAATCGTTTATTATCCATGCTATAATTGTATTGACTGGAAACTCAAATACATGTGTGGATGAATAGACAGACTTTGTGTCCCTAGTAAGCCTCTACAGAACTAGCTCGTTGATCAAAGATGACCGCGGTTTCCAGGTCATAGACATGAGTTGTCATTTGATAACGGGATCACATCATTAGGAGAATGATGTGATGGACGAGACCCAAACGTTAAACATAGCTTTTGATCGTGTCAGTTATCGCTATAGTTTTCTGCATGTCAAGTATAAGTTCCTATGACCATGAGATCATGTAACTCACTGACACCGTAGGAGTGCTTTGTGTGTGCCAAACGTCACAACGTAACTGGGTGACTATAAAGGTACTCTACAGGTATCTCCGAGGGTGTCTGTTGAGTTGACATGGATCGAGACTGGGATTTGTCACTCCGTGTGACGGAGAGGTATCTCCGGGCCCACTCGGTAATACGTCATCTCAATGAGCTCAAAGTGACTAAGTAGTTGGTCACGAGATTATGTATTACGGTAACGAGTAAAGAGACTTGCCGGTAACGAGATTGAACTAGGTATAGAGATACCGACGATCGAATCTCGGGCAAGTAACATACCGACGAGACAAAGGGAACTGTATACGGGATTGCCTGAATCCTTGACATCGTGGTTCATCCGATGAGATCATCGAGAAACGTGTGGGAACCAATATGGGTATCCAGATCCCGCTATTGGTTATTGACCTGGGAGTGTCTCGGTCATGTCTACATGGTTTCTGAACCCGCAGGGTCTACACACTTAAGGTTCGGTGACGCTAGGGTTGTTAGTGAGAACAGTGCATGGTTACCGAAGGTTGTTCGGAGTCCCGGATGAGATCCCGGACGTGACGAGGGTCTCCGGAATGGTCCGGGGACGAAGATTGATATATAGGATGAAAGGTTTCGGAGTCCGGAAGTGTTCCGGGGAGCATCGGGAAATCGGCGGATTACCGAAAAGGGTTTCGGGGGTCCCGGAAGTGGTTCTGGGCCTAATGGGCCACAAAGGGGAGACACCACAGCCCTCATAGGGCTGTGCGCCCCCCCTGGGCCCTCTCCTATGGCGCATGGGGGGCTGGCCCCTCCTAGGGCAGCCGCACCCCCTGGCTTGGGGGGCAAGGCACCTAGGGGGGGGGGAAACCCTAGGGCCTGGCGCAGCCCTTGGCCGCCGCCCCCCCTCTGCCCTGGCCGCCGGCCCCCCTAGGGGAAACCCTAGGGAGCCCCCCTCTCCTCCTTCCCCCTATATATAGAGAGGTAGAGGGAGGGCAGCCAACACACGTTTGTGCCTCGGTGCTGCCCTCCCTCTCCCACAACATATTCGTCTTCCCGCGGTGCTTAGGCGAAGCCCTGCTGGAATCCTCCTCCACCATCACCACCACGCCGTCGTGCTGCCGGTCTCTCCATCAACCTCTCCTCCACCCCTTGCTGGATCAAGAAGGAGGAGACATCCCCGAGCCGTACGTGTGAAGAACGCGGAGGCACCGTTGCTTCGGTGCTAGGATCTTCGGCGATCTGAATCGCGGCGAGTACGACTCCATCAACCGCGTTCTTAACGCTTCCGCTTAGCGATCTACAAGGGTACGTAGATCCAACTCTCCTCTCGTAGTAGCATCTCCTAGATTGATCTTGGTGAACGTAGGAAAAATTTTTGTTTCCCATGCAACGTTCCCCAACAGCTTATGCATTAAAGAGGAGTCCATCATCTATTTTCTATGTTGTCCCGGTATGGATGTCCTCAAGTTGAGATCTATCAAAAACGAGAAATCAAATGCGATTTATCTCCTTGGACCTTTGTACAGGTGGCATAGAGGTACCCCTTTGTGACACTTGGTTGAAACATATGTAATGCAATGATAACCCATTGAAATCCGAGCTAATTAGGACAAGGTGCGAGCACTATTGGTATTCGATGCATGAGGCTTGCAACTTATAGGATGTCTTATGCATGACACATATGAAGTACTACTACCGTTGACAAAATTGCTTCTATGTTTTTAAAATAAAAAGCTCTAGCACATAACCATTCTTTTACTTTTATGTTGAGTCTCCACCTTATTTTAAAAGCACCAACTATTGAGAGCATGATTGTCATTCTGAGTGTAATGTGCATTGTCCCAAAGTAGCATTGTCTTTTGCATGATTGTGATATCGTTTATTTTGAAATCATTGTGTCTAGTCATCACTTAAACCTTGAAGGTGCCCCTGCATTTATGTTTTGCATCACTAAAGCGGGCAAGCTAGATATCACTTTATCATATTTGCACATCATGTTCATTGCAAATCTTTTTGATGCTTCAATGTCATGTTGTAAAACTTTCAGTCATTTGTGATTTTCTCATGAGGCAACTTAATTACTATAGAATCATTGTCTCAGTAAGCTTTTGTCATATGACTATCAAAAAGTCCTATATGGTTAATAGCATGTCACCACAGAAATTATGCTTGTTATCATTTACCTACTCGAGGACGAGCAGGAATTAAGCTTGGGGATGTTGATACGTCCAAAACGTATCTATAATTTCTGCTTGCTCCATGCCACTTTTGGGTGATATTGCTATGATATTCATACACTTCCATACACTTTTGATCATATTTGGACTAACCTACTAATCCAGTGCACCCCGGTGCCAGTTTCTGTTTTCGGCTGTTTTTGTATTTCAGGTTTTCACGTTACGAGAACTGCCAGGAAAAATCCAGAAAAATTATATAAAAAATCAGCATTCCAGAACCTACCTTGCGCCCGAAGGGCAGCCAGGGGGGCACCAGGGCTCCAGGCGCCCTAGCGGCACGCCCCCCCCCCCTGGGCCGCGCCGGGGGGGCGCCCGGGCCCCCCGAAGTCCGTCTGGTGCCCCCCTTCGGCATATATTTAGAGCGTCCTTCGAAACCCTCGGGACGGGAACTCTTTTTCACGATCTCATCTCTAATCCGCCGCCGCCGCCGCTTCCAAGATCGGGAACACCAGGAGAACTCTTCCCGGCACCCTGCCGGAGGGGAGGATCACCATCGGGAGCTTCTCCACCACCATGGACGCCTCCCGGATGAGTTGTGAGTAGTCTCCCTTGGACCATGAGTCCATGACCAGTAGCTATGTGATGTTCTCCTCCCGTTCTTGTGCTTCACTAATTAGTCCTCGTGAGCTGCCCTACATGATCGAGGCACATATGTAATCCTTATGCTGTTGCTATGATGAGTTTGCTGGGATCCGATGGATTATGAGATTATGTTCAGATTGATCTTGAGTAATATATTTGATCTACCTCTTTTATATTTATGTTCATAAGTATTTCTTGCATGTTCTCTGTTGTTATTTATTGCTTTGGCCAAGTAATACGTAGTGACTCCAAGAGGGAACGTTATGCTCGATTGTGGGTTCATGCCCCTCGATGACTAGCTTGAGTGACAGAAACATGAGTCTAGGGGATGTGCTGTTGCCACAAGGGGGAAAACAACGGTGCTTGTGCCCGCGGGTGCAAGGATTGTTTACTTTACGCAAAGTTCTTTTAATGCAGTTGTCTGTTGCATTGAGTTTACACTACGGGTGGGACTCACAACTTAATACCAGCGAGATGTTCTGGATAGATATCTCAAGGTGGATGATTAGTAGTAGATATTGATGGATGTTGGTCTACTTACTTTGGCGTACCGCCCATGCTTTGAACCTCAACCTTTCTTGCAATGTAGTCAGCATTAGTTTGCGTTCGTGGTCCTGTCAATTGCCCAGCTGTAATTCGTTTACCTCACATAGCTGTTTTATCGTCTTTTGGGAGAGAGACATCACTAGTGAACATCATGAGACTCCGGTCCATATTACCATCATTGATCACATCCGCTATTTACTTTTCGCTATTATTTACTATTGCAAACATTATCTATCACTACTATCATTTGCGTTTAATCCTTTGTGAACTACAAGGCCGGAGGGATTGACAACCTCTCTGTACTCGTTGGGAGAAAAGTTATTTGTATCTGTGTGCAGGTCCATGTTGATTGCTAATCCGCGCCGTTAGCAGTTGACACCTACTTGTTGAACCTAGGAGTCTCTGGGGATTCGATCCTTGGCATCTTTGCTAAGGGAAAACACTTCCACAACACTACATCTTTCACCTTCCACTTGGGGTAACCAAGGAGGGGTTAGAGGCCCATCAAACTCCCGAATACGGAGGAATACCTTGTGTGCTATCAAACGTCACAACGTAACTGGGTGATAATAATGATGCTCTACAGGTGTGTCCGAAGGTGTTCGTGGTGTTGGCATAGATCAAGAATATGATTTGTCACTCTGAGTGTCGGAGAGGTATCTCTGGGCCCTCTCGGTAATACACATCATAATAAGCCTTGCAAGCAAATGACTAATGAGTTAGTCACGAGATGATGTATTACGGAACGAGTAAAGAGACTTGCCGGTAACAAGATTGAACTAGGTATTGAGATACCGATGATAGAATCTCAGGCAAGTAACATACCGATGACAAAGGGAACAACGTATGTTGTTATGTGGTTTGACCGATAAAGATCTTCGTAGAATATGTAGGAGCCAATATGAGCATCCATGTTCCGCTATTGGTTATTGACCGGAGATGAGCCTCGATCATGTTTACATAGTTCTCGAACCCGTAGGGTCCGCACGCTTAACGTTTGATGACGATCAGTATTATGAGTTTATGAGTTTTGATGTACCGAAGGTAGTTCGGAGTCCCGGATGAGATCGTGGACATGACGAGGAGTCTCGGAATGTCCGAGACATAAAGATTAATATATTGGATGACTATATTCGGACACCGTAAGTGTTCCGGGTGTTATCGGGTAAAACTGGAGTGCCGGAGGGGGTTACCGGAACCCCTCGAGGGAGTATGGGCCAAAGTGGGCCAATGAGGGAAAGAGAGGGGCAGGCCATAGGGCTGGCTGCACCCCCCTAGGGTTCCTAGTTGGACTAGGAAAAGGGGGGAGGCACCCCCTCTCCTTTCCTTCTCCTCTCCACCTTCCTTTCCTACTCCTAGTAGGAATAGGAAAAGGGTGTTCCTATTCCTACTAAGAGTAGGAATCCTACTCCCTTGGCGCGCCCTATGACCAGCCGCACCTCCCCCCTTGCTCCTCTATATACGGGGGCAGGGGGCACCTAAGGACACACAAGAAACATTGTTCTAGCCGTGTGCGGTGCCCCCCTCCACAGAAACACACCTCGGTCATACCGTTGTAGTGCTTAGGCGAAGCCCTGCGTCGGTAGCTTCATCATCTCCGTCACCACACCGTCGTGCTGACGAAACTCTCCCGTGAAGCTCTACTGGATCAAGAGCTCGTGGGACGTCATCAAGCTGAACGTGTGCTGAACGCGGAGGTGCCATACGTTCGGTGCTTGATCGGTTGAATCGCGAAGACGTTCGACTACATCAACCGCGTCACTAGACGCTTCCGCTTTCGATCTACGAGGGTACGTAGACACACTCTCCCCTCTCGTTTCTATGCATCTAGTAGATAGATCTTGCATAATCGTAGGAATTTTTTTTAAATACTACGTTACCCTAGTAGGAATCTTTACATACTGTTCTGTTTTTGACAGATTCTATTTTCGTTGGATTATATAGTTATTTTGATGAATCTATGGTTTGTATCAGGGGGTATAAGCCATGGTAAAGCTATACTATAGTAGGTATAATCTAATAAAAAATATGACTGGGTTTGCAACAGTACTTATAGTAAAGATGAGTTTTATTATACTAACGGATCTCACGAGGTTTTGTTAAGTTTTGTGTGTTTCAAGTTATCAAGTTTTGGGTGAAATCACGATGGATGAAGGAATACGGAGTAAAAAGAGTCTAAGCTTGGAAATGCCCCATGGAACCACAAGGTAATATTCAATAAGTATCAATCAACTAAGCTTGGTGATTCCCTGGAACACATCCCCTCTTTCTTTTAACGACCATCGGTAATTTTACTTGGAGCTATATTTTTATTCGTCACATATCATGATTTTTTCTTGGAACATCTTGTAGTATATGTGTATTTCCTTGTTTTTCTTTATAGTTTGTCACAATCATCCTTGCTAGATGCACCTATTTAAGAGAGCCAAAATTATGCTATGATTTATTAGAATCGCTCTTTATGCTTCACATAATTTTTTTAGTGCCATGGAATTGCTCTAGTGCTTCACTTATATCTTTTTTAGCATGGTGGAACCGTTATTTTGAAGATATATGATCTCATGCTTCACTTAGATTATTTTGGGAGTTAGTAGAAATTTTGGAAAAATATTCTCTCATGCTTCACTTTTATTATTTGATGAAACTTTGAAGAAATATGTGCTCTCGTTCTTCACTTAAATTTGTTTGAGAGCTTGTTTTTAGCAATGGAAATTTGCTTTAAAATAATTTCGTTCCAAAGTGATGGATATCTACGGAGGATATCATAAAAGATCATTGGATATTAAACATAATTCCTTGCAATAGTTTTGCAATATGACGATAGTGATATGTTAGTTATGTTGGTGAGTAATTATGCTTTAGTAAGAATATTGGTGTTAAGGGTTGTGATTCCCTATGCAAGCATGTTAAGCCAATATTTATGCAATGAAGTTACATCCTACTTGTGTGCATTATTCGGTGTTAGTTATGTTTAATGTTATTTATATGATGGTTTTCGTTCCTTGGTTGGTCACTTCTCAATCTATTTCCTAGCCTTGACTTGTACTAAGTGGGAATACTGCTTGTGCATCTAAATCCTAAAACCCAAGTTGTGCCAAGTGAGTCCACCATACCTACCTATATGCGGTTCCACGCCGTACTAAGTAAATTTGTATGTGCCAACTCTATTTTTTTAAATAAACTTCTCATTTGTGTGCCTGTACCGCTCATGAAGCGGCGAGGGGTGGCCGATATTTTCGATGCTCAGTAGGTTATTCTCGAGATGAGTGTTTATTCATTTGTCATTGCACGAGAGTGTGGCGATAATAGGGATGCCCATTAAGAAAATATGCCCAAGAGGCAATAATAAAGATGTTATTTGTATTTCCTTATATCATGATAAATGTCTTTTATTCATGCTAGAATTGTATTAACCGGAAACTTAGTACATGTGTGAATACATAGACAAAACAGAATGTCCCTAGTATGCCTCTACTAGACTAGCTCATTGATCAAAGATGGTTATGTTTCCTAGCCATAGACATGAGTTGTCATTTGGTCAATGGGATCACATCATTAGGAGAATGATGTGATGAACAAGACCCATCCATTAGCTTAGCACTATGATCGTTTAGTTTTACTGCTATTGCTTTCTTCACGACTTATACATGTTCCTATGACTATGAGATTATGCAACTCCCGAATACCGGAGGAACACCTTGTGTGCTATCAAACATCACAACATAACTGGGTGATTATAAAGATGCTCTACAGGTGTCTCTGAAGGTGTTCGTGGTGTTGGCATAGATCAAGAATATGATTTGTCATTCAAAGTGTCGGAGAGGTATCTCTCGGCCCTCTCGGTAATACACATCATAATAAGCCTTATAAGAAAATGACTAATGAGTTAGTCACGAGATGATGTATTACGAAACGAGTAAAGAGACTTGCCGGTAACGAGATTGAACTAGGTATTGAGATACCGACGATCAAATCTTGGGCAAGTAACATACTGATGACAAAGGGAACAACGTATGTTGTTATGCGGTTTGACCGATAAAGATTTTCGTAGAATATGTAGGAGCCAATACGAGCAGCCAGGTTCTGCTGTTGATTATTGACCGGAGATGGGTCTCGGTCATGTCTACATAGTTCTCGAACCCGTAGGGTCTGCACGCTTAACGTTTGATGACGATCGGTATTATGAGTTTATGAGTTTTGATGTACTGAAGGTAGTTCAGAGTCCCGGATGAGATCACGGACATGACGAGGAGTCTTGGAATGTCCGAGACATAAATATTAATATATTGGACGACTATATTCGGACACCATAAGTGCTCCGGGTGTTATCGGGTAAAACCGGAGTGCCGGAGGGGGTTACCGGAACCCCCCGAGGGAGTATGGGCCATAGTGGGCCAATGAGGGAAAGAGAGGGGCACCCATAGGGCTGGATGCACCCCCTAGGGTTCCTAGTTGGACTAGGAAAAGCGGGGAGGCACCCCTCTCCTTTCCTTCTCCTCTCCCCCTTCCTTTCCTACTCCTAGTAGGAATAGGAAAAGGGGGTTCCTATTCCTACTTGGAGTAGGAATCCTACTCCCTTGGCGTGCCCTATGGCCAGCCGCACCTCCCACCTTGCTCCTTTATATACGGGGGCAGGGGGCAACTAAGGACACACAAGAAACATTGTTCTAGCCATGTGCGGTGCCCCCCTCCACAGAAACACACCTCGGTCATACGTTGCAGTGCTTAGGCGAAGCCCTGCGCTGGTAGCTTCATCATCTCCATCACCACGCCGTCATGCTGATGGAACTCTCCCGTGAAGCTCTACTGGATCAAGAGCTCGTGGGACGTCATCAAGCTGAACGTGTGATGAACGCGAAGGTGTCGTATGTTTGGTGCTTGATCGGTTGAATCGCAAAGACGTCCAACTACATCAACCGCGTCACTAGATGCTTCCGCTTTCGGTCTATGAGGGTACATGTACACACTCTCCCCTCTCGTTCATATGCATCTAGTAGATAGATCTTGCGTGATCGTAGGAATTTTTTTGAAATACTACATTCCCCTATAGTGGTTTCAGAGCCGGGTCTATGCGTAGATGATATGCACGAGTAGAACACAAGTGATTTGTGGACGATACTACTCATACTGCTTTCCAGCATGTCATACTTTGATTCAGCGGTATTGTTGGATGAAGCGGCCTGGACCGACATTACGCGTATGCTTACACGAGACTGGTTCTACCGACGTGCTTCACACACAGGTGGCTGGCGGTTATCAGTTTCTCCAACTTTAGTTGAATCGAGTGTGGCTACGCCCAGTCCTTGTGAAGGTTAAAACAGCACATACTTGACGAAAGATCATTGTGGTTTTTGTATGCGTGTGTAAGAACGGTTCTTGCTAAGCCCGTAGCAGCCACGTAAAACTTGCAACAACAAAGTAGAGGACGTCTAACTTGTTTTTGCAGGGCATGTTGTGATGTGATATGGTTAAGACATGATGAGTTATACATTATTGTATGAGATGGTCATGTTTTGTAAAGTTATCGGCAACTGGCAGGAGCCATATAGTTGTCACTTTATTGTATGAAATACAATCACCATGTAATTGCTTTACTTTATCACTAAGTGGTAGTGATAGTCGTGGAAGCAATAGTTGGCGAGGCGACAACGATGCTACGATGAAGATCAAGGTATCACGCCAGTGACGATGGTGATCATGACGGTGCCTTGGAGATGGAGATCGAAAGCACAAGATTATGATGGCCATATCATGTCACATATTTTGATTGCATGTCATGTTTGTCTTATTATGCTTCTTATTTTGCTTAGTACGGCGGTAGCATTATAAGATGATCCCTTACAAAATTTCAAGGTACTAGTGTTCTCCCTAAGTATGCACCGTTGCGAAAGTTCGTCGCGCCGAGACACCATGTGATGATCGGGTGTGATAATCTCTATGTTCACATACAACGGGTGCAAGCTAGTTTTGCACACGCAGAATACTCAGGTTAAACTTGACAAGCCTAGCATGTACAGACATGGTCTCGGAACACTGGAGATCGAAGGGTCGAGCGTGAATCATATAGTAGATATGATCAACATAAGATGTTCACCATTGAAAACTACTCCATCTCACGTGATGATCGGACATGGTTTATTTGATTTGGATCACGTGGTCATTTAGATGACTAGCGGGATGTCTATCTAAGTGGGAGTTCTTTAGTAATATGATTAATTGAACTTTAATTTATCATGAACTTAGTCATGATAGTTTTTGCATATCTATGATGTTGTAGATCAATGGCCCGTGCTACCGTTCCCTTGAATTTTAATGTGTTCCTAGAGAAAGCTAAGTTGAAAGATGATGGTAGCAATTACATGGACTGGGTCCGTAACTTGAGGAGTATCCTCATTGCTGCACAGAAGAATTATGTCCTTGAAGCACCGCTGGGTGACAAGCCTGCTCCAGGAGCAACCCTAGACGATATGAACGCTTGGCAAGCTAGTTTTGATGACTACATGATAGTTCAGTGTGCCATGCTTTACGGCTTAAAATCGGGACTTCAACGATGTTTTGAACGTCATAGAGCATATGAGATGTTCCAGGAGTTGAACTTAATATTTCAAGCAAATGCCCGGATTGAGAAATATTAGATTTCCAATAAGTTCTACAGCTGCAAGATGGAGGAGAATAGTTCTATCAGTGAACACTTGCTCAGAATGTCTGGGTACTACAATCATATGACTCAACTTGGATGCAAACTTGATGAAGATAGTGTTATTGATAGAGTTCTTCAATCACTGCCACCAAGCTATAAAGTCTTCATAATGAACTATAACATGCAAGGGGTGCAGAAGACAATTATCGAGCTCAGAGGTAGAAATCAAAAAGGAGCACCAAGTGTTGATTGTTAACAAGACCACTAGTTTCAAGAAAAAGGGCAAGGGAAAGAAGGGAAACTTTAAGAAGAATAGCAAGAAAATTACTACTCCCACGAAGAAACTCAAGTCTGGAGGCAAGCCTGAAACAGAGTGCTTCTACTACAAAGGGACTGGACACTGGAAGCGGAACTGCCCCAAGTATTTGGCGGATAAGAAGGATGGCAAGGTGAACAAAGGTATATGTGATATACATGTTATTGATGTGTACCTTACTAATGCTCGTAGTAGCACCTGGGTATTTGATACCGGTTCGGTTGCTAATATTTGTAACTCGAAACAGGGGCTACGGATTAAACGAAGATTGGCTAAGGACGAGGTGACGATGCGCGTGGGAAATGGTTCCAAAGTCAATGTGATCGTCGTGGGCACGCTACCTCTACATCTACCTTCGAGATTAGTTTTAGACCTGAATAATTGTTATTTGGTGCCAGCGTTAAGCATGAACATTATATCTGGATCTTGTTTATTGCGAGACGGTTATTCATTTAAATATGAGAATAATGGTTGTTCCATTTATATGAGTAATATCTTTTATGGTCATGCACCCTTGAAGAGTGGTCTATTCTTGTTGGATCTCGATCGTAGTGATACACATATTCATAATATTGAAGCCAAAAGATGCAAGGTTAATAATGATAGTGCAACTTATTTGTTGCACTGCCGTTTAGGTCATATTGGTGTAAAGCGCATGAAGAAACTCCATAGTGATGGACTTTTGGAATCACTTGATTATGAATCACTTGGTGCTTGACCATGCCTCATGGGCAAGATGACTAAAACTCCGTTCTCTGGAACAATAGAGCGAGCAATAGATTTGTTGGAAATCATCCATACTTGATGTATGTGGACCAATGAGTGTTGAGGCTCGCGGCGGGTATCGTTATTTCTGACCTTCACTCAAGATTTGAGCAGATATGGGTATATCTACTTGATGAAGCACAAGTCTGAAACATTTGAAAAGTTCAAAGAATTTCAGAGTGAAGTAGAGAATCATCATAACAAGAAAATAAAGTTTCTATGATCTGACCGTGTAGGTGAATATTTGAGTTATGAGTTTGGTCTTCATTTGAAACAACGTGGAATAGTTTCACAACTCGCGCCACAGCTTAATGGTGTGTCTGAACATCGTAACTGTACTCTATTAGATATGGTGCGGTCTATGAGGTCTCTTACTAATTTACCACTATCGTTTTGGGGTTATGCTTTAGAGACAACTGCATTCACGTTAAATAAGGCACCATCTAAATCAGTTGAGATGACGCCTTATGAATTGTGGTTTGGCAAGAAACCGAAGTTGTCGTTTCTTAAAGTTTGGGGCTGCAATGCTTATGTGAAAAATCTTCAACCTGATAAGCTCGAAACCAAGTCGGAGAAATGTGTCTTCATAGGATACCCAAAGGAGACTCTTGGGTACACCTTCTATCACAGATCTGAAGGCAAGATATTTGTTGCTAAGAATGGATCCTTTCTACAGAAGGAGTTTCTCTTGAAAGGAGTGGGAGGAAAGTAGAACTTGATGAGGTAACTGTACCTTTTCCCGAATTGGAAACTAGTACATCACAGAAACTAGTTCTAGTGATTTATACACCAATTAGTGAGGAAGATAATGATCATGATCATGAAACTTCGGATCAAGTTACTACTGAACCTCGTAAATCAACCAGAGTACGTTCTGCGCCAGAGTGGTATGGCAACCCGGTTCTGGAAGTAATGTTACTAGACCATGATGAACCTACGAACTATGAGGAAGCGATGATGAGCCCAAATTCCGCAAAATGGCATGAGGCCATGAAATCTGAGATGGGATCCATGTATGAGAACAAAGTATGGACTTTGGTTGACTTGCCCGATGATCGGCAAGCCATCGAAAATAAATGGATCTTTAAGAGGAAGACTGACGCTGACGGTAATGTTACTATTTACAAAGCTCGACTTGTTGCGAAAGGTTTTCGACGAGTTCAAGGAGTTGACTACGATGAGACTTTCTCACCCGTAGCGATGCTTAAGTCTGTCCAAATCATGTTAGCAATTACCGCATTTTATGGTTATGAAATCTGGCAAATGGATGTCAAAACTGCATTCCTGAATGGATATCTCAAAGAGGAGTTGTATATGTTGCAACCAGAAGGTTTTGTCGATCCTAAAGGTGCTAACAAAGTGTGCAAGCTCCAGCGATCCATATATGGACTGGTGCAAGCATCTCGGAGTTGGAACATACGATTTGATGAGGTGATCAAAGCATATGGTTTTATACAGACTTTTGGAGAAGCTTGTATTTACAAGACAGTGAGTGGGAGCTCTGTAGCATTTCTGATATTATATGTGGATGACATATTGTTGATTGGAAAAGATATAGAATTTCTGGATAGCATAAAAGGATACTTGAATAAGAATTTTTCAATGAAAGACCTCGGTGAAGCTGCTTACATATTAGGCATCAAGATCTATAGAGATAGATCAAGACGCTTAATTCGACTTTCACAAAGCACATACCTTGATAAAGTTTTGAAGAAGTTCAAAATGGATCATTCAAAGAAAGGGTTCTTGCCTGTGTTACAAGGTGTGAAGTTGAGTAAGACTCAATGCCCGACCACTGCAGAAGATAGACAGAAAATGAAAGTCATTCCATATGCCTCAGCCATAGGATCTATCATGTATGCAATGTTGTGTACCAGACCTGATGTGTGCCTTGCTATATGTTTAGTAGGGAGGTACCAAAGTAATCCAGGAGTGGATCACTGGACAACGGTCAAGAACATCCTGAAGTACTTGAAAAGGACAAAGGATATGTTTCTCGTTTATGGAGGTGACAAAGAGCTCGTCATAAAGGTTACGTCGATTCAAGCTTTGACACTGATCCAGATGACTCTAAGTCACAAACCGGATATGTATTTTTATTGAACGGTGGAGCTGTCAGTTGGTGCAGTCCCAAACAAAGCATCGTGGCGGGATCTACGTGTGAAGCGGAATACATAGCCGCTTCGGAAGCAGCAAATGCAGGAGTTCATATCCGATCTAGGTGTAATACCTAGTGCATCGGGTCCAATGAAAATCTTTTGTGACAACACTGGAGCAATAGCCTTGGCGAAGGAATCCAGGTTTCACAACTGAACAAAGCACATCAAAAGACGCTTCAATTCCATCCGCGATCAAGTCAAGGAGGGAGACATAGAAATTTTCAAGATACACATGGATCTGAATGTCGCAGACCCGATGACTAAGCCTCTTCCACGGGCAAAACATGATCAGCACCAAGACTCCATGGGTGTTAGAATCATTACTATGTAATCTAGATTATTGACTCTAGTTCAAGTGGGAGACTGAAGGAAATATGCCCTAGAGGCAACAATAAAGATGTTATTTGTATTTCCTTATATCATGATAAATGTCTTTTATTCATGCTACAATTGTATTAACCGGAAACTTAGTACATGTGTGAATACATAGACAAAATAGAATGTCCCTAGTATGCCTCTACTAGACTAGCTCATTGATCAAAGATGGTTATGTTTTCTAGCCATGGATAAGAGTTGTCATTTGATCAACGGGATGACATCATTTGGAGAATGATGTGATGGACAAGACCCATCTGTTAGCTTAGCACTATGATCATTTAGTTTTACTGCTATTGCTTTCTTCATGACTTATACATGTTCCTATGACTTTGAGATTATGCAACTCCCGAATACGGAGGAATACCTTGTGTGCTATCAAACGTCACAACGTAACTGGGTGATTATAAAGATGCTCTACAGGTGTGTCCGAAGGTGTTCGTGGTGTTGGCATAGATCAAGAATATGATTTGTCACTGCGAGTGTCGGAGAGGTATCTCTGGGCCCTCTCGGTAATACACATCATAATAAGCCTTGCAAGCAAATGACTAATGAGTTAGTCACGAGATGATGTATTACGAAACGAGTAAAGAGACTTGCCGGTAACAAGATCGAACTAGGTATTGAGATACCGATGATAGAATCTTAGGCAAGTAACATACCGATGACAAAGGGAACAACGTATGTTGTTATGCGGTTTGACCGATAAAGATCTTCGTAGAATATGTAGGAGCCAATATGAGCATCCATGTTCCGCTATTGGTTATTGACCGGAGATGAGCCTCGATCATGTTTACATAGTTCTCGAACCCGTAGGTTCCGCACGCTTAACGTTTGATGACGATCAGTATTATGAGTTTATGAGTTTTGATGTACCGAAGGTAGTTCGGAGTCCCGGATGAGATCGTGGACATGACGAGGAGTCTCGGAATGTCCGAGACATAAAGATTAATATATTGGATGACTATATTCGGACACCGTAAGTGTTCCGGGTGTAATCGGGTAAAACTGGAGTGCCGGAGGGGGTTACCGGAACCCCTCGAGGGAGTATGGGCCATAGTGGGCCAATGAGGGAAAGAGAGGGGCAGGCCATAGGGCTGTCTGCACCCCCCTAGGGTTCCTAGTTGGACTAGGAAAAGGGGGGAGGCGCCCCCTCTCCTTTCCTTCTCCTCTCCACCTTCCTTACCTACTCCTAGTAGGAATAGGAAAAGGGGGTTCCTATTCCTACTAGGAGTAGGAATCCTACTCCCTTGGCGCGCCCTATGGCCAGCCGCACCTTCCCCCTTGCTCCTTTATATCCGGGGGCACGGGGCACCTAAGGACACACAAGAAACATTGTTCTAGCCGTGTGCGGTGACCCCCTCCACAGAAACACACCTCGGTCATACCGTTGTAGTGCTTAGTCGAAGCCGTGCGTCGGTAGCTTCATCATCTCCGTCACCACACCGTCGTGCTGACGAAACTCTCCCATGAAGCTCTACTGGATCAAGAGCTCGTGGGACGTCATCAAGCTGAACGTGTGCTGAACGCGGAGGTGCCATACGTTCGGTGCTTGATCGGTTGAATCGCGAAGACATTCGACTACATCAACCGCGTCACTAGACGCTTCCGCTTTCGGTCTACGAGGGTACATAGACACACTCTCCCCTCTCGTTGCTATGCATCTAGTAGATTGATCTTGCGTGATCGTAGGAATTTTTTTAAATACTACGTTACCCTACAGCCCAGTCCCGAAATGCAAAAAATACTATGATAAATTCCTTTGGTATGCATTGGTATGGAAGGCACCCATGCATACGGCTAGCCATTGATTGTGAAAGAATGGTGGAAAAGGAAATAAACTTTATTTTTATGTTTGTGATCCGCCTATGATTTATTTAGCATGGAATATATTGGGAACTCTTATTCATTTTCGTTGACAGGAAAAGCATACCACCCAAAATAATTATATCTCTCAATTTAAGCTTTGAGCTCTAGCACCTCTACAAATCTCTACTTCCCTCTGCAAAGGGCCTATCTATTTACTTCTATGCAAATTTTTTATTGAGTCTCTATCTTCTCTTATAAAGCACCAACTATGGAAAACTATCATCACACTTTAGCATTAGATGTAGCTAATATTTTGAAGTATTTCATGAATGGATCAATGGTTGAGCATAATGGGCTAGGGATAATTTCCTTTAGCGCTGATATTTTGGAAGACATGGTTGCTTGTCGATATACTTGAGTATTAAAGTCTTCATGTCAAATTATAGACTATTTTGAATCATCTAAAAGTCCATATGTCCATCCTACAAAGAAAATAAAATATGTGAATAATTTAGGCACCATTCCACATCGAAAAATCTGTTTTTATCATTACCTTCTCAAGGACGAGCAGCAATTAAGCTTGGGGATGTTGATATGTGTAGCGACCCGACCCGACCTGAATGGATCAAGTCTCTGTGCTTCGGTGTCATCCCTGGATCGGTAATGCTGACACACACAGTACTCGAATGATTTATAACGAAGTAGCAATCACACACTTATTACATGGAATGTCTCAAAAGAGAACTCATTACAAAAGATATGGCATAAGGCCATCTAACTCGATAACAGCAGAATGCTTGGAAGATAAAGTGAGTCCATCAACTCCAACGGCATAGCTGAGTGCATGACAAACGACCTAGCGCACCTTTCTCTTCTTCTGAAAGTCTGTAACATGACATGTTGCAGCCCGAAACGGGTCAGCACATGCAAATATGGCCGGTGGAGGTTCTTAGGTTATATTGTTTTGCATAAAGCCATTTTTTCCTACACCAAAGGAATAAGTTTTATTTTAACTATCGTGGTAGTTGAAACATCATTGAGAAGGTTCCTCCAACTCAATCCCAATTAAAGTAATCATTATCAACCCATCAAATTTAATTTAGAGTGATGATATCAAGTCAATAATTCAAGTACCAGATACTCAAGATGTCCATAACCGGGGACACGGCTAATCATGATTAGTTTGTACACTTTATAGATGTTTGTGCACTTTTCCCCACAAGACTCGATCGCCTCCGTTTAATTTCTCGCACTTCATGGTGTTTGAGAACCGGATGACCGAGACACAGTCTTTTAGAAGCATTTACTCTTTTCCCTGGGTAGACCCGTACACCTACTTTCCCCTACATCTGCTAGTCCACCACTGAAAGAGCTCACACAACATACTCAACTATGCCAGAGCCCGTAATGGCATTGTGGCTGCACACGGAAGTTTCTAGCATGAATAATCTTATGATCCCTTTGAGCATGGGTGGCATTCCATAGGATAATCGCACGGGTCCTCCGGATTTCCGAGGACAACATTGGATTCTCCAGGTGCCCTGCAACCAATCCACCCAGATGTGCATTAAAGTTGCCACCTTAAGTTGAACCATTAAATAACAATCTCACATCTGTCATGGATACGCTCAAACCCAAACAACGTCTACGAGCATAGCATGCATGGCAATATAAGCCTAACGTAGAAGTAACTCCCAAGGGTTTGGTAATAAAAGAAGTAATTGGTTCTACCTCATCATCTACTTCCCAGACCCACATGTTAAGATATCCTATTTATGCAATGTGTGAGGGTTGAAACTAATGCATAAAACTGGGTAAGGGGTATGATCAATGTGTTACTTGCCTTACTAACGATTCGCAAAACCTAGTGACTCGTAGTAGCACGCTTCGCACTTCGGGAATTCTATCGCAAACAAACAATAGCATACATAAGCAATAAAGCAATGATGCACGGGTAAATTTCAAATAACAAGATCTAACCAGAAAGTTCAATTGAAGAACTCCGGTTTGCAAAAAGAATCAAATCAAACGGAGCAACGAAACTCAAACCTCGAAAGAAACAAGATCCGTTTACTTAACTGGACTAAAGTAAAAATTTAAAGTACCAAAATCTTGTTCAAGTTGGTTAAACATAAAGAGGGCTTCGAGACGAAGATCTAGGCGCTTGTTTCACCTGATTCGGATAAACGAGCGAAAAGATAAACTAAAACAAAGATCAGGGCACAAATCGCGATCAAAAATAATCACGGAAAAACCCTAAGAAAGAAAATGGGACGAATAGGTTAACGAATGAATGTTCGCTGTCTACGACTAACTGACAAAGAGTGTTCGTTAAAACGAACGAACGGACGAACGTCCGCTAAACAATTAAACCGAGAAAACCGAACAAATCTACCTAAAAAACCAATCTATGGTTTTTTAGAAAACCGGGGTTTTTACATAAAACCGAAAAAACGGCGGCTCGGATCCGGCGAACGGCGGCGGCTCCGGCGAGGCTGCGGCTCCGACGGGGCTTCCGGCGAGGCGGGGCGGTGGTGATGCGGCGCGGCGGCGGCGGAGTGGCGCGGGGCGGCGCGGGGTGGCGCGGCGGCAGAAGGCGGCGGCGGCGCGATGACTTCGGTTGCGGGGCGGGGCGGCGATGTGGGGAAAGGGGGGGCAGCGGCGACTATTTAAGAGGAGAGGGGGTGGTGGCGTGGTGGAGGGGGCAAGGCGGCGGGGTGGCGGAGTCGGCCACGGCACAACGGCGTACGAGCGGCGGACTCCCGCTCGGGGTCGGGGAGGCAGCGGCGGCTGGGCCAGCTGGGCTTCAGCACGGTGGACTTTTTTTAATTGATTTCACCAGAAAAATCCTAGAAAAATAAAGAAAAATCTAAAAATGCCAAAAAATCGCCGTCTAAATAAAATATTTAGAACATGATGAACATTTTCTTGGCCCTAAAATGCAATTTTAAAATATGCACATTTTTCTAATTCAAATAAAATTGCAGAAAAACCAAATAAAATGAATTATTTGATTTTAATATTTTTCTTCCAATATTCCATTTATTTTGGAGAAGTCATATGATCTCCTCTCATATATTTTAATAGGGAATATTTTCGGAGAGAAAAATAATTAAACCAAATGATCCTCGTTCTGATATTTGAGAAAATTCAAATATGAAAACGGTGAAATCCCCAACTCTCTCCGTGGGTCCTTGAGTTGCTTAGAATTTCGAGGATCACTAAACAAAAAGCAAATAAAATATGATATGCATATGATGACCTATGTATAACATTCCAAATTGAAAGTTTGGAATGTTACAAACCTACCCCCCTTAAGATGAATCTCGCCCTCGAGATTCGGGTTGGCTAGAAAATAGGTGTGCGTGGTATTTGCGTAGATAATCCTCTCGTTCCCAAGTGGCTTCATCCTCGGTATGGTGGTTCCACTGTACTTTGCAAAACTTGATAACCTTGCTGCGTGTGACTCGGCTGGCAAACTTGAGAATCTTGACCGGTTTCTCCTCGTAGGTTAGATCACTATCCAACTGAATTTCTTCCAGAGGCACAGTATCTCTCAGATGAATATCGGCCATCTCAGAGTGGCACTTCTTCAGCTAGGAAACGTGAAACACATCATGAACTCCTGACAGTCCTTCGGGTAACTCTAACTTGTAGGCAACCTCTCCCATGTGTTCCAAAACACGGTACAGTCCTAGAAATCTCGGGACTAACTTACCCTTAACTCCAGAATGTTTAACACCTCGCAAAGGTGACACTCTCAAGTATGCTCTGTCTCCGATTTCATACACTACCTCCTTGCGTTTTGAGTCTGCATAACTCTTCTGTCTGGACCGAGGTACCTTCAGTCTATATCGAATCAGCTTAACCTTCTCTTCTGACTCTTTAATCAAATCCGGTCCAAATAACTGAAGAACTCCAACTTCATCCCACATCAACTGTGTTCGGCATCTTCTTCCATACAATGCTTTAAATGGTGCCATCTTCAAACTGGCCTGGTAGCTGTTGTTCTACGAGAATTTCGCATAGGGCAAGTTGTCAGCCCAACTAGATCCATAATCTAACGCACAAGCTCTCAACATGTCCTCCAGAATCTGATTGACTCTCTCGGTCAGTCCATCAGTCTATGGGTGAAAGGTTGTACTGAACTCTAGCCTGGTACCCAAAGTTTGGTGCAACTGATGCCAAAACTTTTAAGTAAACTTTGTTCCTCTATATGTTACGATGGTCCTCGGAACTTCATGCAGACATACGATCCTAGTCATGTATATCCTGGCCAACTTTGCACTGGTATAGGTGGTTTTCACGGGGATAAAGTGAGCTACTTTGGTCAAGCGATCCACTACAACCCAGATAGAGTCATATCCCGATTGGGTCCTGGGTAACCCGGTGATAAAATCCATGCCAAGCTTGTCCCACTTCCATTCAGGTATTGGCATAGGCTGTAGTAATCCTGCTGGCTTTTGATGTTCTGCCTTCACTCTCTAACGTACATCACATACGGCTACATACTCGGCAATGTCCTTCTTCATTCCCATTGACCAGGAATGTTCCTTCAAATCCAAATACATCTTAGTGTTTCCGGGGTGTATCGAGTATGGCGAGTCATGTGTTTCCTGAAGTATTAACTTCCTGATCTCGGTGTTGTTAGGCACATAGACATGGTCCTCAAACCACAAGGTGTCGTGTTCATCCTCACGAAAACCCTTAGCTTTTCCTTCACTCATCTTCTCCTTTATTTCGGCAATTTCCTTGTCATCCTTCTGAGCTTCTCGTATCTTTCCCAATAATGTTGACTGAACCTCCAATGCTGCAACAAAACCTCTAGGAACTATCTCCATACGAAGCTCCCTGAGTTCTTCTACTAACTCCTTTGGCAATCCTCCGTTTACTAGGGTATTGACATAACTCTTCCGGCTCAAAGCGTCTGCTACGACATTGGCCTTGCCTGGATGATAGTGCAACTTCGTATCATAATCCTTTATGAGCTCGAACCATCTCCTCTGCCTGAGGTTCAGCTCCTTCTGAGTGAAAATGTACTTCAAACTCTTGTGATTCGTGTACACATCACAACGGTTTCCAATAAGTTAGTGTCTCCAGGTCTTGAGCGCTTGCACTACAGCTGCTAACTCCAAATCATGTGTGGCATAATTCAACTCGTGCGGTCAAAGTTGACGGGAGGCATAATAAACAACTCTTCCATCCTGCATGAGTACTCCTCCAAGTCCTAAGCGAGAGGCGTCGCAATACACTTGGAAATCCTTGCGTATATCTGGCAAAATCAGCATTGGGGTTGTTGTCAAACGTTTCTTCAACTCCTGAAAACTTTCTTCACACTCTTCAGTCCAATGGAACTTAGTGTCCTTCTTCAACAATGCCGTCATAGGCTTCGCAATCTTGGAGAAATTCTCAATGAATCTCCGGTAATATCCCGCGAGTCCAAGAAAATAGCGGATCTCTCCAACTGAGGTGGGTGCCAACCACTCATTGACTGACTGAACCTTGGTAGGATCCACTGCTATACCTTCTCCTGATATAACATGTCCAAGGAATCCAACTTCCTTTAACCAAAACTCACATTTGCTAAACTTGGCATATAACTGATGTTCTCTGAGCTTCTCCACAACCAAACGCAAATGTTCGTTGTGTTCCTCATCGTTCTTCGAGTACACCAAGATATCATCAATGAATACCACAATGAACTTATCCAAGAATTCCATGAACACCTTATTCATCATACTCATGAAATAGGCAGGGGCATTAGTCAATCCAAAGGACATAACCGTATACTCATATAGCCCATACCTTGTGGTGAAGGCTATCTTAGGTATATCCTTTTCTCGGATCTTCAGCTGGTGGTATCCTGATCGCAGATCGATTTTGGAGAATACTTTAGCTCCTTGAAGTTGGTCAAACAAATCATTGGTCATCGGCAATGGGTACTTATTCTTAATTGTCACTTCATTCAGCGCTCAAGAATCAACGACCATTCTTAAAGATACATCCTTCTTCTCGACCAAAAGCATTGGGGCTCCCCAGGGTGATGAACTTCGTCGAATGAATCCTTTCTCCAATAACTCTTTAATCTGCTTCTTGATCTCCTCCAGATCATTCGCGGGCATCCGGTATGGTCTCTTCGATATTGGTTCGGTGCCTGTCATTAGTTCTATCAAAAACTCAATGTCCCGATCTAGTGGCATGCCTGGTAGCTCCTCTGGAAATACATCCGGGTAGTCCTTCACTACAGGAACTTCCTCTTGAACAACTCCCGATAGAGAATTTACTTGGTTCCTCCTAGGCGCATTCTTGGATACATACTTGATCCTTTTTCCCTCCGGGGTGGTAAGTAGAATCAACTTACTGGCACAATCGATGTTTCCTCCATACAACGATAGCCAATCCATTCCTAGTATCACATCCAATCCTTGTGATTCCAAAATTATCACGTCTGAGGGGAAAACATGGCTTCCAACGGTCAATGGTATTGGAAAACATCCTTGACTTGCCATATACTCCGCTCTTGGTGAGCTTGCTAACATAGCTGTCATAAGCACTTTGGTGGGAAACTTATATTTATCTACGAATCCCCTTGAAATGTATGAATGTGATGCACCAGTATCAAAAAGAACTATTGCGGTAAATGACTTAACCAAAAACTTACCGACAACTGCATCAGGCTGCTCTTCAACCTCCTCCACGTTCACGTGGTTCACTTGTCCCCTGTTGAAAGGGTTGGGCTTCTTCCCAGAGATTCTATTAACATTCCCATTCTTCGCTTCAGGGCACTCAGTGGCGTAGTGTCCAGTCTTCCAGCACTTGAAACAGATAATGTGACCTAGATCCTTCTTGGCGGGTGTGGCTGGATTGGAGCGGTTCTGATTACTGCTTGCTCCATTCCCATTCCCATTCTTGCGGCCATTGTGGTTATGAGAACTCCCTCCATTATGGGTGTGGACACCATGGTTATGGGTATATCCTCCCGAGTTCGGGGTGAAACACGGCTTCTACTGGGCTCCAGAATTTTTCTTTTCTTGTCCATACGTCCTCTTGCGGCTCTCAATCTGCTGCTGCTTCCCTTCAATCATAAGAGCCTCATCTACCAGCTCCTGGTAGTTTTTGAATGTTGCCACCATCAACCGTGTGCTCATCTCATCATTCAGCCCTTCCATAAACTTTTCCTGCTTCGCGGCATCGGTGGCCACATCATCAGGGGCATAGCGAGATAGAGTACTAAACTCATCTACGTACTGAGCCACAGTACGATTTCCTTGGCGCAAGTTGCGAAACTCACACTTCTTCATGCTCATAGCCCCAGTTGAGACATGGGCGGTGCAAAAAGCTTGCTAAAACTGATCCCAAGTGACATTGGCTATAGGGAAAGTGGATGTATAATTCTCCCACCACGAGGATGCTGGTCCATCTAGTTGATGTGCGGCAAAAAACACCTTCTCAGCATCTGTGAAACCTACGGTGGTCAATTCCCTTCCAATCTTGCGTAGCCAGTCATCAGCAACTATTGGCTCGATGCTACTGGAAAACACCGGTGGCTGCAACCTTAGAAAACGGGCTAGATTGTCAAGAGGTGGTGGTGGTGGAGGGTTGTTGTTGTTGTTGGTGGTGGTGTTGTTGTTCCGATTCTGGACAAGAAGTTGCATCAAAGTGTTCTGCTGCTGGATCAACTGGGTGAGCTCAGGGGGAAACTCAAATCCGAGCTCACGTCTTGGAGGCATCTGATGGGTTTTAGAGGGGAGAGATTAGAATAGAATGAGGTCTAGGGGGAAATCACTACCCATATGCACATGAGACAAACACAATCATATCACACCAAATCAATTCAAGCAAGGGCATACAAAAGGTCTAGAATTATCGTTACCAAAGTGCTCGGACTTCTACTATATGGGGAAAAACTACTATCCATATGGTGGTCATCTAGAAATTTTGATCGGTGGAAGACTCCATGATATCCGCTCGAGCTTCGTCCCCATAGTCATCATCACTATCATCAGGGTCGAAGTCGGTGTCGTCGATGATGATGTAGTCTTCAGAATGAATCTCCTTGGGTTCGTCATCTTCTACTCCTGGCGCGTGGTCTCTCATGAATACTCCTAGCTTCCTTGTCAGATCGTCATTCTTCTCCACAAGTATTGCGATTTCCTCCTCATATCCGTCATGTGAAGACTTGACTTCCTCTTCTAGCTCTGTGTTCCTGGTTTTCCTGTCGACGAATGTGCTGGTTTAACTCCTGGATGAAAGCTGCAATGGATATGTCCTTCCTAGTACTGATCATCTCCCATTGCTCATCTCGGCGCCCACATATCTGGTAGATAGTGTCCTTCAGCTCCTGTTTGTAGACTTCACCTATTCATCCCATAGCAATGTGGGCTGCCATGCTCTTGCCTAGACTCCAGGTTGGTGCATCAAAAGAAAACTCTATGGGCTTAGTGACTAGCATGAACGTCCTCCCGGGAATTTGTACTCGAGTAATCCATCGCTCCTCTTCTGGTAAAGTGGCGGTGTAGGTCCCGGTGAAGCTTGGTATTCCTATGTTCAGGTACCTAGTGACTTCCTTCAAGTGTCGTCCAAAAGGTGTGTCTTCATCCGGCTAGGTAAACTTATTCCTTGAGTCTGCCATCCTAAAGAGTAGAAAATGGAGAGGAATCAGAAATGAGTTGAGAAGAGTGACCTATGGCTCATCTTAGTGGTTGTGTCCTGCATTCAGCATGTGCTCTGATACCATCTTGTATCGACCCGACCCGAATGGATCAAGTCTCTATGCTTCAGTGTCATCCCTGAATCGGCAATGCTGACACACACAGTAGTTGAAGGATTTATAATAGAGTAGCAATCACACACTTATTACATCGAATGTCTCAAAAGAGAACTTATTACAAAAGATATGGCATAAGGCCCTCTAACTCGATAACAGCGGAAGGCTTGGAAGATAAAATGAATCCATCAACTCCAACGGCATAGCTGAGTGCATGACAAACGACCTAACGCACCTTACTCTTTTTCTGAAAAGTCTGCAACATGATATGTTGCAGCCCGAAATGGGTTAGCACATGGAATATGCTGGCAAGATAACACAGTAGAGCAAGGAACAGATAAATGCTATCACTACATGCAAATATGGTTGGTGGAGGTTCTAAGGTTATACTGTTTTGCATAAAGCCAATTTTTCCCTATAACAAAGGAATAAGTTTTATTTTAACTATCATGGTAGTTAAAACATCATTGAGAAGGTTCCTCCAAATCAATCCCAATTAAAGTAATCGTTATCAACCCATCAAATTTAATTTAGAGTGATGAGATCAAGTCAATAATTCAAGTACTAGATACTCAAGATGTCCATAACCGGGGACACGGCTAATCATGATTAGTTTGTACACTCTGCAGAGGTTTGTGCACTTCTCCCCATAAGACCCGATCGCCTCCGTTTAATTTCTCGCACTTCATGGTGTTTGAGAACCGGATGACCGAGACATAGTATTTCAGAAGCATTTACTCTTTACCCTGGGTAGACCCGTACACCTACTTTCCACTACATCTGCTAGTCCACCACTGAAAGAGCTCACAAAACATACTCAACTATGCTAGAGCCCATAATGGCATTGTGGCTGCACACGGAAGTTTCTAGCATGAATAATCTTATGATCCCTTTGAGCCTGGGTGGCATTCCATAGGATAATCGCATGGGTCCTCCGGGATTTCCTAGGACAACACTGGATTCTCTAGGTGCCCTGCAACCAATCCACCCAGATGTGTATTAAAGTTGCCACCTTAAGTTGAACCATTAATTAACAATCTCACATCTGTCATGGATACTCTCAAACCCAAACCATGTCTACGAGCATAGCATGGCAGTATAAGCCTAACGTAGAAGTAACTCCCAAGGGTTTGGTAATAAAACATGTAATAGGTTCTACCTCATCATCTAATTCCCAGACCCACATGTTAAGAGATCCTATTTATGCAATGTGTGAGGGTTGAAACTAATGCATAAAAACTAGGTAATACATGGGTATGATCAATGTGTTACTTGCCTTGCTAATGATTCACAAAACCTAGTGACTCGTAGTAGCACGCTTCGCACTCCGGGAATTCTATCGCAAACAAACAATAGCATACATAATCAGTCAAGCAATGATGCATGGGTAAATCACAAAAAAGTAGATCTGACCAGAAAGTTCAATCGAAGAATTCCGATTTGCAAAAAGAATCAAATCAAACTGAGCAATGAAACTCAAACCACGAAAGAAACAAGATTCGTTTACTTAGCTAGACTGAAGTCAAATTTTAAAGTACCAAAATCTTGTTCAAGTTGGTTAAATAGAAAGAGGGCTTCGAGATGAAGATCTAGGCGCTTGTTTTAGCTGATTCGGAAAACGAGCGAAAAGATAACCTAAAACGAAGATCGGGGCAGAAATCGCGATCGAAAATAATCGTGGAAAAATCGTGAGAAAGAAAACGAGACGAACAGGCTAACGAACGATCGTTTGCTGTCTGCGACTAACTGACGAAAATCATTCGTTAAAATGAACGAACGGACGAACGTCCGCTAAACAACTAAACCGAGAAAACCGAACAGATCTAACTAAAAAAATCGATCTTGTGTTTTTTTAGAAAACCGGGTTTTACCTAAAACCGAAAAAAACGGCGGCTCGGATCCGGCGAACGGCGGCGGCTCCGGCGGGGCTTCCGGTGAGGTGGGGCGGTGGTGAAGCGGGGCGGCGGAGTGGCGCGGCGCGGCGCGGAGTGGTGCGGCGCGGCGCGGAGTGGCGCGGCGGCGGCGGTGGCAGAAGGCTGCAGCGGCGCGGCGGCTTTGGCTGCGGGGCGGGGCAGCGGCGGCTATTTAAGAGGGGAGGGGTGGTGGCGTGGGGGAGGGGGCAAGGCAGCGGGGTGGCGGAGTCGGCCACGGCGCGGCGGCGTGCGAGCGATGGACTCCCGCTCAAGGTCGGGGAAGCGGCGGCGGCTGGGCCAGCTAGGCTTAGGCCCAGTTCGGCCCGGCGGATTTTTTTTAAACTTATTTCTCCGGAAAAATCCTAAAAAAATAAATAAATAACTAAAAATGCCAGAACAAATTTTCACCGTCTAAATAAAACATTTAGAACATGATAAACATTTTCTTGGCCCTAAAATGCAACTTTTAAAATATGCACATTTTTGTAATTCAAATAAAATTGCAGAAAAACCAAATAAAACTAATAATTTGATTTTAATATTTTCTTACAATATTCCATTTATTTTGGAGAAGTCATATTATCTCCTCTCATATATTTTAATAGGGAATATTTTCGGAGAGAAAAATAATTAAACCAAATGATCCTCGTTCCGATATTTGAGAAAATTCAAATATGAAAACGATGAAATCCCCAACTCTCTCCATGGGTCCTTGAGTTCCTTAGGATTTTGAGGATCGCTAAACAAAAATCAAATAAAGTATGATATGCATATGCTGACCTATGTATAACAATCCAAATTGAAAATTTGGGATGTTACAATACGTCTCCAATGAATCTATAATTTTTTATTGTTCCATGCTGTTATATTATCATTCTTGGATGTTTTACAATCATTTCCTAGCAACTTTATATCACTTTTTTGGGACTAACCTATTGACGTAGTGCCCAGTGCTAGTTGCTGTTTTTCGCTTGTTTTCTACTTCGCAGAAAATCAATATCAAACGGAGTCCAAATGCCACGAAACTTTTTGGAGATTTTTTTGGACCAGAAGACCTGCAGAGAGTCAAAGAAGTGCACGAGGGGAAGCCCGTGGGGCCCACGAGACACCAGGGCACGCCCCAGGACCCAAGTTCGCCCTAGTGTTAGTGGGGCCCATGTGACTCTTTTCCACCCACCTCCAACTCTATAAATACCGAAATATTCCAGAAAACCTAGAGGAGTCGATGGAAAATTATTTCTGCCGCCACAAGTTCCAGAACCACGAGATCCAATCCGGAGCCCTTTTTCGGCACTCCGCCGAAGGGGAATACGATCACGGTGGGGTTCTTCATCCTCATTGGTGCTCCTTCGATGATGCGTGAGTATTTCACCGCAGACCTACAGGTCCATAGGCAGTAGCTAGATGGCTTCTCTCTTTTTGATTTTCAATACAATGTTCTCTTCGGAGATCTATCCGATGTAATTCTTTTTGCGGTGTGCTTGTTGGGATCCGATGAATTGTGAGTTTATGATCACATATTTTTATATCCATACATGATTATTATATCCCTGTATTTCTTCTTCGATATTGCGATTTTGTTTGTCCAATTGACTGATTTATTTTGCAACGGGAAGAGGTGCTTTGTAATGGGTTCGATCTTGCGGTGCTCAATCTCAGTGTCAAAAAGAGACATGACACACATGCATCATTGCTATTAAGGATAAAATTATGGGGTATATTTCTACATGAGTAGATCTTGTCTACATCATGTCATCTTTCTTCAGGCATTACTCCTTTTCTCCATGAACTTAATACACTAGACGCATGCTGGATATCGGTCGATGTGTTGAGAAATAGTAGTAGATGCTGGCAGGAGCCAGTCTAATAATCTTGGACGTGATGCCTAGTACATGATCACTGTCTTGGATATCATCATAATTATTTTCTCTTCTATCAATTGCCCAACAGTAATTTGTCTACCCACCGGATGCTATTTTCTAGAGAGAAGACACTAGTGACACCTATGCCCCCCGGGTCTGTTTCTCATTATATACTTTCAGATCTATATTGCTATTTGCGTTTCCAATTTATTTTGACTCTTTTGTTTCAGATCTATATTATCAAAAACCCAAAAATATCTCCCTGCATTTTATTTGTTTTTATTTTATTTGCATCTATCAATCTATCTTTTTATCATATTACTTTACCCAAGAGGGATTGACAACCCCTCTACGCGTCGGGTTGTGAAAATTTGTTGTTTGTGTGCATGTGTTGTTTACATAGCTTGTGTGGTTCTCCTACTGGATTGATAACCTTGGTTTCATAACTGAGGGAAATACTTACCGCCACTGTGCTGCATCATCCCCTCCTCTTAGGGGAATTTTCTAATGCGGTTCACAAGTAGCATGCACCTACTGAAAATATTGTTTATGAGATTCCTTAGGGTATGATAGAGAAACTGCTAGCTAGTCCTTATGTAGGAGATGGAACACTACATCCTGATATGCACCTAATCTATGAGGATGAAGTTTGTGGATTATTTAAGCTTGCGGGTTTACCCGGAGATGAAGTTAATAAGAAGGTTTTCCCTTTATCTTTCGGGGGGAAATCATTGACATGGTATAGGCTATGTGACGATATTGGATCTTGGAGCTGGAATCGATTGAAATTGGAACAATGCATCTAGTTCATCAAGATCAGAAATATATCTATAATTTTTGGCCTCGAGAGGGAGAAAGTATAGCTCAAGCTTGGGGGAGGCTTAAGTCAATATTATTTTCATGCCCCAATCATGAGCTCTCAAGAGAAATTATTATACATAATTTTCATGCTTGGCTTTCTCGTAATGATCAATCCATGGTCAATACTTCTTGTACTGGATCATTTATGAAGAAGACTATTGAATTCAGGTGGGATCTTCTTGAAAGAATTAAACGCAACTCTGAATATTTGGAACTCGACGAAGTTAAGGAGTCAGGTATAAAACTTGAGTTTGATTGTGTTAAAAACTTTATGTGTGCCGATGCTTTCAATGATTTTAGCACTAAATAGGGGCTTGACTCTGAGATAGTGGCTTCATTTTGTGAATCATTTGCTACTCATGTTGATCTCCCCAAGGATAAGTTGCTTAAATATCATCCACCTATTAAAGACGAAGTTGAGGAACCAGTTACAGTTAAAGATGAAACAATCATTTACAATGTTGACCCAGTTGTGCCTACCTCTTATATTGAAAAACCACCTTTCCCTGTTATGATAAATGAACATGCTAAAGTCTCAACCGTGGTTAACAAAAGTAATATTAGAGCACATGGACCCTTCGAACAAATTAAATTAGAACCTAGTTCACTACAAGAAATATATCAACTTGCGACCATCACTATTGGTCGCTGAATGGTCATTGTTTTTCATCTGAGATCTTTTTGTGAACAAAACAAGTTGGTCAAAAGATGACAGTCTTTAATGAAACTTAATGACCTTCTTTGTGAGGTCGTTGGTTATCTGCCCAGACCACATTGGATACGATGTGGCAATCTGACGTGGCAAAATTGCAACCAATTGAATTGGTCGTTGATTAAAATCTGCCAGGTCCAATTCGGTGTTCTACATGGGCCTAGCCAAACAATTCAGTCCTTTTATTATATTTTTCCTTGTTAATTCTGGTCGGCTACATGGGCGAAACCAACAATCATCCTTTTATTTTCTAGGCCTTTAGCCTTTTTTTCTCCCATTTCTTATTTGGGCCTCGGCATTTTACAATCCATTTTGGACTAGGTCTTGATGTCACTTGAACTATGTCGATATTTCCCCAAAGGGGAAGGAGTGATGCAGCACAGCTACGGTAGGTATTTCCTTCAGTGATGAAACCAAGGTTATCAAACCAGTAGGAGAACCACACAACACTATGTAAATGGTACCTACACACAAATTACAAATACTTGCAACCCGGAGTATAAGAGGGGTTGTCAATCCCTCCCGGTAATAGATTGGTAAACTGATAGATTTATAGATGCAAATGGAAGAACGGGAAATAAAATGGAGGTAGGTATTTCTGTGTATTTTACAATATAGATCTGACAATAAAAGTTGCAAATAGAGGAAAAATCAAATGGCAATAAAGATCTGAAAGTATATGACAGGAAAATAGACCCGAGGGCCGTAGATTTCACTAGTGGCTTCTCTCGAGAAAAATAACAGATGGTAGGTAGACAAATTACTGTTGGGCAATTGGTAGGAAAGCAAATAATTATGACGATATCCAAGACAACGATCATGTATATAGGCGTCACATCCAAGATTAGTAGACCGACTCCTTCCTACATCCACTACTGTTACTCCACACATCGACCACTATCCAGCATGCATCTAGTGTTTTATGTTCATGGAAAATTGGAGTAATGCAATAAGAACAATGACATGACGTAGACAAGATCTATTCATGTAGGAATAGATCCCATATTTTTATCCTTAATAGCAATGATACATGTGTGCCTTGCTGCCCCTTCTGCCATTGGGAAAGGACACCGCAAGATCGAACCCATTACAAAGCACATCTTCCCATTGCAAGATAAATATATCAAGTTGGCCAAACAAAACCCAAATATAGGAGAAAAAATACGAGGCTATAATAATCAAGAATGGATATTAAATCAAGGCAAATCTGACCATAAACTCACAATTCATCGGGTCCCAACAAACACACCACACAAAGTCATAACATCAAATAGATCTCCAAGAGACCATTGTATTGGGAAACAAGGAGAGAAGAAACTCTCTAGCTACTACCTACAGAACCATAGGTCTGAATTGAACTACTCACGCATCATCGGAGAGGCACCAATGAGGATGATGAACCCCTCCGTGATCGTGTTCCCCTCCGGCGGAGTGCCGGAAAAGGACTCTAGATGAGATCTCGTGGTTTTGGAACTTGCGGCGGCTGGAATAAAATTTTGTTGACTCCCCTAGGGTTTTTGGAGTATGGGGGTATTTATAGAGCGAAGAGGCGGTGTGGGAGGCCACCAAGGTGGGCACAGGCCACCTGGGAACGCCAGGGGGCCTAGGCATGCCCTGGTGGGTTGTGCTCCCCTAGGAGCTCCTCTTTAGTACTTCTTCAGCCCATCTTGTGTCTTCTGGCCCAGAAAAAATGTCCAAAAAGTTTCGCTGCGTTTGCATTACGTTTGGTATTGATTTTCTCTGATGTAAAAAACAAGCAAAAAACAGCAACTGGCACTGGGCACTATGTCAATAGGTTAGTCCCAAAAATGATATAAAATGATTGTAAAACATCCATGAATGACAATATAAAAGCATGAAACAATCAAAAATTATAGATACGTTCGAGACGTATCAGCATCCCCTAGCTTAATTCTTGCTCGTCCTCGAGTAGGTAATGGATAAAAACAGAATTTTTGATGTGGAATGCTTCCTATCATGTTCATCACATATTCTTTTCTTTATAGCATGGACATTTGGACTTTTATATATGATTCAAAGCAATAGTCTAGTTTTGACATGAAGATTTAATACTGAAGCATACCAACAAACAATCATATCTTTCAAAAAATCAATACTAAAGCAAGTTATCCCTAGCCCATCATGCTCAATCATTGATCCATCCATGAAACACACTAGTATATTAGCTACAACCAATGCTCAAGTACGATCATAGTGCCCCTTAGTTGGTGCTTTTTAAGAGAAGATGGAGACTCAAATAAGAATAAAATTGCATAAAGTAAATAAAAAGGTCCTTCACAGAGGGAAGTAGGGATTTGTAGAGGTGCTAGAGCTCAAAGCTTAAATTGAGAGATAAGAATAATTTTGGGAGGCATACTTTCTGATACGTCTCCAACGTATCTATAATTTTTTATTGTTCCATGCTATTATATATTATGTTTTGGATGTTTAGTGGGCTTTATTATGCACTTTTATATTATTTTTGGGACAAACCTATTAACCCAAAGGCCCAGTGCAGATTGTTGTTTTTGGCCTATTTCAGGTTTCGCAGAAAAAGAATATCAAACGGAGTCCAAATGGAATGAAACCTTCGCGAGAATTATTTTTGGAACAATATCAACACAAAAGACTTGGAGTACACGCGAGGGAACGAAGGAGGCGGCCACGAGGGTCCAGGGCGTGCCCCCTCCTACAAGGCGCGCCCCCACCCTCGTGGGCCCCCTCTAGCTCCCATAATGCCCTCCTTCCTCCTATATATACCCATGTACCCTGAAAACATCGAGGCAACAGAGGAAACCCTAATTCCACCGCTGCAACCTTCTGTTCCTGTGAGATCCCATCTTAGGGCCTGTTTTGGAGCTCCACCGGAGGGGGGATCTTCCACGGAGTGCTTCTACATCAACACCATCGCCTCACCATGAGTTGTGAGTAGTTTACCACAGACCTTCGGGTCCACAGTTATTAGCTAGATGGCTTCTTCTCTCTTTCTGGATCTCAATACCAAGTTCTCCTCTGTCTTTGAGGAGATCTATTCGATGTAATCTTTTTGCGGTGTGTTTGTCGAGATTAGATGAATTGTGGGTTTATGATCAAGATTATCTAGGAGAAATATTTGGTTCTTTTCTGAATTCTTTTATGTATGATTATAATATCCTTGCAAGTCTCTTCGAATTATTGGTTTGGTTTGGCCTACTAGATCTATAGTTCTTGCAATGGGAGAAGTGCTTGGCATTGGGTTCAATCTTGAAGTGTCCTTTCCCAATGGCAGCAGGGGCAGCAAGGCACGTATTGTATTGTTGCCATCGAGGATAAAAATATGGGGTTTATATCATATTGCTTGAGTTTATCCCTCTACATCATGTCATCTTGCTTAAAGCGTTACTCTGCTCTTATGAACTTAATACTCTAGATGCATGCTGGATAGCGGTCGATGTGTGGATTAATAGTAGTAGATGCAGAATCGTTTCCGTCAACTTGTCACGGACGTGATGCCTATATATAATGATCATGCCTAGATATTCTCATAACTATGCTCTTTTCTATCAAATGCTCGACAGTAATTTGTTCACCCACCATAGAATTCGGCTATCATGAGAGAAGCCACTAGTGAAACCTATGGCCCCCGGGTCTATTCTCAACATAGTAATCTTCCAATCTACCTTTACTTTGTGTTCTTTACTTTCTGTTCTTATACCAAAAATACCAAAAATATCAAACTATCCTATCTATCAGATCTCACTTTCGTAAGTGACCGTAAAGGGATTGACAACCCCTTATCGCGTTGGCTGCGAAGTTCTTATTTGTTTGTGCAGGTGTGAAGGACTCGCGCGTGGTCTCCTACTGGATTGATACATTGGTTCTCAAAAACTGAGGCAAATACTTACGCTACTCTGCTGCATCACCCTTTCCTCTTTGAGGGGATACAACGCAAGCTCGAGAAGTAGCAAGAAGACTTTCCGGCGCCGTTGCCGGGGAGGCTTACGCAAAAGTCATATACCAAGTACCTATCACAAACCCTTATCCTTCGCATTACATTATTTGCCTCTCGTTTTCCTCTCCCCCACTTCACCCTTGCCGTTTTATTTGCCCTACTTATTGCCGTGTGTTTACCGTTCGCTTGCTTCTTGTTTGCTTGTGTGTTGGATTGCTTTCTTGTCACTATGGCTCAGAACAATACTAAATTGTGTGACTTTTCCAATACCAACAATAATGATTTTATTAGCACTCCGATTGCTCCTATTACCGATGCTGAATCTTGTGAGATCAATGCTGCTCTGTTGAGTCTTGTCAAGAAAGATCAATTTTCCAGCCTTCCTAGTGAAGATGCCGCTACCCATCTAAACAACTTTGTTGATTTGTGTGATATGAAAAAGAAGAGGGATGCGGATAATGATATTGTTAAATTGAAGTTATTTCCGTTTTCACTTAGAGATCGTGCTAAAACTTCATTTTCCTCTTTGCCTAGAAATATTATTGATTCGTGGAATAAGTGCAAAGATGCCTTTATCTCTAAGTATTTTCCTCCTGCTAAGATTATCTCTCTTAGAAACGATATTATGAATTTTAAGCAACTAGATCATAAGCATGTTGCACAGGCTTGGGAGAGAATGAAATTAATGATACGTAATTGTCCTACACATGGTTTGAACTTATGGATGATTATACAAAAAAATTTTGCTGGCTTGAATTTTGCTTCTCGAAATCTTTTAGATTCGGCTGCAGGAGGCACTTTCATGGAAACTACCTTAGGAGAAGCTACCAAACTCCTAGATAATATTATGGTTAACTACTCTCAATGGCACACCGAAAGATCTACCAGTAAAAAGTGCATGCTATTGAAGAGATTAGTGTTTTGAGTGGAAAGATGGATGAACTAATGAAATTATTTGCTACTAAGAGTGCTTCTTTTGATCCTAATGATATGCCTTTATCCACGTTGATTGAAAATAATAATGAATCTTTGGATGTGAATTTTGTTGGTAGGAATAATTTTGGTAACAATGCTTATAGAGGAAACTTTAATCCTAGGCCTTTTCCTAGTAATTCCTCTAATAATTATGGTAATTCCTACAATAACTCTTATGGAAATTTTGGTAAGATGCCTTCTGAATTTGAAACTAGTGTTAAGGGGTTTATGATTTCGCAAAAGAATTTCAATGCTTTGCTTGAAGAAAAATTGCTTAAGATTGATGAGTTGGCTAGAAGCGTGGATAGAATTACTCTTGATGTTGATTCTTCGAAACTTAGATCTATTCCACCTAAGCATGATATCAATGAGTCTCCCAAAGCCATGAGAATTTCCATTGATAAATGCAAAGAAAGAACCGCTAGGTTGCGTGCTAAAAAAGAGTGGTTTATGAAAGCGTGTTCTTCTAGTTATCATGAAAATAAAGATGAAGATCTGAAAGTTATTGATGTGTCTCCAATTAGATCCTTGTTTTCTGGTATGAATCTTGATAAAGATGGGACTGGAGATGAGTCTACTTTAGTTAAAAGGCGTCCCAATGATTCAGAGTTTTTAGATCTTGATGCTAAAATTGTTAAAGCGGGGTTGAAGAGATTAAAACTTTGCATACTGATGAACCCACTAATTTGGATTTCAAGGGATTCAATTATGATTTCTCTTTGATAGATTGTATCGCCTTGTTGCAATCCATACTAAACTCTCTGCATGCTTATAGTCAAAATAAGGCCTTTACCAAAGACATAGCTGATGCCTTGATGCAATCTTATGAAGAAAAACTTGAATTAGAAGTTTCTATCCCTAGAAAGCTTTATGATGAGTGGGAACCTACTATTAAAATTAAAATTAAAATTAATGAATGCTTTGCCTTGTGTGATTTGGGTGCAAGTGTTTCTACTATCCCAAAAACTTTGTGTGATTTGCTAGGTTTCCATGAGCTTGATGATTATTCTTTAAATTTGCATCTTGCAGATTCTACCATTAAGAAACCTATGGGAAGAATTAATGATGTTCTTATTGTTGCCAATAGGAATTATGTGCCCGTAGATTTCATTGTTCTCGATATAGATTGTAATCCTTCATGTCATATTATTCTTGGTAGACCTTTCCTTAGAACGATTGGTGCAATTATTGATATGAAGGAAGGAAGTATTAGATTCCAATTTCCATTAAGGAAAGGCATGGAACACTTTCCTAGAAAGAAAATCAAATTACCATATGAATCTATTATGAGAGCCACTTATGGATTGCCTTCCAAAGATGGCAATACCTAGATCTATCCTTGTATCGTGCCTAGCTAGGGGCGTTAAATGATAGCGCTTGTTGGGACGGAACCCGATTTTATTTTCTTTGTTTTTGCTTCTTTTTAGTAATAAATATTGCAAAGAGCTTCTATTAGATGTGGTTTTGTGTTTTAGTTAGTGTTTGTGACAATTAGAACCTTTGGGAAGACTTGTGTGAAGTTTATATGATCATGCTGTAAAAAACAGAAACGTTAGCGCTCACGAGAATAGTCACCAGATTTTAGTGGAGAGTGCTATTTAGTTGATTCTTTTTGCAGATGATTAATAGAAAAATTCCTCACGTTTACCAATTTATTTCAATTTTTTTGGAGTAACATAAGTATTCGAAAGCTACAGATTGCTACAGATTGTTCTATTTTTGACAGATTCTCTTTTTCGTGTGTTGTTTGCTTATATTGATGAATCTATGAGTAGTATTGGGGAGTATGAATCATAAATAAGTTGGAATAAAGTATGTTTAACACCAATATAAACAAAGAATGAGTTCATTACAGTACCTTTGAGTGGTGGTTTGTTTTCTTATACTAACGGAGCTCTCGAGATTTTTGGCTAAGTTTTGTGTTGTGAAGTTTTCAAGTTTTGAGTATGTCTTTGATGGACTATGGAAGAAAGAGTGGCAAGAGCCTAAGCTTGGGGATACCCCGGGAAGGCATCCCCTCTTTTGTCTTCATCAACCCGCAACTATACTCGGGACTATATTTTTATTCACCACATGATATGTGTATTGCTTGGAGCATCATGTATGATTTGAGTCTTTGCTTTTTAGTTTGCCACAATCATCCTTGCAGGACACACCTTTTCAGAGAGATAAATATGGTTTAGAATTTGTTAGAATACCCTATGTGCTTCACTTATATCTTTTGAGCTAGATAGTTTCTCTCTAGTGCTTCACTTATATCTTTTAGAGCACGGTGGTGGTTTTATTTTGTAGAAATTGTTGATCTCTCATGCTTCACTTATATCCTTTTGAGAGTCTTCTAGAACAGCATGGTAATGTGCTTTGGTTATAAAACTAGTCCTAATATGATAGGCATCCAAGATTGATATAGTAAAAACTTTCACATAAAGTGCATTGAATATGATGAGAAGTTTGATACTTGATGATTGTTTTGAGATATGAGGATGGTGATATTAGAGTCATGCTAGTGGAGTAATTATGAATTTGAGAAATACTTGTGTCAAAGTTTGTGATTCCCATAGCATGCACGTATGGTGAACCGCTATGTGACGAAGTTAGAGCATGAGGTATTTATTGAGTGTCAACCTTTAAGTGGAGGTCGGGGGCGCGCGACGGTTAACTCCTACCAACCTCCCCCCTAGGAGCCTGCATTGATTAGTTTGTTTTGATGAGTCATAAATTTTTGCAGTAAGCATATGAGTTCTTTATGACTAATGTTGAGTCCATGGATTATACGCACTCTCACCCTTCCACCATTGCTAGCCTCTCTTGTACCGTGCAAATCTCGCCGGTACCATACACCCACCATATACCTTCCTCAAAACAGCCACCATACCTACCTATCATGGCATTTCCATAGCCATTCCGAGATATATTGCCATGCAACTTTCCACCGTTTCGTTTGCTATGACACGCCTCATCATTGTCATATTGCCATGCATGATCATGTAGTTGACATCGTATTTGTGGCTAGGCCACCATGCATAATTTTTCATACATGTCACTCTTGATTCATTGCACATCCCAGTACACCGCTGGAGGCATTCATATAGATTCATACTTTGTTCTAGTATCGAGTTGTAAATCAATATAAGTGTGATGATCATCATTATTAGAGCATTGTCCCAAAGAAAAAAGAAATGCCCGAGAAAAGAAAAGAAAAAAAAGGACAATGCTACTATCTTTTTCCACCCTTGTGCTTCAAAGTAGCACCATGATCTTCATGACAGAGAGTCTCATGTTTAGTCACTTTCATAGACTAGTGGGAATTTTCATTATAGAACTTGGCTTGTATATTCCAACGATGGGCTTCCTCAAATGCCCTAGGTCTTCGTGAGCAAGCAAGTTGGATGCACACCCACTTAGTTTCTTTTGTTGAGCTTTCGTACATCTATAGCTCAAGTGCATCTGTTGCATGGCAATCCCTACTCACTCACATTGATATATATTAATGGGCATCTCCATAGCCCGTTCATACGCCTAGTCGATGTGAGACTATCTTCCTCCTTTTTGTCTTCTCCACAACCACCACTCTATTCCACCTATAGTGCTATATCCATGGCTCATGCTCATGTATTGCGTGAAAGTTGAAAGGTTTGAAAAATTTGAGTATGAAAACAATTGCTTGGCTGAAACCGGGGTTGTGCATGATATGAATATTTTGTGTGATGAAGAGGGAGCATAGCCAGACTATATGATTTTGTAGGGATAACTTTCTTTGGCCATGTTATTTTGAGAAGACATGATTGCTTTGTTAGTATGCTTGAAGTATTATTAGTCTTATGTCAACATGGACTTTCGTCTTGAATCTTTCGGATATGAACATTCATGCCACAATAAAGGAATTACATTGAGAATTATGTTGGTTAGCATTCCACATCAAAAATTCTGTTTTTATCATTTACCTACTCGAGGACAAGCAGGAATTAAGCTTGGGGATGCTTGATACGTCTCCAATGTATCTATAATTTTTGATTGTTCCATGCTATTATATATTATGTTTTGGATGTTTAGTGGGCTTTATTATGCACTTTTATATTATTTTTGGGACTAACCTATTAATCCAAAGGCCCAGTGTAGATTGCTGTTTTTTGCCTACTTCAGGGTTTCACAGAAACGGAATATCAAACGGAGTCCAAACGGAATGAAACTTTCGCGAGAGTTATTTTTGGAACAATATCAACACAGAAGACTTGGAGTACACGCGAGGGAACGAAGGAGGCGGCCACGAGGGTCCAGGGTGCGCCCCCTTCTACAGGGCGCGCCCCCCACCCTCCTGGGCCCCCTCTGGCTCCCCAGATGCCCTCCTTCCTCCTATATATACCCACTTACCCTGAAAACTGTAATGCCCCGGATGTAATACTTTCCCTTTTGGGTATATAATATATCTCCGGCTTCATCTATTTCCATTCCGGGTTCTTGACTTTCGGGTTTTCGTCGTTTTGTTGTGTGAGTGTGTGGCATTCATTCATATCATGTAGACATGTGCATCGCATTGCATTTGTGTTGTCGGTTGCATCCGGTTCCGCGTGCTTCTTCCCGTTGTCCGTTTCGCGTTCCGGAGCTCCCTCACGTGTCCGTGACGTCCCGTAGGCCTACTTTGTTGTTTGGGCGTTTAACGTTACCGGTGTGCCACGAGGTTGTTGTCTGTGTTGTTGTTTTGTTGTGTGCAACCCGCCTCTCAAATCTCATCTCGTTTGGACTCCGTTGGCTTTCCCATCCGTTGTTCGTGTGGGTCCGATGTGCCTTCACTTCGTGTCCCGGAAACACCCCTACTGCATTCTTTTATCTCCTCCTAGGCCTTTTATTTCTACCCCCGCGATCGGATCCGTCGGATCGCGATCGGAGGGCTCCAAACACACCCAACTCCCTCCTAACCCTAAAAACTGCTATATATAGACTCCTCTAGGTCTATTTTGGCATCCCCTATTTTTTGTCTCAGATCCATTCCCTCTCCTCTCCACTTGAAAAAAAAACCTTCCTTCCCGAGCCAGTCGCCGCCGCTGGGATCCAGATCGGGAATCGTCCCGATCCAGATCCGCTCGACGGGGTCAACGCACGCCCGCCGTCTTCGTTCCTCGACCGGCGAGGCGACCTCACCGGGTCGAGCCTCCCCACGTCATCGCTCCAGGCGGTCCCCACATCGCCCGAGCTGGGCCGCCTTCGCACCCCCTCGCCACCGAGCCGCCAGGAGGACCACATCCCCGCCTTCGCCGGCCTAGCCCTTCGCCAGCCGGCCCGTACCAGATCCGCATCGCCACCGCAGCTGGGCCAGCCGCCCGAGGCTCCAGCCGCGCGGGCCAGCCGCCCCGCTTCGCCACCGCGCGCGGGCCGCCTCGCCCCGCCTCCTCGCGAGCCGTCCACCGCACCGCGGGCCGCCGCGCCCTTCTCCGCGGGCCGAAGCCGCCCAGGCCGGCCCGTCCCTCTGCTTCCTCCGCCCGGGCCGCCTCCGCACCACTGGGCCGCCGCCGCTGCAGTTCCACCGGCCCACTCAGTTTTTCCCCCAGATCCAGATCTGAAGAGGTTGACCTCCCCCCCTTCTTTTTCTTCTAAGTACTAGGTTTTTTAATCTGAAATGCTATGTTTGAACTGCCCTAACTTTTTGCCTGATGCTCCGTTTTGCGCGTGTAATATGTCCAGACGTTCGTGGAGATGTGCTCTACGTTTTACCTATTGTTGTCATGCATGTTAGATGTCATCTAGGTGCTTGTTTTGCTGTTGTAAGAGTGAATCATGATATAACTGCTGTTATGTGTTATTTTTATGCCACCTTTGCCATGTGATATCTTTTAGCTCGTTTGTCCATATGATGCAAATGAGATGTCCACGTGTTCGTCTTGCCACGAACTACGTGTTGCTTGTGATAGGTTGCATGGTAGATTTATTATTGCCTTGTTATCATCGTTGCAAAGTGCCATGTTCATGTGATGTGTTTTCACTTGTTATGAAATGCCATCTTGTTGAGCTCGTTGCAATCGTTGTGTTCACCTCTATGATGCATGCTTGTGTGTTTCGGGATCACCGTCATGTGTACTTTGATGAGGTGCTTACCCTTTGCCATGTTTAGTTTCGAGGTGACTTAAACATGCTCTTTTAGTTGCTATGATGATATTGCTGTTTTAGGACTTAGTGATTTTCACTAAGTCTGAAATCTGTAACGTTCTGATGCCATGTTCGTGTGATGTTCTAGGACAAAGCATGATAGTTTTGGAGTGGATTTTGATTGTTCCTTGTAGTATATATTGTTGTCTTTCCGTTCATGTCCTCACATGTCCATTTAAGTGGCTGTAGCATGTTTATCTTTTGCTCTAAAGTTTCAATAAAATTCTGCTGCCAGAATTTTATTGCCAAGTTCAATATGTCCAAGATCATTGCTATTGATCCGTGACTCCGTTGGGGGTGCACCTTGGACATAGTTGCTGTACTATATGTCTAGTTTGTGTTCATGTCCTTTGCCATGCTTTTTGGGTGCTGTAGCTTAATTATTTTGAGCTCCGAAGATGCTATGTTGCTGTAATTTTCAGCTTTCGCCCAAATCTTGTTTCGGGCATAACTTTTAGCCCGTAACTCCGATTTCAGTGATTCTTATATCAAACTTGATTGTTTTTCTGTGTAGATTAATAATATCAGATTGTTATCATGTTTTGAGGTGTTTTGCTTGAGTGATGTTTTACGTACTCCGTGTGCATCCTTAGTGCATCCATCATGCATTCATCTTTTTCGAGTGCGCATTGCATCTTGTTGATTGGTGCTTGGTGTGATTGTTTTGTTTAGAGCCGGAAGCTGAGACTGGGTACGAGGTTGAGCACGAGGTTTCCAACGAGGTTGAGCACGAGGACCCTTCTTATGATCTGAACGACTTCTCTTCATGCAAGATGACCGAACCCCGATAACATTACTATCTTTGCCTATTGCTAGTAGTCTCGATCTATAGTTTTGCCTCGATGCCCATGATCTTCTTGTCAGCCTCCTACTTGTAACCAATTGCCATGTTTAACCAACCTACCTATGCAAACCGTTGCTTGGCTAAGTACGCTTCGCTCAGCCCTTCTTATAGCATTGTTAGTTGCAGGTGAAGATCGAAGATGCTTTGCTTCTTGTTGAAGTTTGGTTGGGTTATATCACACTATATAAATACTTTAAAATGAAATCATCTATATATTGGCAAGGGTGGAAGGCTAAGCCTTTTGCTTGGTGATTTGTTCCACTCATGCCGTTAGGATCCGTATAAGCCGGTATTATGTTCCTTGATTATGCGTTCCTAACACGGTTGGGGTGTATGGGACCCCCTCGATAAACCGCTAAGTGCTAAGTCTTTTCCAGCAAGTCCCAACATTGGTACTATTTGCCTAATAACAAACTAAACTTGCATAGGGAGTAATTAACCCTCTTTCTTAATCAACAACCCCGGGCCAGTGCTCCACATGAGTGTTGGTCCGAAACGAGCAGACTGCGGGGCCGCCTCGGGGCAACCTGAGGTATCTGGCATACACCTGTAGGATGACTCATCCGGTCGTGTCCTGAGACTTAGATACGCGCGGCTACTATCAGGGTGTCGACACGCCGGGAGGATTTGCTGGATTAGCCTTACCTTAGTTCGGTATATCTTGAGCACGGGATTCCGAGGATACTCGGGTATTCCCACTTTGGAGTTGCGACTCCGCGGATCGTGGGCTTGTAATGGGTCAAGTTGGAACACCCCTGCAGGGTTTGAACTTTCGAAAGCCGTGCCCGCGGTTATGTGGCAGATGGGAGCTTGTTAATTCCGGTTGTAGATAACTTGACACAATGTTACTAATACACTACCAGCGTGTGTTCCGTGACTGTCAATTTCCGAATAGGGATTCGGGAGTTGAACACGGAGGGGTTATGTTTGTGAGCTTGTAGCTAGGATCACTTCATCATCACTTCTCGCCGAGGCCTTCTCTTCTCGCTCTCACTTACGTAAGCTAGATGCTAGTTGCTGCTGCAGACTTATTCTTTTCTTCAGCCTTTTCCTCACCCAAAGGCTTAGATAGTCTTGTTACCCGGAGACGGGATTGCTGAGTCCTCTGTGGCTCACAGTTACTTCACACACCAGATGCAGGTCCAGCTGTGAGCTATCCAGGTGATGGCACCGAGCTGGATTGGGAGTACGACGAGGAGCGTAGTCGATACTACGTGCGCTACCCGGACGATCAGTAGTGGAGTCTCTTACTAGGATTCGATCCGCCTGTGGTTTATTTATCCGAGTTTGGTACTTTGACTTTTGGCTTTTGCCCTTAGAGGGCTGTGATGTTCTTAATGTATGATGTTTGAGACTTGTACTGTAATTCTGTGACGTGGCGAGTGTAAGCCAACTATTTTCAGTTTACTATCCCCTCTTTTACATGAGTTGTGCAAAGATTACCAAACTTGAGATCATTCTAGGATGCGTTTATGCCTTTAAGTCATGCCTCGACACGTAGGAGGTATAACTCCATCCTGGGCATTACAAGTTGGTATTCAGAGCCTTCTCCGACCTAGGAGCCCCCACTGTTTGATCGAATCGTTGACGGTCGAGTCTAGGCACACACTGAAAACTTTTTGAGTCCTATATTATATCGGAGAATAGGATTTCTTTGCTTCTCATCCCCTTTCTCTCTGGTGAGGACTCCTGACGTCTACTCTTGTCTCTCCTATCTTCAAAATTTGCACAAATTTTTTTTTAGGAATCCCGCGAGTATTCTGGGATTGTTTCGATGTTCTTGTGACAAGGATATTGTTCTCGATGCCTCCTGTTACCGAGGAGTTGAGCTTCGGGGTATCATTGTAACAAGCATATCGCGGCAGTACTAAATACTTAAGACGGCCGACATCGAAAATCTCCCCTATACGGCCAGTGGCAAGATAACCCCGACATCACCCAGTACTGGGGAGGTAGTTCGGGAGTATTGCCATAGCTTGTTATAGTGGATGCTTTTCGAAGGTCCGAGGTACACAGTTTCTGAGAAAGACTGGTTATGTGTTGAAGGATGGATACACCTGGATGTAGGTTAGAGTTGATTGCGCGGTGCTTCCCGTGTATCCCCAACACCTGATTGCATAACTGGAATCTTTCGGAAATCTATAGGTGGGTTTTATCCAGTAGATCGTAGGCATTCTTCCAACGAATGCAGGTTAGTGAGTTCGGGGTTCGACATTGAGTGAAGGGGTTATATGACCGATGTTACTATCAGGAGTTGCATCTTAAAGGGTCCTTGGCTATGCTGATCCGGGGATTGCAAAACCTTTTCGTAACGCGTTCATATGCTTTCAGCACAAGGATGTTAGAACGAAACTCCTCACTTGTGTTTGTTCCCGTCTGTACCTTGTTGTTTTCTTATTTTATCCTTTTGATCCCTATGTGGCTTCTCGTGAAGACTGATGTTATCATTTAACTGAGAAATTCATTCGTTCCTCTTGTTCGGATGATTTCATTCGTTCTTATTGTTCGAATGATTATTATGAAGACTTGTTGCAATTCATGCCATTGATTCAGCTTATTCCTTTTGTCAATCAATTGCTGATTCGTGGTCATCTCTTACAGGATGGCTCCGAAAAAGGTTCCCAACGCTAACCCAGAGGTGGAAGAGGTTCCAGAACATCCTCCTTCCTCTCCTCCTCCGCCTGAGGCTTGGAGAGCGATTATACAGACTACAGCTCAGAACACTCAGTTGATGATGCAGATGATGCAGCAAATGCAAGCTATGCAAGCTAATCAAGCTAATCAGGGTGTTCCTGTGAACCAAGGCAACTTCTTCCAGCAGCACCATGCTACTCTCAACCAGTTCCTGGCTAACAATCCTAAAGCTTTCAGTTACTGTGTCGACCCTCTTGATGCTGAGGATTGGTTGACCGACATAAAGAAGCATTTTGAGTGCAGTAACGTGAAAGAAGATGATTATGTGAAGTTTGCAGCCTTCCAACTGAAAGATCAAGCAGCTGACTGGTGGCAGCAGTACAAAGACTCCAGGCCGGGTCAAGTGATCTCTTGGGAGAATTTCTGCAAGGATTTCCGCTCGCACCACATTCCTACAAGTGTCATCGAGGGTATGCGTGAGCAATTCCGCAACCTCAAGCAAGGCTCCATGACAGTCTATCAGTATAATGTCAAGTTCCAAAACCTCGCTCGCTATGCTAAGCAAGACATTCCTGATGCCAAGAGTAAAATCTATCAGTTCCGTGGAGGTCTCAAAGATGAACTTCAGCTTGCTCTCACTTTGTTCGAGCCCGATGAATTCGACAAGTTCTATAACATGGCTTTGAAACAAGAAGCAGCTCAGCTCAAGATGGAGGCTTCTAAGAAGAGAATTCGAGATGCTGTTCACTCTTCCTCATCGTCTCAGTTGGCTGCGAAACAACAGAAATTCTGGCTTCCTCCTCCTCCAGTGATTCGAGCTCCATACAACAACTCCAACAACAAGAACTCTAGTGGTCGTGGTTTCTCCCACCCACCCAACCCGAGCAACCAGTCGAAGAAGCAGTTTCAGTCTCAAGGCTCCAAGTCCAGTGGCTCTCATTTCCGTCCTCTCTCTGAAGTGGTGTGCAACAAGTGTGGCCAGAAGGGTCATTATGCCAACAGATGTCCGAATCCGAAGCGTCTTCCTCCTCCTCCACCTGTGAGTTCAGCTATTGTCAGGCATGATCCAAAGGCTGCAAGGGTCGATCTGATGAATGCAGCACAAGCGGAGGCTTCTTCTGATGTCATTTTGGGTAACCTTCCAGTTAACTCTTTTCCAGCTAAAGTGTTATTTGATTCGGGTGCTTCATGCTCTTTCATGTCTCAACCATTTGCATCCAAGTATAATATTGACATCCAAAGTCTGCCTCAGAGGTTGCAAGTAATTTCTCCGGGCAAGTGCATGTCTTCCAACATATTTGCTCCGGATGTTTCTATTCGCATGGGAGATTATCGTTTTCTGGCTAAACCGGTGATTCTTGGTCATTCTGACATCGACCTCATCCTCGGAATGGATTGGCTTTCTCAGCATGATGCTCACATTGATTGTGCTCAAAAGGAAGTCAAGATGACTCATTCTGATGAAGATGTGATTATCTTCGCCTCCAGGGATAATACTATTCGGCTTTTCTCTCTCAATGATAAGGGTGAAATTAATGCCATAGATCAAATTCCAGTGGTGAACGAATATCAAGACATCTTTCCAGAAGAACTTCCAGGCATGCCTCCACACCGTCAGGTGGAGTTTGTCATTGAACTCGAGCCGGGCACTGAACCTGCATGCCAGCGTCCATACAAGCTCTCTCCGGATGAATTGAAGGAATTGAAGAAGCAGCTTGATAAGCAGGAGAGTATGGGTCTCATCAGACCGAGTACATCTCCGTGGGGCTGTGGTGTCTTATTTGTCAAGAAGAAAGATGGCACGGAGCGTCTCTGTGTTGACTACCGGTGTAACACCCCAAAATTTTAACCACATTTTTATTAAATAAAATTTGGCTAGAAATAAAATTTTGAATTATATTAGGTTCTTTAACAATTTTTGAGTCTTCTCTATACCTGTCCTTCAAAAATCTTCTCTTCATATATTAAATTTATGGAAATAATTTTGTGGGCTCTGGTTGTATCTTGGGTCTTTTCATTATTTGTTTGATAACATTAGAAATTATTTTCATAATAAAATTTTGCCTTAGAAATTTTCTTTTAATAGCTTTTGCAGTGTTTTTAAATGCTTCTGTTGCACTACTTCTATTTTAAATAATTCTCTAAAAATTCCACCATAATTCTGGGAGGTCATGTGATGCCTATATGTCACATTGGTGCAAAAACCCAACTTGGTGTTTTGCAAAATTTGAGTGGAACATCCTCTTTTCTATTTCTGTCCATCTTCTAGGCTTCAACTACAACCCTATTATTTCTTGCTCCAAAAATTCTGAGCCTTGGCCATCTTCTAGTTCCTCCTACCAAACCCTTAACTCAAGAAGATCAGATCCATTAGCACCTTTTAGACCCACCAAACACCCCTCTGAATATTCTGTCCAGAACTGAATTCCAGTACAACTTGCACTAGCAAGTATTTCCTTTTCCCAAACTGACTCCACCATCATCTCTATCATCTAAAGAGACACTATCCTGCCAAGTACCACATCGAGCAAACTCTTCTAGATAGACCTAGCATTTCATCAAACAGGTTGTGGGCATGACAAAAACTTTGCCACTTCCTAAACCATTATGGACACTTGATTATTTAACCAAACCAGCATGTCCATCATTCCTCTCATGCCCTAAAGCACCATTCTGTTAATTTGCAGCTCTTGTGGGTCACCCTAGATGCCACTGGCATTGCGTCGAACACCTTGTGAGCACACACAGAGCGCGGCCAGAGCATGCTAATTGCACGCGGTGGCATCAAGCTCCTGTCATTGCCCTGCTGCTTCCCCTGCTCGCCCGAGCCTCCCACCGGATCAACTCGACCACCAATAACTCCCCGACACCTTCCCTTGGCCGCTTGCGCCGGCCACCACCGTCCACGCCGACCGGAGCCGCCGCCCGACGAGTCCCGCATCGCCACGTCGCACCGACCGTCAACGCTCTGGACGCGTGGCTCGCCCCCGAGCCAAACAAGACCCCCGCCATCACTGCAAGCCGCTACCATCCTCACCAAACCCCGCCGTCCATCACCGGCCTCGCCACCGGCCGCGTCTGCCATTAATGGCCACTGCCTCTGTCCGCCCGTGGACGGTGCCGTCCAGGCTACCTGGCGCCTCCCGGGGCAGCCAGCTCGCCTGGGAAGTAACTGCGGCCGGACCCCGCCCTCACCTAACCGCGCTGGCCACGCCTACTCGCCACCGTCCGCGTTTTCCATAAATGGCGTCGCCACCGTGTCCGCCCTCTGGAAGCCACGGGAACCGACGTTCCCGTGCTATATAAAGCCGCCCCCGGCTCCTCTCGATCAGAGGCATCACTCCCCCATTCCACTTGAACTCTCCCCAAGCAACAACTGGCCGGAGAAGATCATCTTCCTCCTCTCCGGGTACCACTGCCACTACCGCCTCGTCGATGTTTTCCACCCCATCAGAGCGTCCCCCTCTCCAAAACCCCCACCACTAGCTCCCACTCGATCCCACACATCCTACCAGCCCATCATTTTCACCGGAGGAAGCCCGTGGGCAAAAGCCCCAAATCGCCGTCGCCGGAGCCCCGCGGGAGGACTCACCGCCGATGACACCGAGCTCCCCGGCGACCGAAACGGCTACCCAGAGGATCGCCATGATCCCCTGGTTCCATTCATGTGCTCGGCGTCCCGAACGGCGTCGCCGTTCGCCGGCGATGATCGCCGAAATCCGTCTCTGCCCCAGACCAGACGCGCGCGGGCTAGAGGAGACGAACCCGACAAGTGGGGCCCGGCCATCAGCGACTCAGGCCGCGGACCCCGCTGTGTAAGTGGAGGCAGTTTCCTCCTGGAGCCGTTTCCACGCAGAGAAGGCGTGTTCCGCGGAATACGCCATCGACGTCAGCACCTCTTCCCGCAGCCAGATGACTGGGCTCGGCCCAGTGGCGCCGTGGAGCTAAACAGCGCTCAGGGCGCAATTCTGTCCTTTCTTTTTATCATTCCAGCAGCTTTCAAATAAATTCCACAGCCACCAAATCAAATCCAAATTTGATGATTCCAATTTCTGTAGGCTTCTAAAATCTTGCTCTGTTTATTCTAAATTAGGTGAACATTTTTCCTATATATAGTTCTGTTTAATCTTTTAAATACTACTTTCAATCATATATTCCAACTTAGTAATTCCATAAGTAATTCAAATATACTCTAAATAAATTAATTCTTTTTCTGATATTCCTTAAATATCCTCTAGTTTATTTTAGTATTTATTTCAAAAACATTTGAAATACTTTTTAGTGCTGTTCTTGAATTATGTGGTAATTTAGATATTTCTGAAAATAGGAATTGAAGGGGAGATGATTCTTTGCAAAGTAACCAGCACCTTTTCATATCTAAGGCAAGCATCTTGGACCCTTGATATGGTGAAAGTTTGCTTGCTAATATAATTGTTGCACGGTTCATTAATTTTAAATAAGAGTTACATATGAGTAGAAATATTTCATGCATGCATGGCCTTGTAGATATTTTCTCTTGCATGCATGTTGCTATATGCATGAGTGGTGATGACCCAGGAGTGTGCTCCTGTTTTGGACGGTGCCGGTGGGTACGGTTTCCAGGGCCCTGGACTAAACCCAGTCATCGGGTCAGGGAGCATGGGTGTTTCCGGTTGTAGCCGAGAGGGAGTGTACCCTTGTAATCCGCGCGTTTGAATAGTGATCCCATGCTCATGGAGGTTGTAGCCTCTCCGACTTAGAGTTTTACTTAACTGTTGTTTTGGGTGACTCCTGGCAGCAGAAAAGTTAAGCTCGTGTGTGCTGGTTAGGTGTGTTTTCAACCCAAAGACCATAATGGGAATTAGTCAGTGTCCCGATACTGATTAAAGAAATCCTATACTTGTGGGTAAAGGGTACACCCTCTGCAGAGTCGTATCTATTCGAATAGCCGTGTCCGCGGTTAAGGACTACAGTCTGGGTTGGTCAAGTGTCGGTCTTAGAGTCGGTCTCCGGAGGAAATAATTTAATTGAGCATGGTTATTTTGCAGGATAACTATCGTTGCTACTGGTGTTACCATTAGTATATCTGATGATATGACAATATTTGTGAACTAACCCCCTGCTCTTATTTTACGTTCCAGAGTGTCTCAGGGGCTGGCTAGACTACCCCGGACACTCGCCTTTATTTCCAAGTCCTTTCTGTGGCGTCCCTCGAGTGTCAGGCGGTTTATCACGCCACTACTCTTGTGGATACCCGACTGGCATTTCTTTTCAAGTCCTTTCGTGGCGTCGCCTGAGTTCTCGGATGGTATCGTCCGATTTCTCTTTTAGACACCCGACTGGCATTTCTTTTCAAGACCGACCGTGGTGTCACTTGATACCCGATCGGCATTTCTTTTATATTTTATTGATGCTATTATTTATTTTCTGCACTAAATATTATTCATCATGCCATGTTTTGATTCCTGTCAGCATGCATTTAATATAAGTATATCATGAGCATGTGCATATAGTTTAATTCACCATGACCATATAATTGTTTGCTGCATTTGTTATATCATGTGTCCATGATGTTTGCGAGTACATTCAAACGTACTCACAGGCTTGTCCCTGGCTATTTACTTGGCCAGGTTCGGAGTTCTGCTAGGAGTACCCCAGTGACGTCCGTGCGAAGCCTAGGAGTGCAGCCACGCAGGATAGGAGTTATCCGGGTCAGCTGTTCCTGTTGGAATGGAGCCCCATCGATGTGGAGATCCACAAGCCAATTCCTTCATCCACCACCGGAGTCATTATTGCATCAGCAGACCTTTATGGTCTTGTATCAAATTCTTGTAAATGCTTGGTAATCTGTAACAAGTATGTGTCCACCAGTAACAGTAATCCTTGGCTGGTGATGACACTAGGGGTTAATTTCTGGAATATTGTGTTCCCGAAATCCGGCCCCGACAGCCTTGGTATCAGAGCCAGGCTGACCATTGGCTAAACCTATCCTAGCCTGGTCACCATCCCTAGGTTTCCACACCATCCACATCTTTTCCTGTCCACGGTCAAGTCTATCCCACCCACAGTGGCAACCGACATCTTTCAATAGCCGGTGCCCAACCTATCAGTCTATCCATAGGCCGTGTGCCTGTGCCAACAACTGAGCTTTCCCATCCACAAGCGTGCGATGGAAGACTCGGCTGACCTATAAAGGAAGCCTTACCCCAAACTCAACACATCACAGCCCCATTCCCAGTTCAGTATCCAACCACCAAAATGACAGGCCCCCTCGTGCACAACGAGACCACCGCAGTCGAGCTTGAAGGCTTCGTAACCATCCTCGCCAAGCTCACCCGTCGTGCTTTTAGCATCGACGAGCCACCGGAATATGTCGTGTACCAAGAGCACACGAGTAATTCCATCCATCACTTCTGGGCCACGGTGCACATCTACGGGAGGGGCACCACATCGGAGCGTCCCTACCGATTCACCGGGAGGACAACCTCCGACGAGCCCCAATCCATCCAACTTGCAGCCCGAGAGGCTATAGTTCAACTCCGGCACCTGTCGCCGAGGGTTAACTGCCGCCCTTTCTACTACTACCCTAGTCGTGAAGGCTATGGTAGCCCGACCCAGGTCGCCAACGGAGACCATGAGTCGGATCCTGCCCTGGTGCATCTGGTGCGCTACCTGAGAGCGCAAGAGGCACTATTTGATCAGGTCACTCTTGACCTGATTGAGACCCGCAGGACGCTCGCTCTCCTGACCCCAGCAAGGAGTGAAGTCGCACCCGCCACCGACGCCCCGTTAGTGCTGCTTGGAAGGCCGGTTGAGCCCCCAAGCTCTGACCATGTCACCTACCCGGGCAATGCTTTCGCCTCACCCGGAAATCTCCGTCGTCTCTTGGAGGCCTACTCCAATGGGACGGTGACCTCGACACCCCGCGAAGGCCACCACCGCTACTCCAGCCCTGTAGCTCCCCATCCTACCCCGGCCAGCTCCGACGCGGAAGCACCCGGAGAGGACTCGGCATCCGCAAGACGCGCCAGGATAGATATCAACCAGGTGGAATGAGTCCACCAGAATGGTTATCAAGCCCTAGTGGCTCGGTTTTTCCTTTAGTTCCGCAGTGGCTGTTGTGTGGCGTAGTGAGTTTGTAGACCCCCTGTGTGTCACCATCTAATGGTGTGTGTGATCTGGCATAAATTGCTTGATGAGTGGTTGCAGAGTAAATTCTAGATGTGACCCCTAACCGACACGCACAGTAATATGTCCCATTTCTTTTGGGGATTGAGGCCTGAGACTTTGACTCAGACAACCCCGCGCCGGAGTCGGTGTCCCAGTCGTACTGGCACCATTTCATGTTTCATGACCCAGGCTCTCTATAAGAGGCCACGCTCATTTTTCCACACCAGCAACCATCAGCATCAAGCACTGCCTTTTTCCTTTCATCCACACATGTCTCACCCCGGAGCTTATCTGAGGAACCCCGAAGCAAGACCTGGTAGTTTTGTTATGTTATTGTGGGATTTTACCCGCAATACTTTTGGCTCCACCCATCCACCCCTGTATGAGCTCTTCAAATCGAGAATCACTCCTGATCTCTCGAAATACTGGGCGGCTGTACATATTCCACCAGCAGATTTAAACCAAGGCCCTCCCTATGTGATTTTCATTGGGAGATCCATGCCAACGCCAGGCATGGCCATTGAGTCTGCTGCGTATGAAGCAGTCACCCGTCTTCGATTTGCGGTACCTTGTGCCAACACAAGGGAATACTGCTATTTCCCTAGCCGCGCTGCTTTTGGAGCAGAAGCTACGTTCCGCTGTGGGCGTGCGGAGAGCGATCCAGCCCTGGTCTATCTCATTCAGTATGTGATGGCCCAGGAGCATTTCACCCAGCAAATACTGGAGTATCTCCACTACCTTGCTGTTCTAAATCCCCGGATCGCCATTGGCGGACCCCCTCTGCCAACCCAGGAGGGACACGTCCTTCGTTTGCTCCCTCCACTTCCTCCACTCCCTCCGGAAGAAGAAGGGTGTGTTCCAACACCGGGAAGCCTTCCGTTTGACCCCGTAGATCCCGCTTTCGGACCGTAGACGGTCGTGAGTGCGTTTGTGTAGCGTGTAGTGTTTGTTTGCATGATGTGCTTTGTTTGTTCTGATTGTATGTCATGAATGTATTGCCCTGTTTGTTTTTTTTTCATATGAGTGTTTTGTTTGTGTGGTATGCTTTTTAATTCTTCCACCCTTAACAAATCTCGAGGACGAGATTTTTCTTAAGGGGGTTAGAATTTGTAACACCCCAAAATTTTAACCACATTTTTATTAAATAAAATTTGGCTAGAAATAAAATTTTGAATTATATTAGGTTCTTTAACAATTTTTGAGTCTTCTCTATACCTGTCCTTCAAAAATCTTCTCTTCATATATTAAATTTATGGAAATAATTTTGTGGGCTCTGGTTGTATCTTGGGTCTTTTCATTATTTGTTTGATAACATTAGAAATTATTTTCATAATAAAATTTTGCCTTAGAAATTTTCTTTTAATAGCTTTTGCAGTGTTTTTAAATGCTTCTGTTGCACTACTTCTATTTTAAATAATTCTCTAAAAATTCCACCATAATTCTGGGAGGTCATGTGATGCCTATATGTCACATTGGTGCAAAAACCCAACTTGGTGTTTTGCAAAATTTGAGTGGAACATCCTCTTTTCTATTTCTGTCCATCTTCTAGGCTTCAACTACAACCCTATTATTTCTTGCTCCAAAAATTCTGAGCCTTGGCCATCTTCTAGTTCCTCCTACCAAACCCTTAACTCCAGAAGATCAGATCCATTAGCACCTTTTAGACCCACCAAACACCCCTCTGAATATTCTGTCCAGAACTGAATTCCAGTACAACTTGCACTAGCAAGTATTTCCTTTTCCCAAACTGACTCCACCATCATCTCTATCATCTAAAGAGACACTATCCTGCCAAGTACCACATCGAGCAAACTCTTCTAGATAGACCTAGCATTTCATCAAAGAGGTTGTGGGCATGACAAAAACTTTGCCACTTCCTAAACCATTATGGACACTTGATTATTTAACCAAACCAGCATGTCCATCATTCCTCTCATGCCCTAAAGCACCATTCTGTTAATTTGCAGCTCTTGTGGGTCACCCTAGATGCCACTGGCATTGCGTCGAACACCTTGTGAGCACACACAGAGCGCGGCCAGAGCATGCTAATTGCATGCGGTGGCATCAAACTCCTGTCATTGCCCTGCTGCTTCCCCTGCTCGCCCGAGCCTCCCACCGGATCAACTCGACCACCAATAACTCCCCGACACCTTCCCTTGGCCGCTTGCGCCGGCCACCACCGTCCACGCCGACCAGAGCCGCCGCCCGACGAGTCCCGCATCGCCACGTCGCACCGACCGTCAACGCTCTGGACGCGTGGCTCGCCCCCGAGCCAAACAAGACCCCCGCCATCACTGCAAGCCGCTACCATCCTCACCAAACCCCGCCGTCCATCACCGGCCTCGCCACCAGCCGCGTCTGCCATTAATGGCCACCGCCTCTGTCCGCCCGTGGACGGTGCCGTCCAGGCTACCTGGCGCCTCCCGGGGCAGCCAGCTCGCCTGGGAAGTAACTGCGGCCGGACCCCGCCCTCACCTAACCGCGCCGGCCACGCCTACTCGCCACCGTCCGCGTTTTCCATAAATGGCGTCGCCACCGTGTCCGCCCTCTGGAAGCCACGGGAACCGACGTTCCCGTGCTATATAAAGCCGCCCCCGGCTCCTCTCGATCAGAGGCATCACTCCCCCATTCCACTTGAACTCTCCCCAAGCAACAACTGGCCGGAGAAGATCATCTTCCTCCTCTCCGGGTACCACTGCCACTACCGCCTCGTCGATGTTTTCCACCCCATCAGAGCGTCCCCCTCTCCAAAACCCCCACCACTAGCTCCCACTCGATCCCACACATCCTACCAGCCCATCATTTTCACCGGAGGAAGCCCGTGGGCAAAAGCCCCAAATCGCCGTCGCCGGAGCCCCGCGGGAGGACTCACCGCCGATGACACCGAGCTCCCCGGCGACCGAAACGGCTACCCAGAGGATCGCCATGATCCCCTGGTTCCATTCATGTGCTCGGCGTCCCGAACGGCGTCGCCGTTCGCCGGCGATGATCGCCGGAATCCGTCTCTGCCCCAGACCAGACGCGCGCGGGCTAGAGGAGACGAACCCGACAAGTGGGGCCCGGCCATCAGCGACTCAGGCCGCGGACCCCGCTGTGTAAGTGGAGGCGGTTTCCTCCTGGAGCCGTTTCCACGCAGAGAAGGCGTGTTCCGCGGAATACGCCATCGACGTCAGCACCTCTTCCCGCAGCCAGATGACTGGGCTCGGCCCAGTGGCGCCGTGGAGCTAAACAGCGCTCAGGGCGCAATTCTGTCCTTTCTTTTTATCATTCCAGCAGCTTTCAAATAAATTCCACAGCCACCAAATCAAATCCAAATTTGATGATTCCAATTTCTGTAGGCTTCTAAAATCTTGCTCTGTTTATTCTAAATTAGGTGAACATTTTTCCTATATATAGTTCTGTTTAATCTTTTAAATACTACTTTCAGTCATATATTCCAACTTAGTAATTCCATAAGTAATTCAAATATACTCTAAATAAATTAATTCTTTTTCTGATATTCCTTAAATATCCTCTAGTTTATTTTAGTATTTATTTCAAAAACATTTGAAATACTTTTTAGTGCTGTTCTTGAATTATGTGGTAATTTAGATATTTCTGAAAATAGGAATTGAAGGGGAGATGATTCTTTGCAAAGTAACCAGCACCTTTTCATATCTAAGGCAAGCATCTTGGACCCTTGATATGGTGAAAGTTTGCTTGCTAATATAATTTTTGCACGGTTCATTAATTTTAAATAAGAGTTGCATATGAGTAGAAATATTTCATGCATGCATGGCCTTGTAGATATTTTCTCTTGCATGCATGTTGCTATATGCATGAGTGGTGATGACCCAGGAGTGTGCTCCTGTTTTGGACGTGCCGGTGGGTACGGACCATATTTTGACACGGTGGTGTCATGAGATATATGTGAAAGCAGACAAGGGTTGTGGCCCTGTCCTGATGATATGGTTGAGAGAATAATTTTTGTTGTGCTAACTATTGCTAGAATCATTAGCCTCCTGAGTCGACCGTAGATCGAGTCTTGTTCCAGTAACCCCCATACTTGTTTCGTGCTACCACTTGTCCCTGCCTCGGGTAAGGTATGGTTTAGTAAGTTGTTAACCCCTTTCCGTGCACACACCGTACAGAGGACTACGATGAGGGTTTCCAGGGCCCTGGACTAAACCCAGTCATCGGGTCAGGGAGCATGGGTGTTTCCGGTTGTAGCCGAGAGGGAGTGTACCCTTGTAATCCGCGCGTTTGAATAGTGATCCCATGCTCATGGAGGTTGTAGCCTCTCCGACTTAGAGTTTTACTTAACTGTTGTTTTGGGTGACTCCTGGCAGCAGAAAAGTTAAGCTGGTGTGTGCTGGTTAGGTGTGTTTTCAACCCAAAGACCATAATGGGAATTAGTCAGTGTCCCGATACTGATTAAAGAAATCCTATACTTGTGGGTAAAGGGTACACCCTCTGCAGAGTCGTATCTATTCGAATAGCCGTGTCCGCGGTTAAGGACTACAGTCTGGGTTGGTCAAGTGTCGGTCTTAGAGTCGGTCTCCGGAGGAAATAATTTAATTGAGCATGGTTATTTTGCAGGATAACTATCGTTGCTACTGGTGTTACCATTAGTATATCTGATGATATGACAATATTTGTGAACTAACCCCCTGCTCTTATTTTACGTTCCAGAGTGTCTCAGGGGCTGGCTAGACTACCCCGGACACTCGCCTTTATTTCCAAGTCCTTTCTGTGGCGTCCCTCGAGTGTCAGGCGGTTTATCACGCCACTACTCTTGTGGACACCCGACTGGCATTTCTTTTCAAGTCCTTTCGTGGCGTCGCCTGAGTTCTCGGATGGTATCGTCCGATTTCTCTTTTAGACACCCGACTGGCATTTCTTTTCAAGACCGACCGTGGTGTCACTTGATACCCGATCGGCATTTCTTTTATATTTTATTGATGCTATTATTTATTTTCTGCACTAAATATTATTCATCATGCCATGTTTTGATTCCTGTCAGCATGCATTTAATATAAGTATATCATGAGCATGTGCATATAGTTTAATTCACCATGACCATATAATTGTTTGCTGCATTTGTTATATCATGTGTCCATGATGTTTGCGAGTACATTCAAACGTACTCACAGGCTTGTCCCTGGCTATTTACTTGGCCAGGTTCGGAGTTCTGCTAGGAGTACCCCAGTGACGTCCGTGCGAAGCCTAGGAGTGCAGCCACGCAGGATAGGAGTTATCCGGGTCAGGTGTTCCTGTTGGAATGGAGCCCCATCGATGTGGAGATCCACAATCCAATTCCTTCATCCACCACCGGAGTCATTGTTGCATCAGCAGACCTTTATGGTCTTGTATCAAATTCTTGTAAATGCTTGGTAATCTGTAACAAGTATGTGTCCACCAGTAACAGTAATCCTGGGCTGGTGATGACACTAGGGGTTAATTTCTAGAATATTGTGTTCCCGAAATCCGGCCCCGACAACCGGCCATTGAACAAGAAGACGATTAAGAACAAGTATTCGCTCCCCAACATCAACGAACTCTTTGAGCAGCTCAAAGGAGCTAAAGTGTTCTCTAAGCTTGACCTCCGAATGGGCTATCATCAAATTCGCATTCGCGAGGAAGACATTCCCAAGACGGCCTTCAGAACGAGCTACGGTTCATACGAGTATACCGTCATGTCCTTCGGTCTCGCCAATGCTCCTCCTACCTTTTCAAGGATGATGCATTACATCTTCAACCCCTATACGGGCGAGTTTGTGCTTGTGTATCTGGATGATATTCTGGTGTTTTCCAAGAATGAAGAAGATCACGAAAAGCACTTACGTCTGGTTCTTGATCGACTCCGAGAACATAAATTCTATGCCAAGTTCTCAAAGTGCGAGTTTTGGCTCGATAAGGTTTTGTACCTGGGCCACATCATCTCAGCTGACGGTATTGCGGTTAATCCCGAGAAAGTTGAAGCAATTGTCAACTGGGAAGCTCCTCAGAACGTCAAGCAGCTCCGCAGTTTTCTGGGTCTTGCCAGCTATTGCAGAAGATTTGTTGAAAACTTCTCCAAGATTGCCAAGCCTCTTTCCAACCTGCTTCAGAAGAATGTCAAATACTTTTGGTCTCCCGAGTGTGAAGTGGCATTCAAAACCCTCAAAGATAAGCTTGTCTCTGCTCCAGTTCTGACTCCTCCGGATGAAACCAAGCCATATGAAGTGTTCTGTGACGCTTCTCTTTAAGGTCTTGGTGGTGTGCTTATGCAAGATAAGAGAATTGTGGCATACACTTCTCGTCAGCTCAAGCCAAGTGAGAAGAACTATCCCACACATGATCTCGAGCTAGCAGCTGTGGTACATGCTCTGATTACGTGGAGACATCTGTTGTTGGGCAGAAAGGTCGACATCTTCACTGATCACAAGAGCTTGAAGTACATCTTCACACAGCCGCATCTGAACCTCCGCCAGACTCGTTGGGTTGAAATGATCCAAGAGTACAATCCCAGCATTGAATACACTCCAGGCAAGGCGAATGTGATTGCAGACGCTTTGAGCAGAAAGGCATATTGCAACAGCCTTCTTATCAAGCCGTACCAGCCTGAGCTTTGTGAAGCATTCAGGAAACTCAACCTTCAAGTTGTTCCGCAGGGTTTTCTTGCAAATCTCCAAATTGCTCCTACCTTGGAAGATCAAGTCCGTGAGGCCCAGCTCAGTGATACCAAGGTGAAGAAAGTGAAACATGGGATTGCAAAGGGCACTCCAAAATACAAGTGCTTCCGTGTTGATGAGAGAGATACCTTGTTCTTCGAGGACAGACTCGTTGTTCCCAAAGGTGATCTCAGGAAGCTCATAATGGAAGAAGCTCATGACTCTCTCCTTTCCATTCATCCTGGCAGTTCCAAGATGTATCAAGACCTCAAGCAGTCTTACTGGTGGACACGCATGAAAAGGGAGATTGCCCAATTCGTGAATGAATGTGATGTATGCAGAAGAGTGAAAGCAGAACATCAACGTCCAGCAGGTCTTCTCCAACCTCTTCCTATCCCCGAGTGGAAGTTCGACCACATTGAAATGGACTTCGTCACTGGTTTTCCTAAATCCAAGCGAGGATATGATGCTATCTTTGTGGTGATTGACAAGCTTACCAAAGTCGCTCACTTTCTTCCAGTCAAAGAATCAATCAATGCAGCTCAACTTGCAGAGCTGTACACTTCCAGAATTGTGTCCCTACATGGCATTCCTCAAGTGATATCCTCAGACCATGGAAGCTTGTTCACATCAAGGTTCTGGGACTCCTTTCAGTCCGCCATGGGCACTAAGACCAGGTTCAGCACTGCCTTTCACCCTCAGACTAGTGGTCAAGTCGAGCGTGTGAATCAGATTCTAGAAGACATGCTCAGAGCCTGTGTCATCTCCTTCGGCATGAAATGGGAAGACTGTCTTCCATTTGCCGAGTTCTCTTACAACAACAGCTTTCAAGCAAGTGCAGGCAAAGCACCGTTTGAAATTCTCTATGGCAGAAAGTGCCGTACCCCTCTCAACTGGTCTGAAATAGGCGAACGCCAACTTCTTGGCAATGACTTGATCTCTGAAGCCGAAGAAATGTGCAAAGTCATACGTGAGAATCTCAAGGCCGCTCAGTCGCGTCAGAAGAGCTACTATGACGGCAAGCATCGTGATTTGGCTTTCGACATCGGTGATCATGTCTATCTCCGAGTTTCTTCGATGAAAGGAACCCAAAGATTCGGTATCAAAGGAAAACTTGCTCCTAGATACGTCGGTCCTTTCAAGATTCTTGGCAAAAGAGGCGATCTAGCCTATCAGCTTGAGCTCCCTTCCAACTTTGCAAATGTTCATGATGTCTTCCATGTGTCTCAACTTCGCAAATGCTTCAAGGCACGTGAGCGCATGATTCCGTTTGAGGAGATTGATCTTCAACAAGACCTTTCCTACCGAGAGCATCTAGTTGCAATTCTCGAAGAAACCGAACGCAAGACTCGCAACAAGTCCATCAAGTTTCTGAAAGTCAAGTGGTCACATCACACCGACCGAGAAGCTACCTGGGAACGAGAAGATCATCTTCGTTCCGAGTACCCTTCCTTTTTCCAGTCCTAGATCTCGGGACGAGATCTTTTTGTAGTAGAGGAGAGTTTGTAATGCCCCGGATGTAATACTTTCCCTTTTGGGTATATAATATATCTTCGGCTTCATCTATTTCCATTCCGGGTTCTTGTCTTTCGGGTTTTCATCGTTTTGTTGTGTGAGTGTGTGGCATTCATTCATATCATGTAGACATGTGCATCGCATTGCATTTGTGTTGTCGGTTGCATCCGGTTCCGCGTGCTTCTTCCCGTTGTCCGTTTCGCGTTCCGGAGCTCCCTCACGTGTCCGTGACGTCCCGTAGGCCTACTTTGTTGTTCGGGCGTTTAACGTTACCGGTGTGCCGCGAGGTTGTTGTCTGTGTTGTTGTTTTGTTGTGTGCAACCCGCCTCTCAAATCTCATCTCGTTTGGACTCCGTTGGCTTTCCCATCCGTTGTTCGTGTGGGTCTGATGTGCCTTCACTTCGTGTCCCGGAAACACCCCTACTGCATTCTTTTATCTCCTCCTAGGCCTTTTATTTCTACCCCCGCGATCGGATCCGTCGGATCTCGATCGGAGGGCTCCAAACACACCCAACTCCCTCCTAACCCTAAAAACTGCTATATATAGACTCCTCTAGGTCTATTTTGGCATCCCCTATTTTTTTTCTCAGATCCATTCCCTCTCCTCTCCACTTGAAAAAAAAAACCTTCCTTCCCGAGCCAGTCGCCGCCGCTGGGATCCAGATCGGGAATCGTCCCGATCCAGATCCGCTCGATGGGGTCAACGCACGCCCGCCGTCTTCGTTCCTCGACCGGCGAGGCGACCGCACCGGGTCGAGCCTCCCCACGTCATCGCTCCAGGCGGTCCCCACATCGCCCGAGCTGGGCCGCCTTCGCACCCCCTCGCCACCGAGCCGCCAGGAGGACCACATCCCCGCCTTCGCCGGCCTCGCCCTTCGCCAGCCGGCCCGTACCAGATCCGCATCGCCACCGCAGCTGGGCCAGCCGCCCGAGGCTCCAGCCGCGCGGGCCAGCCGCCCCGCTTCGCCACCGCGCGCGGGCCGCCTCGCCCCGCCTCCTCGCGAGCCGTCCACCGCACCGCGGGCCGCCGCGCCCTTCTCCGCGGGCCGAAGCCGCCCAGGCCGGCCCGTCCCTCTGCTTCCTCCGCCCGGGCCGCCTCCGCACCACTGGGCCGCCGCCGCTGCAGTTCCACCGGCCCACTCAGTTTTTCCCCCAGATCCAGATCTGAGGAGGTTGACCTCCCCCCCTTCTTTTTCTTCTAAGTACTAGGTTTTTTAATCTGAAATGCTATGTTTGAACTGCCCTAACTTTTTGCCTGATGCTCCGTTTTGCGCGTGTAATATGTCCAGACGTTCGTGGAGATGTGCTCTACGTTTTACCTGTTGTTGTCATGCATGTTAGATGTCATCTAGGTGCTTGTTTTGCTGTTGTAAGAGTGCATCATGATATAACTGCTGTTATGTGTTATTTTTATGCCACCTTTGCCATGTGATATCTTTTAGCTCGTTTGTCCATATGATGCAAATGACATGTCCACGTGTTCGTCTTGCCACGAACTAGGTGTTGCTTGTGATAGGTTGCATGGTAGATTTATTATTGCCTTGTTATCATCGTTGCAAAGTGCCATGTTCATGTGATGTGTTTTCACTTGTTATGAAATGCCATCTTGTTGAGCTCGTTGCAATCGTTGTGTTCACCTCTATGATGCATGCTTGTGTGTTTCGGGATCACCATCATGTGTACTTTGATGAGGTGCTTACCCTTTGCCATGTTTAGTTTCGAGGTGACTTAAACATGCTCTTTTAGTTGCTATGATGATATTGCTGTTTTAGGACTTAGTGATTTTTCACTAAGTCTGAAATCTGTAACGTTCCGATGCCATGTTCGTGTGATGTTCTAGGACAAAGCATGATAGTTTTGGAGTGGATTTTGATTGTTCCTTGTAGTATATATTGTTGTCTTTCCATTCATGTCCTCACATGTCCATTTAAGTGGCTGTAGCATGTTTATCTTTTGCTCTAAAGTTTCAATAAAATTCTGCTGTCAGAATTTTATTGCCAAGTTCAATATGTCCAAGATCATTGCTATTGATCCGTGACTCCGTTGGGGGTGCACCTTGGACATAGTTGCTGTACTATATGTCTAGTTTGTGTTCATGTCCTTTGCCATGCTTTTTGGGTGCTGTAGCTTAATTATTTTGAGCTCCGAAGATGCTATGTTGCTGTAATTTTCAGCTTTCGCTCAAATCTTGTTTCGGGCATAACTTTTAGCCCGTAACTCCGATTTCAGCGATTCTTATATCAAACTTGATTGTTTTTCTGTGTAGATTAATAATATCAGATTGTTTTGAGGTGTTTTGCTTGAGTGATGTTTTACATGCTCCGTGTGCATCCTTAGTGCATCCATCATGCATTCATCTTTTTCGAGTGCGCATTGCATCTTGTTGATTGGTGCTTGGTGTGATTGTTTTGTTTAGAGCCGGAAGCTGAGACCGGGTACGAGGTTGAGCACGAGGTTTCCAACGAGGTTGAGCACGAGGACCCTTCTTACGATCCGAACGACTTCTCTTCATGCAAGATGAAAGTGCAACTAATCCCCGGGTGGTTTTGGTAATTAATAACAACATATATATCATTGAACTAATATTTACTTGAGAATCATTTCAGAGAAGTTTGATGATATGGGTATGGAAATGTCTGAAGAAGTGGACCCCTCAAAATGCTAAGACAAGCATTGGCAAAAGCTCAAGACTCCATTTTTGGTTTAGTGATCAAAGATCACATTGAGTCCATAGGAAAAGCCAATACTATTAAAAGGGGATGAGGTTGTGTTAATGTTCTTCTTGCTCAAGTGCTTGGTGATCTAGCTCCCTCAACTATCAGCACTCTTCACTATTCAACACACTCATAGGTAATCTCGGACAAACCGATTCTGCAAACTCAGTCCCACCGAGATGAACCACTTCAGTTATTTCCCCAAACCCTAATTTCTTGGTCCATCCGATTCTGAGTTTCGGTCTCACCGAAAATGGACTGCCAACCTTCTGTAACCAATTGACAGCATTTCGGAATATCCGAGTTGTTGTTTTCGGTCACACCGAGATGGCAAACCCTAACCTTTGACTCACTTCGGACACACCGAGATGGTATTTTCGGTCCCACCGAAAATCCCAACGTTCACTATATTTGAACTTTCGGTCTGACCGAGTTTTCACTTCGGTCTCACCGAGATTGGTCAAATGTGTGTGTAACGGTTGGATTTTGTGTGGAGGCTATATATACCCCTCCACCCCCTCTTCATTCGTGAGGAGAGCCATCAGAAAGTACCACCACTTCTACCATACACTTTCTGAGAAGTGAACCACCTACCCTTGTGTTGAGATCAAGCCATTCCATTCCTACCATATGAAACTTGATTTCTAGCCTTCCCAAGTTGCTTTCCACTCAAACCCTTCTTCCACCACAGCCATATCAGTGAGGAGAGTTGAGTGTTGGGGAGATTATCATCTGAAGCACAAGAGCAAGGAGTTCATCATCATCAACACCATCTATTACCTTTTGGAGGGTGGTGCCTCCTAGATTGGTTAGGTGTCGCTTGGGAGCCTCCGTCTTTGAGATGTGGAGTTGAACCAAGAAGTTTGTAAGGGCAAGGAGATCGCCTACTTCGTGAAGATCTACCCCGAGTAAGGCTAGTCCTCCGTGGGCGTAGGCCGTGATGGAATAGACAAGGTTGCTTCTTCGTGGACCCTTCGTGGGTGGAGCCCTTCGTGGACTCGCGCAGCCGTTACCCTCCGTGGGTTGAAGTCTCCATCAACGTGGATGTACGATAGCACCACCTATCGGAACCACGACAAAAATCTTCGTGTCACCAAACTGCGTTTGATCTTCTCCACCTCTCTTTTACATGTGCAATTTACTTTCCGCTGCATATACTCTAGAATTGCATGTGTAGGGTGATACTTGTGTTGATCTTAATTGTGAAACTGCCAAAAACATTGCATGATCTAAAGGCAGATTTTTTATATTGTCAAGTAGTCTAATCACCCCCCCCCTCTAGACCTACTTTCGATCCTACAAGTGGCATCAGAGCTTTGGTCTCCATTGCCTTGGTTTCCATTGCATTGGACTCCATAAGCTTGGTTTCACAACCTAGGAGAGTATAGCGTCTAGTGAGGGTAATTATCGTAGAGGTCCTTACTTTGATGGTACAAATTTTGCTAGTTGGAAGCATAAAATGAAAATGCATATTCTTGGTCATAACCCAGCCGCATGGGGCATTATTTGTGTTGGCATGCAAGGTGATTTCTTTGAAGAAGGAAAAGTTCCGGATCGCGAAGCTACACCCGAAGAGTTGCGGATGTTGCAAAACAATGCTCAAGCTTGTGACATTCTCTTCAATGCTTTGTGTCCTGAAGAGTTCAACAAAATCAGCCGTCTTGAGAATGCTAAAGAGATTTGGGATACTTTGGTTGAAATGCAAGAAGGTACTGAATCTGTGAAGGAATCAAAGCTAGATATTCTTCAAGGTCAACTTGACAAGTTCAAGATGAAGGATGGTGAAGGAGTCGCTGAAATGTACTCTAGGCTTGCTCTCATCACAAATGAGATTGCCGGCTTAGGAAGCGAAGAAATGACCGACCGATTCATCATTAAGAAGATTCTCAGAGCTTTGGATGGAAAGTATGACACCGTGTGCACTTTGATCCAAATGATGCCAAACTACAAGACTCTCAAGCCAACTGAAGTCATTGGAAGAATTGTTGCTCATGAGATGACACTTAAGGATAAGGAAGAGCTTCACAACAAGTCAAGTGGTGCTTACAAAGCTACAAGTGATGCTCCTACTACCTCAAGTGACAAGCTAGTTTCCAATGAAGAGATAAGCCTAATGGTCAAGAACTTCAACAAGTTCTACAAGAATAGAGGGAAAGAAAGAAGCTCAAAATCTAGATCATATGATGAAAAGAGATCTTCTAGTCGTGATCGAAACTGCTACAATTGTGGAAGACCCGGACACTTCTCAAATGAGTGTACGGCTCCCCACAAAAGAAGAGAAGAATCTCCAAGAAGAAGAGCAAGAGATGAGTCACCTCGGAGAGAGAGAAGGAGTAGAGATGATCGTTATGAACGAAGACCCTCTCGGAGAAGCAAGGATTCGGAGAGGAAAGACAAGTCATCAAGGAGCTACACAAGAAGAAGACATCAAGCTCATATTGGTGAATGGGTCTCCGGCTCCGACTCTGACAATCAATCCGATGGAAGCTATCACTCCGACTCCGACTATAGTCAAGATGAAGGTGTTGCCGGACTTGCACTAGTATCCTCCAACTCCAACTCCTACGACTTATTTGATTCACCAAATGAGGGAATTGGAAGATGCTTCATGGCTAAAGGTCCCAAGGTAACACACCCTGAATTCATTGACTTTGATAGTGATGATGATGACTTGCTTGGTGAAGATGAGCTCTTGCATGATAAATCTAGTGAGCTTAGTAATGATGAAAATGCTAGTAGTCTTTATAGTCGAGAAGAGTCGAATGACAATGCTATGAAGGAGATTGAGCGTCTAACTAAAGAACTAAACACTCTTAAGTTAGCTCATGAAACAACTCAAGAAGATCATAGAGAGCTCCTAAGATCTCATGAGAAGCTACGCTTCGAGAAGCTCACTCTAGAGCAAGAACATGAGTTTCTAAAAGCGATCAATGACGATCTTCGAAAGAAGAGTTCTTCATATCTTGCCAAACGACTTCTCTTGTCTAATTTCTTGCCACCTATTAAGACTAGGCATGACAAGCATAAGAAAAATTCTTCCTCTAGTAGTAACAATAACAATGTTAAATCCAATATTGTTGCTTCGAGTAGTTCTCTTGATTCCACTAACAATGTTTCAAGCCAAGTTACACTTGAGCAAGAAAATAGCTTATTGAAGGAAATCATAGAGAAAGGTGTCTACAAGAGTCTTGCCGGAAGCAAGAACTTTGAGGAGATTGTTCGCAAACAAGGAAGACACCGGAAGAATCAAGGGATTGGTTTTGAGCGAAAGTTCAACGCCGAAGGTGTTGAGTGGGAAGAAGGTCAATACCCTACTCCACAGTTTGTCTCACAAAAGGAGAAGTATGATCCTACTTCTTCCAATGTGGAACAAGCTCAAGATGACCTTCCACCACAAGACCACAAGCTAAAGGCCAAGGACAAGCTTCAAGAGGAGATTGATGCATTCATTGAAGCACCTCAAGCCATGGTCAAGTGGGTTCCCAAGGACACATCAAGTTCTACTTCGTCAAGCTCAACTACAACACCAAGGATTCCCATCAAGATGATGTGGATCCCAAAGAAGAAGAACTAGTAGGTTCTTGAGGGTGAATCCGCCAACAAACTTCACTCATATTCATTTTGGCAAGAACTTGTGCAATCAACTTCCACATCATGCACTTGTTCATGGAGTCACAAACCCTCTTGTTGGTAAGTCAAGGGACAAGGTAATCATTGCTTTCATGGACATCATCTTTTGTGAACTTCACTCTATGTCTATGGATATTCTTGTTTGTTCCTTGTGGGACTAACCCATGTAGGTATTGAAAGTGCCCTAATCCAAAGGATTGCTCCCAACTTTTGATGATCTGCATCAACATTGAGCATCCACATCTTCAACATCTACATGAAGTCTTCTACGACAACCCAAGGTTAGTTTGACCCTTTAAAAGGGGTTCTCACATCTAGGGGGAGCTTTGCTCTAAACATTGAGCTAAAGCATCCTCAAATGATGTGAACACATAAATGCTTTATGTAAAAGTGGCAACCCCACTTGTGCTTAAACGATGAGTATGACCTATGATCAAATGTTCTCATTTGGCTCCTAAGTCAATATACTCATATATAGATGACCTAGTCATCGACAAATTGTGTGCTAGTAGCTAGAGTGATTGGTTGTGCATGTTTGACACATATTTCAGTTGCTATCTTATTGTGTGAGCATGTTGAATGCATGATTTTATCCATTCAAGGACATCCATTTGTTGTTTTGATTGTTTTGGTTCTCTTTCTGGCCAAATGGATGGACAAGAATGCCTAAGCACCTTCCCTAGCTATCTATGCTTTCTTGTCTCAAAATTCTATTCATGCTCATATCACAACTTTGAACAAGTCTTTTTCGGACAGTCCGAGTGAGGAGCACTCGGAACCATCGATTCGTCTAAGGCTGACTTCCAAAACCTTCTAAGTCCATTTCGGTCTGACCGGTTTCTCAATCTCGGTCCAACCGAAACGCTTAGACTGATCTAGGTTTCATCTCGGTGAAACCGAGTTCAAACTCTCGGTCTGACCGATATGCGTAACTGCACAGCAGTTATACATCTCGGTGACACCGAGTTTTTCAACTCGGTCCCACCGACAGCATGGGGTTATATATACCTGAGGGGCTGCGCGCGATTTCTTTCTTCAAACCGTTCGCCCCCAAGACCCCTGCTGCCGCCGCCCTGGTCTACGGATCGTCGCCTTCGTCGCCTGTGCGCCCTCGCCGCAGGTCTCCGCCGCCGTCAACGGTAATCATCTCCACCGTTGCCGCCGTAGAGGGACACCACCAAGTTAGGGTGTGTCCCGATCCCTTTTCGTGCTCCACTTCCGATTCTTGCACGATAGGTTGCCATGATTCAATCCACGTTTGATATGTTCCCTATACAATAGTTCAGATCTTCTAGTTTCGAGGAAAATTCTTAGGTTTAGGTTTCCACGGAATGCATCTCGGTGAAGCCGATTTTTGAAACTCGGAATGACTGATTTGGCCTCTGGCCATTGCACTGCATAATTCGGTTTAACCGAGTTGTGCCAATCGGAATGACCGAAAAGTAGTTTCAGTGAAACCCTAAGTTTTCGGTAGGACCGAAACCCATTTCGGTCTGACCGAAAGTGGTGTGTAGGTTTCTGTTGAGCACTTCGGTTGCACCGAAACCTGAAATCGGTTTGACCGAAATACATTCTGTGAAAACTCAAAACTAAGTTTTGAACTCATTTTTTTTTGCAAAAACTTCTGCAGTTGTGATAACTCTTCTACTCTGCCTATACCTTATCTTTTCACAGGTTTTTCAGCCATGTCAGATGTCAGTGACAGCCAGAACAGGTCTGAATCACCGTTTGCTGAAATTCCAGAGGCAGACACAAGTCCTGCGAGCAGCTCCAGTGATGATGGTGAGAGGAGCACCCCTAGTGGTTTGCCTCCTGCAGCCACCAGAACCAGGAAGAAGAGAACTTCTGATGATGAGGACTCTGACTTTGTTGCTGAGGAAGTTACCTCCAAGCCAAAGAGGAATGTGGTTGCCAAAGAGCACCAAGGGCAGCAGCCAAGGAAAGGCACAAGCAAAGTGAAGCAGTCAGCAGTAGCTAAGAAGCTCAACTTGGAAGAGCCTGCTCCAAGCAAGGTGAAGAAGACTTCCAAAAGGAAGAGGGTAGTATATGCTGAACCTCAGGATGATGCTGCAGAAGAAGAAGAAGAAGAAGCACCCCAGCCTCCTCCTCAGAAAGCTAAGTTCATGGGTGATGCTATTCGAGCTCAAGCCTCCTCTAAGCCCAAGAAGCCTGCTCAAGCCAAAGCAGCTCCAGCCAAGCCCAAGAGAACAACCAGAAGCATTCCAGCTTCTGAGAAGAACAAAGGTGAGATGCCACCGTCTGAATCAGATGAAGAGCATGTGTTGCTTAAGCTCCGTCCCAAGTTGCCACTCCACAATGATGCTCATCCTCAAGCTGAGGACATGAAGGCAAGAAAGGACAAAGGTCTCAGGCTATGGAGACAGTCTGATCCATATGCTGTAAGGAGAAGGACTGCTGTGGACCCCAGATTCCACACCAGAGAGCAGCAGGATTTCTATGAGACAGTGCTAATGGATAAGAAGCCCATTGTTGCTGACACCAGGTATGTTGAATGGAAGTATATTGACAGTGAAGAGCACCGGGACTTCTTTCCCCATGTGCATGAGAGCTTTACTGCATGTGGAGTTGCTGATTTTGTGGGTCAAGAGCTGACAGCTTGGAATGACGAGATGATCATGCAGTTCTATGCCACAGCCCACTTCTATCCTGATGGCAAGATCACCTGGATGACTGAAGGTCAAAGGTTTTCTTCGACTGTTGAAGAATGGGCAGAACTTCTGAACGCTCCAGTGCAGAGAGAGGACGACATTGATGTCTATGGGATTCCTAAGAAGAGTCATGATTCCATGAAGAATATGTACAAGGAGATCCCAGCTGCTGATTTGGAAGGATGGAAGCTTGGCTCAGTGTATTATCTCCAGGCAGGTCTGACCACCACTAACACTATTCTGAGGCATACTTTGATGCCTAAGTCAGGAGACCACCGGATGATACGAGGCTATTCTATCAACATGCTGCACATTCTCGATGAGAAGGCACCTTTTAAGGTGATGGACTTGATGGTAGAGACCATTAAGAGGACTGCAGCTGACCAGAAGAGGTCGTGTGGGTTTGCACCGCAGATACAGATGCTCATCAACGCCAAGTTTGGCACGGGCAAATTCATGTTGGATAGGAAGCACTTGCCACTGCAGCCAGAGCATGAGGACAACGTAGTTGTGATGGATGAAGAGGATCCTACCTCAGTTGAAGGACAAGCCAAAATCGAAGCTGCGAAGAAGGCTAAAGCTGACAAAGAGGCAGCAGCAGCAGCAGCTAAGCCAAAGAGCTTTGGAGAACAAATTCTTGAAGCTACCCAGAGGATTGAACAACGCCTGGCCAGCATTGAGCAATCTCAGGAGAGCCTTGAGAGGATTGTCGAGGACAAGATCCATGCTCTGGACGTGAAGCTGACTGAGATTCAGGTGTCTGTCAACAAGCTTGAGGCAGACATGGAGGAGACAAGGCAGGAGAGAGCAGAGCTTATGCAGGATGATCTAGTCCAGGACTCTCATCGCCAGACTGCTCAGGTTCCCAGAGGATCCAGATCTGCAGCTATCCCAGTGACAGACTCCAGGGCTACCACTTCAGCACCAGCTACAGCTCCAGCAGTTCCTCCAGCTCCAGCATCCACTCCTCCACCGCAGACTTCAGCAGAAGTCTTCGCCGATGCAGCTATCTCTACACCGACATCTACCCAGACGGGAGCCGCCAGCAGAGCCCGCAGTGACGCTTAGCTCTATACCTTTTCGAACTTTTTGGTAACTTGTTGCCAAAGGGGGAGAAATTGTTATAGATCATAGGGCTTCGAGAGAGAGAGTGCTCTTTCGTCTTTCGTTCTTTTGCCGGTTTTTCTTTGAGATACATTGGTTTCTTTTGGTTCCTGAAACTTTAAGTGTGCTTGCTACTACGTTTGATGCTACCTTAATGAGTGCTTAGTCATACTATGCCTTAATGTGTGCTTGTTGCTTATCCTATGCTATTCCTTATTGTATGGCTATTTACTCTTGTCTTGGTGATTGAGTGCATGTTACTCATTCTTATCTTTTTGTGTGCTCCACCAAGATGTATGTGACATGGAAGAGTGACCCATAATCCTAATCGATTGTGCATTTGCATTCAAACGCAAATTTTAAATAATGCACAAATTTAGGGGGAGCTCTTGTTTATCACATACTTCTCAAAGCGACGATATTATTCCTTGATTATATCTTTTGTCGAAGCTTTGATCTATATGTTGTCATCAATTACCAAAAAGGGGGAGATTGAAAGTGCAACTAATCCCCGGGTGGTTTTGGTAATTAATAACAACATATATATCATTGAACTAATATTTACTTGAGAATCATTTCAGAGAAGTTTGATGATATGGGTATGGAAATGTCTGAAGAAGTGGACCCCTCAAAATGCTAAGACAAGCATTGGCAAAAGCTCAAGACTCCATTTTTGGTTTAGTGATCAAAGATCACATTGAGTCCATAGGAAAAGCCAATACTATTAAAAGGGGATGAGGTTGTGTTAATGTTCTTGTTGCTCAAGTGCTTGGTGATCTAGCTCCCTCAACTATCAGCACTCTTCACTATTCAACACACTCATAGGTAATCTCGGACAAACCGATTCTGCAAACTCAGTCCCACCGAGATGAACCACTTCAGTTATTTCCCCAAACCCTAATTTCTCGATCCATCCGATTCTGAGTTTCGGTCTCACCGAAAATGGACTGCCAACCTTCTGTAACCAATTGACAGCATTTCGGAATATCCGAGTTGTTGTTTTCGGTCACACCGAGATGGCAAACCCTAACCTTTGACTCACTTCGGACACACCGAGATGGTATTTTCGGTCCCACCGAAAATCCCAACGTTCACTATATTTGAACTTTCGGTCTGACCGAGTTTTCACTTCGGTCTCACCGAGATTGGTCAAATGTGTGTGTAACGGTTGGATTTTGTGTGGAGGCTATATATACCCCTCCACCCCCTCTTCATTCGTGAGGAGAGCCATCAGAAAGTACCACCACTTCTACCATACACTTTCTGAGAAGTGAACCACCTACCCTTGTGTTGAGATCAAGCCATTCCATTCCTACCATATGAAACTTGATTTCTAGCCTTCCCAAGTTGCTTTCCACTCAAACCCTTCTTCCACCACAGCCATATCAGTGAGGAGAGTTGAGTGTTGGGGAGATTATCATCTGAAGCACAAGAGCAAGGAGTTCATCATCATCAACACCGTCTATTACCTTTTGGGGGGTGGTGCCTCCTAGATTGGTTAGGTGTCGCTTGGGAGCCCCCGTCTTTGAGATGTGGAGTTGAACCAAGAAGTTTGTAAGGGCAAGGAGATCGCCTACTTCGTGAAGATCTACCCCGAGTAAGGCTAGTCCTCCGTGGGCGTAGGCCGTGATGGAATAGACAAGGTTGCTTCTTCGTGGACCCTTCGTGGGTGGAGCCCTCCGTGGACTCGCGCAGCCGTTACCCTCCGTGGGTTGAAGTCTCCATCAACGTGGATGTACGATAGCACCACCTATCGGAACCACGACAAAAATCTTCGTGTCACCAAACTGCGTTTGATCTTCTCCACCTCTCTTTTACATGTGCAATTTACTTTCCGCTGCATATACTCTAGAATTGCATGTGTAGGGTGATACTTGTGTTGATCTTAATTGTGAAACTGCCAAAAACATTGCATGATCTAAAGGCAGATTTTTTATATTGTCAAGTAGTCTAATCACCCGCCCTCTAGACCTACTTTCGATCCTACACAAGATGACCGAACCCCGATAACATTACTATCTTTGCCTATTGCTAGTAGTCTCGATCTATAGTTTTGCCTCGATGCCCATGATCTTCTTGTCAGCCTCCTACTTGTAACCAATTGCCATGTTTAACCAACCTACCTATGCAAACCGTTGCTTGGCTAAGTACGCTTCGCTCAGCCCTTCTTATAGCATTGTTAGTTGCAGGTGAAGATCGAAGATGCTTTGCTTCTTGTTGAAGTTTGGTTGGGTTATATCACACTATATAAATACTTTAAAATGAAATCATCTATATATTGGCAAGGGTGAAAGGCTAAGCCTTTTGCTTGGTGATTTGTTCCACTCATGCCGTTAGGATCCGTATAAGCCGGTATTATGTTCCTTGATTATGCGTTCCTAACACGGTTGGGGTGTATGGGACCCCCTCGATAAACTGCTAAGTGCTAAGTCTTTTCCAGCAAGTCCCAACATTGGTACTATTTGCCTAATAACAAACTAAACTTGCATAGGAAGTAATTAACCCTCTTTCTTAATCAACAACCCCGGGCCAGTGCTCCACATGAGTGTTGGTCCGAAACGAGCAGACTGCGGGGCCGCCTCGGGGCAACCTGAGGTATCTGGCATACACCTGTAGGATGACTCATCCGGTCGTGTCCTGAGACTTAGATACGCGCGGCTACTATCAGGGTGTCGACACGCCGGGAGGATTTGCTGGATTAGCCTTACCTTAGTTCGGTATATCTTGAGCACGGGATTCCGAGGATACTCGGGTATTCCCACTTTGGAGTTGCGACTCCGCGGATCGTGGGCTTGTAATGGGTCAAGTTGGAACACGCCTGCAGGGTTTGAACTTTCGAAAGCCGTGCCCGCGGTTATGTGGCAGATGGGAGCTTGTTAATTCCGGTTGTAGATAACTTGACACAATGTTACTAATACACTACCAGCGTGTGTTCTGTGACTGTCAATTACCGAATAGGGATTCGGGAGTTGAACACGGAGGGGTTATGTTTGTGAGCTTGTAGCTAGGATCACTTCATGATCACTTCTCGCCGAGGCCTTCTCTTCTCGCTCTCACTTACGTAAGCTAGATGCTAGTTGCTGCTGCAGACTTATTCTTTTCTTCAGCCTTTTCCTCACCCAAAGGCTTAGATAGTCTTGTTACCCGGAGACGGGATTGCTGAGTCCTCTGTGGCTCACAGTTACTTCACACACCAGATGCAGGTCCAGCTGTGAGCTATCCAGGCGATGGCACCGAGCTGGATTGGGAGTACGACGAGGAGCGTAGTCGGTACTACGTGCGCTACCCGGACGATCAGTAGTGGAGTCTCTTACTAGGATTCGATCCGCCTGTGGTTTATTTATCTGAGTTTGGTACTTTGACTTTTGGCTTTTGCCCTTAGAGGGTTGTGATGTTCTTAATGTATGATGTTTGAGACTTGTACTGTAATTCTGTGACGTGGCGAGTGTAAGCCAACTATTTTCAGTTTACTATCCCCTCTTTTACATGAGTTGTGCAAAGATTACCAAACTTGAGATCATTCTAGGATGGGTTTATGCCTTTAAGTCGTGCCTCGACACGTAGGAGGTATAACTCCATCCTGGGCATTACAAAAACATCGAGGCAACAGAGAAAACCCTAATTCCACCGCCGCAACCTTCTGTTCCGGTGAAATCCTATCTTGGGGCATGTTCCGAAGCTCCACCGGAGGGGGGATCTTCCACGGAGTGCTTCTACATCAACACCATCGCCTCACCATGAGTTGTGAGTAGTTTACCACAGACCTTCGGGTCCATAGTTATTAGCTAGATGGCTTCTTCTCTCTTTTTGGATCTCAATACCAAGTTCTCCTCGGTCTTCGAGGAGATCTATTCGATGTAATCTTTTGGTGTGTTTGTCGAGATACGATGAATTGTGGGTTTATGATCAAGATTATCTACGAGAAATATTTGGTTCTTTTCCGAATTCTTTTCTGAATTTGACTCCTTCATGCATCTACTACTATTACTCCACACATCAACTGCTATCTGGCATGCATCTAGTGTATTAAGTTCATGGAGAAACGGAGTAATGTCTTAAGAACGATGACATGATGTAGCCAAGATCTATTCATGTAGGAATAGACCCCATAATTTTATCCTTAATAGCAATGATACGTGCGTGTCATGTCTCTTTTTGTCACTGAGATTGAGCACCGCAAGATTGAACCCATTACAGAGCGCCTATTCCCATTGAAAGATAAATCAATCAAGTTGGCCCAACAAAACCGAAATATCGAAAAGAAATACGAGGCTATAATAATCATGTATGGATAAAAAATATGTGATCATAAACTCACAATTCATTGGATCCCAACAAGCACACCGCAAAAAGAATTACATCTTATAGATATCCCAAGAGAACATTGTATTGGGAATCAAAAGGAAAGAAGCCATCTAGCTACTGCCTACAGATCCGTAGGTCTGAGTTGAACTACTCACGCATCTTCGGAGATGCACCAATTAAGATGATGAACCCCTCCGTGATCGTGTTCCTCTCCGGTGGAGTGCCGGAAAAGATCTGTAGATTAGATCTCGTGGTTCAGGAACTTGCGGCGGTTGGAATAAAATTTCGTCGACTCCCCTAGGGTTTTTGGAGTATGGGGTATTTATAGAGCAAAGAGGCGGTGCGGGAGGCCACCGAGGTGGGCACACCCCACTTGGGGGAGCTAGGGGGCCTAGGCACGCCCTGGTGGGTTGTGCGCCCCTCAGAGCTCCCCTCCGGTACTTCTTCAGTCCATCTTGTGTCTTCTGGCCCAGAAAAAATATCCAAAAAGTTTCGTTGCATTTGGACTCTGTTTGGTATTGATTTTCTGCGATATAAAAAGTAAGCAAAAAACAACAACTGAAACTGGGCACTATGTCAATAGGTTAGTCCCAAAAAATGATATAAAATGATTGTAAAACATCCAAGAATGATAATATAACAGCATGTAACAATCAAAAATTATTGATACGTTGGAGACGTATCAGGTCCCACTAGCCACGTTATCCAATTTGGTCCCACTTGTCAGTTTTTTCAATTTTTTTCATTTTAAAGGACCCACTAGTGAAATGGGACACAGGTGTGCTGTTTAGGTGCCACGCGTCAGTTCTCTATTTGTACAAAAACCAATAACTTGATTCAGACAGAGCCAATAACACATAAAATTTCAAACGACAGCCAAACAAAGTACTTTACAATCGTGGTAGTACAAATCAGGTATTCAACTATAAAATACACCTAAATATTAACATGACCAGGTCTAGGGAGCTAAAACACCTAGTTGGGTGCAGGTTTTCTTCGGGATTCTTCTCCTGGAGTTCCTTGTACACCAATTTTTGGCAAATGAAGGCCAAAATCTGCGGGTTATAAATCAGAAAAGTTAGGAATATAATCAAGTGAAGTCGTGCATATAACATTCTCCTAATTATGAAAAATAGCTACAGAATTTGAGATTTAATAAGAAACCATGCATATAGCATTCTCATAACAGCAAAACTGAGATATATTTGGAAAGGCAAATGACAAGTATCAACCCAATGCAAGATAATAGAGCAACTATGTCAAAGTTATTTAGATTTCATGATGTGTGTGTCGCATTATACATGAATCAAGCATTAGACCACCAAGCAAAATTTTCTGGAATAGATGCAGAACAAGCATGTATTGACCATCCTACTGGTAGCAGGTACTATACATAAAGGTAATCACTTAACAAGCAACGCAAACATGAACAAGTCACATAACTAAGTACAATCCAATATCCTAGCTGGGAGCAAATATGTCTTTAACATTTCGACATTTCAATGCATGCACGACAAGGAGTGACACTCTGTTCTTACCATGGCATAAGAAATGCATGTCCCCGACGATGCCCTACTTCTCCAGGTCGCACTAAGGCTCAACCAGCTCCATGGTGTGGACGATGCCCCCTTCTTGATCCATCCAGAAGGCAGGCCATAGACTAGGAAGCCCTGCATATTGCAATTTGCACAACTGTAGCAGCAATACAAGGAACTAGTATCAAGTAGATCACAAGTTGAGAGAAAGTTACGATCGAGGAGCCGACCTTCCAAGGGAGCAACATGATGCGTCATCGTGGTTCCTTCATCTGAAGTTGCAAGATGGAGTTGTGAGTTGCTGCTTTACTTCCCGACATAGCACGCCCATGTTCTCCTAAGATACCAAACCAGAAAACAAAAACATGATTAGGGAGCTGGTACATCAGAAAAGGAATCCATGCACGATTGACATATGCAACTAAAAAAATAAAATCAGTATTTCACATATTATTAGAATTGCATATTAGATGTCTGCAAGATAAGTGTTGATTCATATAAGATGTTTAGTGATTTAACAATTAGTATGCTGCAGGAATATTTTGTTTGCCATGTCACCCAATGTTTACTATCAAAAACAATTTTTTTCACTGTTAATGCATTTGAGCTACTATAAGATAACCAACTAATGTTCTGTCCCAATGAGATGATTTTAGTCCTTCACATGATGGCACATTGTTATCAATGTTGTTGTAGTTGGTTACTTTACTTGAGAGATCGCATTTGTGCATCTTAATAGTTTATTCACCTTTCATTATGGACAAAAGGCAGAAAATAAAAACATACAACAGACAATCATTAACTTTGCTTTGGATACTAAATGGAATAACAAGAGTCAATATAAATCTGAAATAGAAGCCAAGAAGTTGCAGATTACTGTAAAAGTGGAAAGCAGAGAAAAGAAACAAACCTCACTCTTTGGCTTGAAAAGTTGGCAAAGATAGTCAAATCGTTCATCCGGAACATGTACATGTGCTTCATTTGGTTCAATGGTACAAAATGGGAAGTTCTCAGTCGGGATAGACAACTTTCTTACTATGTTAAAGAAAGTTGATTCACCAACATTGGGTAACCCAACCTGCATGAAACATCAATAGTAAACTTTATATCTCCTCTTATTCCTCTATTTGGCAACATCAGAATAGTGCGCCAATCAACATTCAACAGAAGATTAGTCCATTATGTTTTATGATGAAATCTGAGATCGAATAAAGGATACAAGGGCAAGTAATGTCAAACACCATCAATACAACTAGAGAAGTGTGGTACTGGAAACTCGTGAAACTTGTTGAATAGTAGTAGTACATAGTAACATGCTAATGGTGTTTAAGCAGACTGGGTTACATACATAAAACTACAATTCGTCCTGCTCCTACTAGCATGTAACGACAAAGATTTAAGCAGGTATAATATTTCATATGTTACTATTCCACAAAGACAACAAAGAGATATTCTAGAGGTGAAGTAAACGGGGCACATTTTGAGCGTCAATTGGGATACAGATCCGGCACTAGGACATTTCCCACAATATTGACACCATCCTGATGAGTCCCCTCTCCATCAGGTCCATGCCGACCTTTTAGCCAGAGACCCGTTGATTTGCACGTAGTAGGTAGACATAGGGTGAGCAAGACCATCAACGCCATATATAAATGAAACAACACAAATGCTGATACACTAATACAATGTGCATACTTGAAAATGCAAGAAGAGTTAAAATTGTTAAACTGAGACCAGTCACGGCAGCTCAAAGTGGCAGTAGCTCAAAAGCAAGCCTACAACAGCTCAACGTGGCAGTAGCTCAAAAACAAGCAAAACAACTACTGATAAGCAAAGGCAAAAGGCTAAAACACATGTTTGGCCAGAAGAACTAAAAGCTAAATCATCTCATTTTAGCAAGAATGACTCGTGCAGTTATAGGCAAAATACAAATCTAGTCGGGGTGGCCGCTAAGTAGAGTACTAGCGGCTCATGGGGGCGAGGCGCCACCATGACGGGTGGGCTAGTGAGGTATCTCTTGAGGCCCCGGAAAGCGGCCTCCGCCTCCGGAGTCCACTCAAAAGGGACCTTCCTTTTCATGAGCTCGAAGAAAGGAAGAGTGCGCTCGCCTAGCTTGGAGATGAAACATCCCAGCGTGGTCACGCAGCCCGCCAATTTCTGCATCTCCTTAAGAGTTTGAGGAGGGCGCATCTTCTCGATTGCCTTGATCTTCTCAGGGTTGGTTTTAATTCCTTGGTGCGACACGAGGAAGCCCAGTAGTTTATCGGACGGGACCCCGAAGACGCACTTCTCTCGGTTCAGCTTCAAGTCGATTCAACGCAGGTTGGTGAACATCTCATCCAAGTCCTCAATCAGGGTCCTTGCCTATCGTGTCTTGACCAGGATGTCATCAACGTAGGCATCGATATTCCTTCCCAGTTTTGGTCCTAGCGCGATATGCATCAGCCGCTGGAAGGTCGCGCCTGCTTTGCGCAGCCCGAAAGGCATGTAGGTGTAACAATATATGCCACACGGAGAGATGAAGGCCATCTTATCGAGGTCTTATGTTGCCATCTTGATCTGGTGATATCTGGAAAAAGCGTCCAAGAAGCATAGTAGATCGCACTCGGCGGTGGAGTCTACGGTCTGGTCGATGCGCGGGAGCGGGAAGGGGTCCTGAGGACAAGCCTCGTTGAGGCTCGTGATGTCGACGCACATGCGCTCCTTCCTGCCTTTCTTGGGGAGGACGATGAGGTTAGCCAACTAATCGGAGTGCCGCACTTTGCGGATGATCCCTGCTTCTTGCAACTTGCACACTTCTTGGATGATGAATGTCTGCTTCTCTTGTGCTTGACACCACTCCTTTTGCTTCACTGGGCGCGCATTGGGGCATACCGCCAGGTGATGCTCTATTACTTCTTTGGGGACGCCCACAAGGTCTGACGCCTCCCATGCGAACACATCCTTGTTGGCCCGAAGGAAGCTGATCGCCTCCTCTTGCTCCGGAGGGAGGCTGGTGCCAATGGTGAAGGTAAGGCATGAGCCACCTTCGCCGACAGTTACTTGCTTCGTCTCGGCCCGGTCCTAGTAGAACAGCTTCTTCTTCTTTGCTGGCACCTCCAGAACTCCTGCCAGACCGGAACATGAGGCTGCGACGGCCTTGAAGACGTGTTTGAGGGCCCGGACCACCTCCTTCGTGTCTCCGGCCACCGTGATGATGCCGTTGCTCCCGGCATCTTGATGATGTTGTAGCCTGGATGGGTCGCTGCCATGAACTTAGAGAGGGTGGGGATTCCCAGAACGGCATTGTACAGGAGGCTGATGCGGGCCACGTCGAAGTCGATGAGCTCGGTTTGGTAGTTGTCGCGGGTGCCGAAGGTCACCAGGAGGCGCACCTTCCTGAGAGGGGCTGCGGGGCCCCCAGTCACCCTCGCAAAGGGCTTGGTGGGCAAGAGATGGTCGCATGATATGTGGAGCATGTCAAAAGCTGCTACGGAATGAACGTTGAGGCTGGCGCCTCCGTAGATGAGGGTCTTGGTGACCGCGACGTTGCTGATGGATAGCGTGCAGAGCATGGGGAGTGGGCCGACGACTATCATGTTCTTGGGGTGATCTCTGGAGTTAAAGATGACGTCAGTTTCCGACCCCGCTCAACCCTGCCTTGGCCTAGTGGAGCCCGCCTGGTTGAGAAACTGCTTGGCGCGATGGCCTGACGTGGGTGCTAGTGACCCACTGATGATGCATGCGACCGCGTAGGGTCCTGGGGTCGTGAAGCACGTGATGAATTGGTTGCGGATCTCCCCCCAAGGGGAGACCGAGGCCTCCAGGAGGCCGCGGAGCCAAGACTGAGGGACCTCTATTAAGGCCAAGGCAAACCAGTTTGTCATGTCCTTGTCGTACCCACCCGCCGCTTCGATGGCCTACTCTTAAGACCAGAGGAAACCCTTGTGGTTCGCCGCACCATTGTACTACGGGGGTAGCATCGGCCTGAATCTGACAAGCCACCTCACTCCGCGCAGGCCTGGAGTAAAGGCCGGGCAGCCCGCGACACCCTCATAGGCTTTGGGCGGCCAAGCTTCTAGGGCAGCGCCCGCCATGTGGATGATGGAGCGAGGGTGGATCGGGGTTGGAGGAGAGGCGAAGCTTCGACACGCCCCTACCCGACGGGCCAAATGTCATATTCAAGGGCTCCGCAAACCCAAAGTGGTTCGAACTCCGGGGCGTGAAAGAACGACTTCGTTTCACCAAGGAGCTAGACTCACCATGCTCAAAGTTCAAGCTCGCCGATCAGGATAGTCGAAGGAAGGGAGGCTACACAGTGATTTACCCAAGTTTGGGCCACCTTGCGGTGTAAGACCCTATTCCTGCTTTTGGTGGATTGACCTCACGATGGGGGCTGGATATGAACTGTTATAGTGGGGAGCTGCATCGGGAGGGCTCGAGTGGTCTATGCTGGTCCGATCTTTCTTTCCTCTCTGCGATGGGCACTGAAGGGATCCCACAATGGCCAAATTTATAGTGGCCTAGGTCCTCTTCCTGCATCATTTTTGGACGGGAAGGGGTCCCACAATGGCCAAATTTCAAGGGGGACAAGAGGTACATCTTATCCTGATGAAAGGTGGTCTTCGCGTGCAAAGTCTATGATCCTGACGCGGGGGTGGGCTCGGCGATGACATCCGCCCTGCCGAACCCGTGGTCTTGGTCTTGTTGCACTAGAGTGGAAACCTTTAGCGCTCCCCTCAGGAATACGCGCCTGGCCTTATCCTTCTTGCTTGAAAGGGAAAACTGCCCCTCTGCACCCACTGGCGCCCGCATGGCTGTGGTCGTCATGGCTCACGTCACTCCTTCCTCGGGAGGAGGGGCACCTACCTTGGAATCTCTGCTCCTCAGGAGGCAGCTTGCGGAGCCGCTCCCTAGGACGTCTTGGCGCGCCTTGCCTCGCCAGGGCTCTCCTTGAGTAGTCTCAAAACTGGGACCAGCTGGGTCGTCATGAGGCCGCGCGATGGGCCATAGGTAGGCAAGTCTGGGCACCATGGTTCCCAGAACATCGACACCGACAGCCTTCGAGGAGGAGCAGCTTCTTCTTCATTGGAGCGACCTCTTGAGTTAGGACACCATCCTCATCTTCAGGGTTGTCAGCCACCGCGGCACGGTAGGCGTGCTCGAGGGCGCAAACCGCATCTTCTTAGTTGTAGGCGATTGTGATGATGCCACGACAACTCGGCATCTTGAGGACGTTGAAGCCATGATGAACCGCTGCCATGAACTTAGCGAGATCAGGGTATCACAGAATGGTGTTGTACGAGAGGCCGATGTGGGCGACATTGAAGTTGATGAGCTCGGTGTGGTAGTTGTCACGAGTGTTGAAGGTGACTAGAAGGCGCACCTGCCCCAGGGGGGTGTTGGAGCCACCCGTGACCCCAGAGAAAGGCTTGGTGGGCATGAATTTCTCATAGGGCACCTGGAGCATCTCGAAGGTCTCGACGGAGAGCACATTGATCCCCGCACCATCGTCGATAAGGGTGACATAGACGTTGCTAATGGTCGGCGTGCAGAGCATAGGGGTTGCTCCGGAAGTGATCGTGCACTTGAGGTGGTCCTTGGAATCAAAGGTGATGGCCCACTGGGACCACTCGAGGAGGCGGGCAGCCTCGAGCTTCGGGAGGGCAGCATGGATCTCACGGGAGAACTGCTTGAAGTCGCGGTCTGAGGTAGGCGGTTGAGTGCCTCCGAGGATGCAGGCGATTGTGCAAGGCTCTTGGAAGCCCCCATCCCCCTCGTCTTGGCGGTTGTCTTCATTCCTTCTCGGTGGCGGCGGCAGTGGAGGGATGATGGTATTGCCCTGAGAACGGGCCTCACGAGGTTGGTTGCGCCAGGGGCCCTCACGAGGCCCATCACACCAGCGGTCCTCGCGAGGCTGGTCGCGCTAGTCCTGGCGGGAGTTGCAGTTGTCCCAGCGGCCCCTGCCACAGCCACCGCCACGGTCGTAACCCTGGTCATTGCACTAGGGACGATGACCCAGACATTCTTCATGGACGCCCTGACCTCCTGGCAGTCGTTGGTGTTGTGGGTGTGGAGGTCGTGGAAGGCGTAGTACGGGCGGTGATCCTTGACCGGCTCATCACGGTCTCGGCCGCGCTTCTGCTCGGGCTCCGTCGCCAGCACGGCAGGGCCCTTGCACTTCACTTCCTTGACCTTGGTCTTCTTGTCTTCAAGATCGGGCTCAAGGTGCTTGAGGAGGGCGAGACACCCCTCTTCAGCCCTGGCGCACTTGTCTGCCAGGTTGAACAGCTCCAGAGCTGTGCACAACTCATCGTGGATGGCGAGCTCCTCGCTCATCTTGATGTTGGTTATGACTTCCATGAACGGAGAGATGATGGCCTCGTCCGATGCCTTCGGAACCTTGAGATGGACTTGGTTAAAATGATGTATGTACTTCCGGAGGGTCTCGCCTGGCTGCTGCTTCACATGCCGCAGGTCGTTGACAGTGAAGGTGCGGTCTCGAGTCCCTTGAAAGTTGGCGATGAAGCGCTCGCGGAGCTCGTCCCACATGGTGATGGACCCCCTCGGGGAGGTTCATGAGCGAGGAGCACACGCCGTCCTTGAGGGCCATGGGGAACCAGTTCACCATGATCTTTTTGTTGTCGTTCGCCGCCTCGATGCTTAGTGCGTTGAGCTGGAGGAACTCTGTAGGTTCATGTGTGCCATCATAACGCGCGGGCAGGTCGGGCTTGAACTTGACAGGCCAGACAACATGGCGTAGCTCATGAGAGAAAGCACGATAGCCAGCCACGCTCACAGGTACATCTCGCTCGGCGACGGGATCTTCTTACACGGCCCGGTCCTGGCACTGGCGCAGCTGCGTGAGGATCACACGGCCGTCGTGCTGTGGCCGCTGGATGAACTGACAGCTGACCTCATCATGCACAGGCACCAGGGCCTCGTCCCGCGTAGCACGCCTTTGGTTGCCCTCGGCGTCGTGTTGGAACAGGGCGGGGGTGCGTCGTGCGCAACCTCTCCTGCACGCGATGGTGGAGGGCGAAGCGAAACAGAGGATGTCGGGGCCTCTCTTCCTGCGCGGACGAGCTCGGTGATGCGGCCCAGCCAGTTGTCGTAGCCCTCGTTGGCGGCGATAGCGCAGCAGCTCCTGCGCCATGAGGAGCACGATCTGCGCGTTCGTCGGCCCATGATGAGCTTGAGAGGATGAAGCCATGACGAGGGTGAAGGAGGGCATTGCGGTGTGGCTGTCGCGCATCATGGAAGGAGGGAGCAAAGAGTCCTGCTGCTCCTGGATGACCAGGTCGGTGGCGGTGCTGACCACCGGCGACGAGGGGCGCAGCGGCCCGCCAGGGCCATCTAGGCAACCTGGGTGGCCCGACGCTTGGCGCGGACACGACGAGCCTCAGCCATCTGCCAGGCGGATCGTGCACGGGAGGTGATGAAGAATGGACCTTCGACACGCCCCTACTTGGCGTGCCAAATGTCAGTTTCGAGGCTCCGCATACCCAAGAAGATTCAAATTTTGGGGCATGAACAAAGATCTCTACTTCACCTAAGCACTACACCAGGCATGCTCAAAGCTCAGGCTTACCATCGGGGATGGTCGGAAGGGGAAAAGGAACACGGAGATTTACCCAGGTTCGGGCCACCTTGCGGTGTAAAACCCTACTCCTGCTTTAGGTGGATTGGCCTCACGAGGCTGGTGGAGTATGAACTTGTACAGTAGGTGAGCTGCCTCGCGAGGGCTCGAGTGGTGTTGATCTGATGCCCCTCTACAATGGGCACCGTTCCCTATTCATAGTGGCCTCGGTCCTCTTCGCACATCATTTGGGCAAGAAGGGATCCCACTAAAGCCAATTTTGAAGGGGGACAAGCGGTACATCTTATCCTAACGAAAGGTGGTCTTCGCCTGCAAAGTCTCTGGCCATGACGCAGTGGTGTGCTCGGTGATGACATCCGTCCTGTTGAGCTCATGGTCTTGGTCTTCTTGCCCCAGAATGAAAACCTTTGGGGGATTCCTCAAGAACCCGCGTATGTCCTTGACTCCTTAGCACCGAAGGGGAAACTTGAAGGAAATATGCCCCAAAGGCAATAATAAAGTTGTTATTTATATTTCGTTGTACATCATGATAAATATCTTTTATTTATGCTAGAATTGTATTAACCGGAAACTTGATACATGTGTGAATACATAGACAGAACAGAGTGTCCCTAGTATGCCTCTACTAGACTAGCTCGTTAATCAAAGATGGTTATGTTTCCTAAACCATAGACATGTGTAGTCATTTGATCAACATGATCACATCATTAGGAGAATGATGTGATGGACAAGACCCATCCGTTAGATTAGCACTATGATCGTTTAGTTTTACTGCTATTGCTTTCTTCATGACTTATACATGTTCTTATGACTATGAGATTATGCAAATCCCGAACACCGGAGGAATACCTTGTGTGCTATCAAACATCACAACATAACTGGGTGATTATAAAGATGCTCTACAAGTGTCTCCGATGGTGTTTGTGGTGTTGGCATAGATTGAGAATAGGATTTGTCACTCCGAGTGTCGAAGAGGTATCTCTGGGCCCTCTCGGTAATACACATCGTAATAAGCCTTGCAATAAACGACTAATGAGTTAGTCACAAGATGATGTATTACAGAACGAGTAAAGAGACTTGTCGGTAACGAGATTGAACAAGGTATGATGATACCGACGATCGAATCTCGGCCAAGTAACATACCAATCACAAAGGGAACAACGTATATTGTTGTGAAGTTTGACCGATAAAGATCTTCATAGAATATGTAGGAACCAATATGAGCATCCAGGTTCAGCTATTGGTTATTGACCGGAGATGTGTCTCGGTCATGTCCACATAGTTCTCGAACCCGGAGTGTCCGCACGGTTAACGTTCGATGACGGTCGATATTATCAGTTTATGTGTTTTGATGTACCGATGGTTGTTCGGAGTCCCGGATGAGATCACGGACATGACGAGGAGTCTCGAAATGGTCGAGACATAAAGATTGATATACTGGAAGATTATATTTAGACACCAGAAGGGTTCCAAGGTGTATCGGGTATATTTCGGAGTACCGGGAGGTAACCGAAACCCCCCGGAGAGTATATGGGCCTTATTGGGCCCTAGTGGAGAAAGAGAGCAGCAAGCATGTCGTGGGGCGCGCCCCCCTAGGCCCAAACCGAATTGGATTGGGGCTTGGGGGCCGGCTCCCCTTTCCTTCTCCTCTCCTCCTCTTTCCTCCTTCTCCTAGTAGGACTAGGAAAGGATGAAACCTACTCCTACTAGGAGTAGGACTCCACCCCTTGTGCGCGCCCCCTATGGCCGGCCCTCCTCCTCCCTTCCTCCTTTATATACGTGGGGAGGGGCACCCCATAGACACACAAGTTGATTTCTTAGCCGTGTGCGGTGCCCCCCTCCATAGTTACACACCTTGGTCATATTGCCGCAGTGCTTAGGTGAAGCCATGCATCGGTAACTTCATCAACACCATCACCACATCGTCGTGCGATGAAACTCTCCCTCGGCCTCAACTGGATCAAGAGTTCGAGAGATGTCACCGAGCTGAACGTGTGCAGATTGCGGAGGTGTCGTGCATTCGGTGCTTGATCGATTGGATCGCGAAGACGTTCGACTATATCAACCGTGTTACTAAACACTTCTGCTTTCAGTCTATGAGGGTACGTGGACACACTCTCCCACTCGTTGCTATGCTCTCCTAGATAGATCTTGCGTGATTGTAGGAGTTTTTTTTTTGAAATACTACGTTCCCCAACAGTGGCATCAGAGCCAGGTCTATGCGTAGATGATATGCACGAGTAGAACACAAAGAGTTGTTGGCGATAGTAGTCATACTGCTTACCAACATGTGATACTTTGATTCGGCGGTATTGTTGGATGAAGCGGCCCGGACCGACATTACGCATACGCTTACGCTTACGCAAGACTAGTTCTACCGACGTGCTTCGCACATAGGTGGCTAGCGGGTGTCAGTTTCTCCAACTTTAGTTCAATCGAGTGTGACTGCACCCGGTCCTTGTGAAGGTTAAAACAGCAAAGTTGATGAAAAATCGTTGTGGTTTGGATGCGTAGGTAAGAACGGTTCTTGCTAAGCCCGTAGCAGCCACGTAAAACTTGCATCAACAAAGTACAGGACGTCTAACTTGTTTTTGCAGGGCATGTTGTGATGTGATATGGTCAAGACGTGATGAGTTGTACGTTGTAAATTATCGGCAATCGACAGGAGCCATATGGTTGTCTCTTTATTGTATGAATTGCGAAAGCCATGTAATTGCTTTACTTTATCACTATGAGTTAGTGATAGTAGTAGTAGCAATAGTTGGTGAGACGACCACGACGCTACAATGAAGATCATGGTGTCAAGCCGGTGACGATGGAGATCATGACGATGCTTCGGAGATGGAGATCAAAAGCACAAGATGATGATGGCCATATCATGTCACATATTTTGATTGCATGTGATGTTTATCTTATTATGCTTCTTATTTTTCTTAGTACGGCGGTGGCATTATAAGATGATCCCTTACAAAATTTCAAGGTATTAGTGTTCTCCCTGAGTATGCACCGTTGCGACAGTTCGTCGTGCCGAGACACCATGTGATGATCCGGTGTGATAAGCTCTACGTTCAAATACAACGGGTGTAAGACAGTTTTGAACATGCAGAATACTCGGGTTAAATTTGACAAGCCTAGCATGTACAGACATGGCCTTGGAACACTGGAGACCGAAAGGTCGAGCGTGAATCAAATAGTAGATATGATCAACATAAGATGTTCACCATTGAAAACTACTCCATCTCACGTTATGATTGGACATGGTTTAGCTCATATGGATCACGTGTCATTTAGATGACTAGAGGGATGTCTATCTAAGTGGGAGTTCTTTAGTAATATGATTAATTGAACTTTAATTTATCATGAACTTAGTCCTGATAGTTTTTGCATATCTATGTTGTTGTAGATCAATGGCCCGTGCTACTGTTCCCTTGAATTTTAATGCATTCCCACAGAAAGCTAAGTTGAAAGATGATGGTAGCAACTACACAGACTAGGTCCGTAACTTGAGGATTATCCTCATTGGTGCATAGAAGAATTATGTCCTTGAAGCACCGCTAGGTGACAGGCCTGCTTCAGGAGCAACCCCTAACGTTATGAACGTTTGGCAAGCTCGTTCTGATGACTACTCGATAGTTCGGTGCGCCATGATTTACGACTTAGAATAGGGACTTCAAAGATGTTTTGAACGTCATGGAGCATATGAGATGTTCCAAGAGTTGAAGTTAATATTTCAAGCAAATGCCCGAATTGAGAGATATGAAGTCTCCAATAAGTTCTATAGCTGCAAGATGGCTTCTTGATGAACTATAATATGCAAGGGATGCAAAAGACAATTCCCGAGCTCTTCGTTGTGCTCAAAGCTGCAGAGGTAGAAATCAAAAAGGAGCATCAAGTGTTGATGGTTAAACAAGACCACTAGTTTCAAGAAAAAGGGCAAGGGAAAGCAGGGGAACTTCAAGAAGAATATCAAGCCAGTTGCTACTCCCGCGAAGAAACCCAAGTCTGGAGCCAAGCCTAAAAATGAGTGCTTCTACTGCAAAGGGACTAGTCACTAAAAGCAGAACTGCCCCTACTATTTGGTGGATAAGAAGGATGGCAAAGTGAACAAAGGTATATTTGATATACATGTTATTGATGTGTACCTTACTAATGCTCGTTGTAGCACCTGGGTATTTGATACTAGTTCGGGTGCTAATATTTGTAACTCGAAATAGGGGCTACAAATTAAACGAAGATTAGCTAAGGACGAGGTGACAATGCGCGTGGGAAATGGTTCCAAAGTCGATGTGATAGTGCAACTTATTTGTGGCAATGTCGTTGAGGTCATATTGGTGTAAAGCGCATGAAGAAACTCCATACTGATGGGCTTTCAGAATCACTTGATTATGAATCACTTGGTGCTTGTGAACCATGCCTCATGGGCAAGATGACTAAAAATCCGTTCTCCGGAACAATGGAGCGAGCAACTGACTTATTGGAAATCATACATACTGATGTATGCGGACCAATGAGTTTTGAGGCTCGTGGCGGGTATCGTTATTTTTTGACCTTCAGATATGATTGGAGCAGATATGGGTATATCTACTTGATGAAGCACAAATGTGAAACATTTGAAAATTTCAAAGAATTTCATAGTGAAGTAGAGAATCATCGTAACAAGAAAATAAAGTTTCTACGATCTGATCATGGAGGTGAATATTTGAGTTACGAGTTTGGTCTTCATTTGAAACAATGTGGAATAGTTTCACAACTCACGCCACCTGGAACACCATAGCGTAATGGTTTGTCCGAATGGCATAACCGTAATTTATTAGATATGGTGCGATCTATGATGTCTCTTACCGATTTACCACTATCATTTTGGGGTTATGCTTTAGAGACAGCTACATTCACGTTAAATAGGGCACCATCTAAATCCGTTGAGACGACGCCTTATGAACTGTGGTTTGGCAAGAAACCCAAGTTGTCGTTTTTTAAAGTTTGGGGCTATGATGCTTATGTGAAAAAGCTTCAACCTGATAAGCTCGAACCCAAGTTGGAGAAATGTGTCTTCACAGGATACCCAAAGGAAATTTTTGGGTACGCCTTCTATCATAGATCCTAAGGCAAGATATTCGTTGCTAAGAATGGATCCTTTCTAGAGAAGGAGTTTCTCTAAAATAAAGCGAGTGGGAGGAAAGTAGAACTCGATGAGGTAATTGTACCTTCTCCCGAATTGGAAAGTAGTTCATCACAGAAACTAGTTCCGGTGATTCCTACACCAATCAGTGAGGAAGCTGATGATGATGATCATGAAACTTCAGATCAAGTTACTACTGAACCTCGTAGGTCAACCAGAGTACGTTCCGCGCCAAAGTGGTACGGTACGGTGTCAAAACCGGCAGATCTCGGGTAGGGGGCCCAAGCTATGCGTTTAGAGGTTCGATGGTAACCGGAGGCTGGGGACATGATGTTTACCCAGGTTCAGGCCCTCTCGATCGAGGTAATACCCTACTTCCTACTATATTAATATGAATGAATACGAGTACAAGAGTTGATCTACCTCGAGATCGTAATGGCTAAACCCTAGAGTCTAGCTTATGAGGATATTGTGATGTCGATGATCCCCTCTACAGACTAAACCCTCTGCCTTAAATACACGCCATATGGGACCTAGGGTTACAAGGGTGACTTGGGGAGGAAGTAATAGATACATCCGGACTCTACGCTTGCATTTCTACGTACATACGAGTCCTGACCGAATACGGGGGAGAGTCTTCTGCTTCTTCTTTACGTGGCCCACCAATACGGCCCAGCTTCATTGACCCTGGATGCCAGAGGACCCCTGAATACAGGACTCCCTCAGTAGCCCCCGGACTTGCCTTCAAGGACAAGATTGTGTTCGGCTTCATGTCTTCGGTCTTGCAAGGTGAGTCCTTCTGGATGATAGTTCGGCTTCTTTTAATATTGTATTCCGTTGATTCCTCGCCAATGTCACCTTGGATTCCACGTGTCCAATGAATGCGAACTGTCTGAGTAATTTTGCAATTGCCCCCTTGACTGTGTAGGGAAGGCGCCTATATAAGAGAATAAAACTCACTTGCCTCTCCATTCCATTCTACGTGGAAGAAGCCCTAGTGCCTGCAGAAAATCTCCAAACATGGCCAACGCCCCAAGCTCTTCCTCGCGCCCACATGGCCCTCGTGCAGGAGATTGGAAAAGCTATTATGTACCCCATGTGCACCTAAGGACACTTCAAGCGCAGGGATATCTCCCTCCCGAGGATCTAGTCCCCGTTCGGGCCGGACTAACTTCCATTGACAATCAAGCCCTGGCAGAGAGTTTTCCCAACCCCTCCGATGGAGAGCGGGTATGTTTTGTCCCTTTCCTTGTAAGAGGCGTAGGTTTCCCCGTCCACCACTTCCTTAGGGGACTCCTGGAGTTCTATGGTCTTTAATTCCATGATCTCACATCGGGGTCTATCTTGCATATCGCGTGTTTTGTCGCTTTATGCGAACTGTTCTTGGGCTGCAAGCCTCACTTTGAGCTGTGGTGAAAGTTCTTCGGCCTTGTCCCTCGCTCGGAAAATGGATCCATGTTTGAAGTTGGGGACGCTGAAGTATGGCGCATAGCAGGGACAGGCTATCTGCCCGGTACTCCAAAGAAGGCATCCGAAGAGTGGCCTTCGGAGTGGTTTTATATTGAGGACGTAGCCCTGCCGGATCCAGTTCGGCAAGGCCTCCCCAAGTATTCCAGTGCTCCGCTAAAGAAGCTTTTCAACTGGTGTCCCCGCAGTCCCTCGGAAGAAGAGAGAGTGGAGGTTAGCAGACTGGCCGGCAAGATCAGATTGCTCGCTAGTTTGGGGTAGTCTATAATCGAAGTGATGGCTATTTCAATAAAGCAATGCGTGCAGCCGCTCCAAGCAAGAGGATTTCCAATCTGGCATTATAATGGCCTGAATGATGCCTCATGCTGCTTATGCCCGGGTCCGGATGACCCTGCCGCTCTAACCGTCATTCTTGAAGGTCTTTATAAGGGAGAGAAGCAAGACTTCATTCGTTTGACGTGTCGGGAGGGTTTTTCTATGTACAATCCTCCTGACTAGGTAAGTCTCTCTTGTGACCACTATATTTGCCCATTTTTCTTTGTTATGATGTATTGACCAAACTAAATTTGATTTTTCCAGCAGGAGTGGAGGAAGGTGATCAAGGGGATTAATAGTGCTGCCCCACAGCTAGAGGACCGATTTGAAAATGTGGGCCTCGGATATGATGAAGATCTGGACATAGGCATAGAGCTAGAAGAGGGAGTCTTCTATCAAGCCTGCCGTGAGGGCACCCTGGTGGCTATTGTAGCTGATTACCCAGGCCTCATTCCTTCTTCTCACGTAAGTACCCTAGACATATCTCATCAAAGAGAATATTTGCAGCACACCTTACCCACCATATATTATCATACTCAAAAGGGACGGCGCTCCTCACGCCGAACTGTGCGAAAACCGTCATCCCACAGGGTGACGCCTGCATCGGGTGAGGCCTCGAAGCGAAAGAGGACCGCGAACACCAGCGAACCTTCAAAGAGGTATGTTGTTTTGACACACGCTGGGTGGTGAAGACGGTATTACAACTTTCCGTTTTAATTTTCCTTTTAAGCGGAATATGCACCGAACTGTTTCCGGGGATCATGCAGATCAAGCTCCAACCAATCCTGCTTCCGGTCTGTCAAGGGTTAATGTGGATTCAATGCCGGACAGCCCTCTCCAAGAGGATTCGGATGGAATGTCAGTTACTAATTCCGAAGTGGAGGTTTTCATGGTTCATCGGCGGCTGAAAGCGGCCATGCGTGACCCAGTATTTTCTGAGGAGGCGTTTAATGCCCTCAGTTCTGCAGATGCTTATATCCGAGCCGCTCAAGACGGACTCACTGGAGCCACTCACCGGCTTTCAAAAGACATGCGGGTAAGTGTATATTTTGATGTTCCCATGCCAGTAGCCCCCGAGACTTAAAGGAGTTGGTACAACTGATTCGAGGATCATTGTGTTTTTGCAGGTGCTTCAAGAAAAGAATAACTCCTTATCCAAGGAGCTTGAAGAGTGCCAGACCCAGCTCACGAATGCCACCACCGAATTGGAAAATTCTAAGAAATCTGGAAAGGATGCTGGTGGTAAGAACAATGGTGTCGATACTATGATATTTGTGCTGATCACTGAATCATTATACACATACTAATTGTAATACAACAATAGGGTTGACCGACCAACTGGAGAGGAGCTAAGGGCTGCTTTGGCGGATAAAAAAATTGCCGAAGGGGAAATAGATGCTGGCAAGCACGTATTGACGCAGGCCATAGATAAAAGAAACCAAGCGCGGGATAAAATGTCAGGCTGGAACAGGAGCTAAAGAACGTAAGAGCCCAGCTCTCAAGCACCTTGGAAGAGAACTGGAGGCTAAAAGGTGGCATGTTCAGTATGTCCCTTATACCTAGCCCTCCTTATAGTCCCTTATTTTGGAAGTTTTTCATAAAAAATTTCCTGCAGGTTTGTTAACTAGGCAGCCCAAAGGGGGGGTGTCCGGTTTTAAGGGTGACGTGCTGCAAGAGCTTTTGAGGGTCCACGAGCGAGCTCGGAAGGCCATGAAGAATATGGCCAAGGCTTTATGGCCGGGCGATTCGCCTCCAGAAACTATGGAGGACTTGGCAGACTTGTTCAAAGGGGCTCGACGCCGCTTCGAACTATGGAAAGTATCAGCATGTCGCATGGGTGCTCGAGAAGCCTGGGCCATGGTGAAGATGCGCTACACTCGTCTTGATTCGAATCATATGGCCTGTGTGGGACCTCGAGGGTCCGATGGATAAGAAATCCCTCTGCATTTGGTATATGACCAAGTAAAGACAGCCGCCAAGTTTTCCCAACAGGACTGTAGACTAGACAGCCTGATAGAGGGAATAGAGAAAGAGTAGTTGTTTGATTCTATGTATTAATGTACCTTTACCATCAAACTTATCTCCAGCCGAATTCATAAAAAGGTTGTCATGGTCGACCATCTGCATTAACCTCCAGAAACCCAAAGCCTGGAGTGTTTCTGAATACTTTATATGTGGTAAACACGTGATATGTTCGGAAACCACTCAATCCGGTCATAATTGCTTGAACAGACAAACTGTTTTCGGGTAGTTATGTTATATTGTTGTTTAAGGTAAGAAACATCTTCCAGAGAGAATAGTTCTGTTAGGGGTTCCTTTCCCTGGGTGAGCGTGCATACATATGCGGGCCTAGGATTTTGATCCGAATCAGGCACCTTGCCGTCCGCCAGTAGACGGCAACAAGTCCTGTTGAACGAGTGGCAGCAAAGGCCTTCTTTGCCATCTGCTTCATAGAAGCGGACGGCAAAGGACTCTGCCGTCCGCCATCTGTGGCCAGCAGACGGCAAAGGTCGTGGACGGCAGTGGGGTGTGGTGAGCGCCGTTAGGGGTTAACGGCGTGCTTTGCCATCCGCTAATAGAGGGCAAAGATCTTTAACTCTTTGTCGTCTGCTGGCGGACGACAAACAGCTCAGCTCCGACGGCAGCAGGAAGCTACCACGTGTCCAGCTATGACGTCTGCTAGTAGACGGCAAAGAGTTTGAATCTTTGTCATCTGCTGATGGACAGCATAGCTAGCCCTATTTGCCAGTCCTATTTGGGCACTTTGCCGTCTGCTGGCAGACGGCAAAGTGCCCAAATAGGCAGCCCAGTGTTCCCAGTTTACACAGGTGGTTGCCACGTGGCCTCTTTGCCATCTGCTAGCAGTCGGCAAAGCACTTTGTCGTCCGCTAGCAGACGACAAAGAGGCTATATATCCCCTGTTTTCATTTGAATCTGTGACGCCCGGGTAATTACGCTACAGTAATTCCACGCTAATGATGCCACATCATCACGATCACTGTTGATAATCTCGCATTAGTTCAGAACGATACAAATTCAAATTTGAAGTAAAGTCAAACATTTAAAGTTTTCAAAAGTCAAAACTAAAATGTTCTAAAAATGACAAATAAATCTTATGTAATAACTAGTGGAGAGATCACACTTTTATAAAGAATTTAAGTGCACTGTTATAATTTAAAAGTAGTGGCTAAAATAATTAATTAAATGCCTTTTGTAATGTGTATAATATTAGGCTAAATTATTTGGGTGCCCAAGCTGTGGTGGCATTATAATAAGTAGTAACACTAATTTAGAAACTCATTTTATATTTTGTAAAACTATAGTAAGTAGAAGATAAAATAAAACAGAAAAGAAAAGAGAAATAGATAAATAGAAATAAACAAAATAAAATAAAATTAGAAGACACCCTCGACTGTGGCTTGGCCCAGTTGGCCGAACGGGCCGGCAGGCCCAGCCGACCCCCTCCCACACCCCCTGGCCTACTAGGCCTCCTCCCTCCCGTAACCTAACCCCGAACACCCCACTCCCACACGACCCCGACCTCATTCCCCCACTCCCTCTCGCTCTCCCGTGCGCCGCCACCCACGGGCACCCTCGCTAGCGCCCCGCCGTCCCGGCCACGACCGCCGCTGCTCGTTGCGGCCCCGGCGAGCACGCCCGCACCCGAGGACCGTCGCCTCCGCTCCTCCCATCGTCCTCACGCCGCCTCCTCCCTGGAGCTCGGCCCGTGGCCGCCGCGGCTGGAGCTCCGCGTTCGGGCCGGCCCTTGGACCTCGTCGCCGGAGATGGGCGGATCACGGAGGCCCCAGCACGGATCCGACCTCCATCGCCTTCCTCCCCCTCGTCAACGGAAGGCCCCTTCCTCCGACACCGTTGGACGTCGCCGCTAGCCTGCCTTCGATCGGCATCGCCTGGAACCACTCCGGCTCCATCGAGTCCCCCACGAGCTCCACTGTGAGCCCCTCACCGGCCCCCTCCCTCCCCTCGCCTCCGTCGTTGTCGATGGCCGCGGCAAGCCTTGCCCGCGCGTCGTACCTCCCATGGTCGTGCCCGCGCGTGTGCATCTGCGCCCACCCCGCACGTCGGCTCGCCCGGTGCCGTTTGGCCCCGCGCCCCTCCGCCTCAACCGTCGCCTGGCCGCGCCCCGACCCTCCATCGCGGCCACGGGCCGCCCCCACTGGCCGCCGGCGCTCGACGCGTTGGCCTCTGGCCGCCGGCGCCCTGTGCCTCCCTGGGCAGCGATTTGGGCGAACGCCCAGTCGGGCGCCGCAACGCCCGACCCGCCCCGCTAGCACACCCGCCCCGTTTGGCACTAGGGCCTATGACACGGGGGGCCCGCCCCCAGAACGGTAAAAAAAGGAAAATATATAATTAAAATAATAAAAAAATATTAATAAATAATAAAAGGTTTAATTAATTAATTAATTACTTAATTAACTTAGTTAATTCTGTTTAGAATAACCTAAACACTAATTAACTTAATTAAATGTTAATTATCTAAACAGTCAATGACAGGTGGGACCCACTGGTCAGTTTGACCAGTCAACCATGATGACGTCAGCATGATGTCATGCTGATGTCATAAACCCCCTTTTTTGAATTAATTTAATTAATATTAAATTCCAGAAATTAATAAAAACTTTAGAAAATCATATGTTTTAAACCGTAACTCGGATGAAAATACTTTGTACATGAAAGTTGCTCAGAACGACGAGACGAATCCGAATACGCGGTCCGTTCGTCCGCCACACATCTCTATCTTACCGAACGTGCAACATTCCCCCTCCGTTTTATCTGCCCGAAAACGCGAAACACCGGGGATACTTTCCCGGATGTTTTTCATCCTTGCCAGTATCACCTCCTACTGCGTTAGGTCACACGTAGCACCGCGTATTTCCATGTTATGCTTTGTGATGCTATTGTTTGCTCTGTTATTTATTTGTTTCCCCTTCGTTGCTTATTTTCGGTAGACTCCGATACTGTGATAGACCCCCGAGACTATTGATGCTTCGGTGTTCGACTACGGCTACG
>LR738710.1:219135699-219160853 GCA_902687465.1 Secale cereale | reverse complement strand
CGTCGTGGTATCAGCCGAAGCCTTCTTGACGTCAGCGACTTAGCGGCGCGCGCCGGGTTGGACCGCGTAACGCAACTTCCTTAGTAATGGAGGTTGCTAGGTCTGCTCACCGGCCGCGTACGCAACGTGCAGGTGTGCGTTGGGCGATGGGCCCGGACCCCTGCGCGCCTAGGACTTAGACCGGCATGCTGACCTCTCTGCTGTGCTTAGGTAGGGCTGCGACGTGTTGATCTTCCGAGGCCGGGCATGACCCTGGAAAGTGTGTCCGGCCAAATGGGATCAAGCGTGCTGGGTTATGTGGTGCACCCCTGCAGGGAAGTTAATCTATTCGAATAGCCGTGTCCCTCGGTAAAAGGACGACCCGGAGTTGTACTCTGACCTCATGACAACTAGAACCAGATACTTAATAAAACACACCCTTACAAGTGCCAGAGATAACTCGGTGGTTGCTCTCTCACAGGGTGATGTGCGGGAGGATCGCCGGGTAGGTTTATGCTATACGATGTTACTTGGTGAACTTATCATCTATTTCCCTTCTACTGCTTCAAGACGAAGGCTGCGAGACGCGAGGATACTTGTTACTTCCATATATTCTCTTCTACTGCTGCAAGATGGAGGTGGCCAGAAGCGTAGTCTTCGATTGGATTAGCTATCCCCCTCTTATTCTGCTTTCTGCAGTTCAGTCCACATATATTCCCCCTTTACACAGATATCATTGCATATGTAATGTAGATCCTTGCTTGCGAGTACTTTGGATGAGTACTCACGGTTGCTTTTCTCCCCCTTTTCCCCTCTTGTTCCTTTTTCTCGGATGATGCAACCAGTTTGATGGAGTCCAGGAGCCAGAAGATCCCGAGGATGTTTCTACGTGGAGTTCGGCTTCGAGGAGTAGTTAGGAGGTCCCAGGCAGGAGGCCTTGCCTTTTCGATCGTTGCTATATTTGTGCTAGCCTTCTTAAGGCAATCTTGTTTAACTTATGTCTGTACTCAGATATTGTTGCTTCCGCTGACTCTTGTGTTTCCGAGCTTTTGTATTCGAGCCCTCGAGGCCCCTGGCTTGTAATATAAAGCTTGTATTATTTTAATTTGTGTCTAGAGTTGTGTTGTGATATCTTCCAGTGAGTCCTTGATCTTGGTCGTACACATTTGCGTGCATGATTAGTGTACGGTCAAATCGGGGGCGTCACAAGTTGGTATCAGAGCCGACTGCCTGTAGGAATCCCCATTTCCAACTCCTTGGCCGAAGTTGAGTCTAGTCTTTGAAAAACAAATTTACTAACTTGTTGTGTGGCTTACGGGCCCACACCACCATTGGGTGGTATTAGGATCTTTTACTCCTCGTCTATACTCTGGGACTCTTATCTCTCTTCTATTCGGGATAAAGGGATTTTGCTAAATCTAACATTAGGATCTCGTTATCACTTTCACCCGGAGAGCACCTTATGATAGATGATCGTCCGCTGCACCAGAAGACCCTGAAGATACTCTCCGCTGTTAACCCGAGAACTTGTGCTCATCACCTTTGCAATTCACTGCCACCGATATATCCCTATGGATATCTGTATGCCCTTATCATTCTCATGATCATTCTTCGTCGCTCTTGTTGTTACAAGATGCCTCGAAATATTCTCCGTTGTCCTGAGAATCCATTGAGTTTACTGTCTTGCAGTTTTATCTCGCATGAAAACCCTTACGGTTATTTCCTTATAGTTATCGAGGATCCGTTCTTCTCAATTGTTCATATGTCTCACTAAATTCCTCGGAATACTTTTTGATCTTTCGGAAATTTTCTGCAGCCAGTTACTCTTGAAATTCTTACCTGCTTGGATTATGGTTAATTCCATATGACTAGTAGTCTTCGTTAATATCCTTTGCCTTAGCCATTTTGATCCTATTGATTCAATATGTGCGTATGCACGCAGTCATCAGGTTATCCTTTATAAAATTATCTTTCCGACTCAGACGTCATTCCGGACATGAGTTGGTTCTCGACAATTCAAACCTTTATTGATTGTCCAACTAAGTGTATTCAACTTGTCCATCCTTGATCAGAGCGTTTGCTTTTGATATCTTGTTTCGGAAAACATAATTCCTTTGCATTTGGTTGAATTAGTCAGTTGTTTCTATGATGTGATCTCCTTTAATTATTTCTTCTTCTAGTTGAGTATCGATACTCACACCTGATTCGTTGCGGTCTGCCAGATCCTTTTGTGGATTATTATCCGACCGTTCCGACATATCAAAACCTTGAGTTCTTCCCCTGATACATAATGCCTTTGGTAAATTGTATCCTCTACTTGGCCAACCATGCTCTGCTTTCGAGCATGTGTATTTACTTTTGAAACTTGTGGTATATGTTACCAAGATGCCCGATGGGTTGAACCTATGCCTTCCCCTAATCCGTGAGAACCCAAAAGTTTTCACAAGTCATACCCTTCCGGTGTTCTACCGGATAAAATTCCAACACTACAATTTTATCAAAGCAAGAGGTAAATGAAACGTGTGCATTGGAGAAATGGGAGTCGACCTTGAGCTTTTGTTCATGCCCATGGAAACGATGTAGACCGTCTCGGGAGCTTCTTGCAAATGATTTTTCATCTAAATAATTCTTTCGGTGTCAATAAATTTGATCCCTTGCAGTTACGGTTCCGACCATGCTGTCCTTATTCAATATATCTGGAATAAATCCATTCCAGGCCTCGTCAATTTTTGACAAGGTTAAAGTATCTACTGTCATAGGTCAATGACCTAGTTCAATTTCTATCGTGTTCTACCTTCGAGCTTTACCCTCTGATATCTCGAGGATATCATGCCTTTGCACTACACCTATTGAACTGTTGATGTAGTAATACCTTTGCTTGTCGTAATCACTCTATGAGTTCTAGGTTGCCGTCAACCGAGGACACCGTTTAGTAAATCAAATCCGCTCTAAAAAAAATTCAACACCCCTGGTAGATGTTACTGGAAAATTTTCAAACTCAATCTGGTTTATTCCTAGACTATCGGGTAGGTCCCTTGTCTATCTATCTTTGACTGTGCTACCTCGTCCTTCTTTGGTGCACGATTTCTTCAGAGATTGAGCACAACTTACGTCGAGCTTTCAACATCATGTTGCTTGTCTTGAAAGGCAACTTTGGTTCCGAGCTTGCATCTTATATATTGATCCAATAACTTGCCACTTCATCATTCTCTTGCCTGTTGTCGTTGTTGTTTGATTGCATCCTCTTGAAATTTCCCGGCAAATGTGTCGGATCACCTACAACACTTTGACTTCTTCCGAGATGTCAACTGAGTTCATGATGAGAAATACCCTCCTTGCCCTCGATGATTTTATTAACATCGACAACACCCTTGACTTCCTGTCATCGCGAGCTTGTCCATGTTATGGATGCAACTTGCTATCCAGCTTGTATTCTGTTCTGCCTTGAAGTATTATTGTCATTATGTCCAGAATGTTGTGAGAATTGCTCCACCTCTTAGAAATTCTCGTTACGATGATACTTCTCACCATCACCATTCTTCCTTGTTGCCCGTGTTGTTTTTAACCGGGATACCAATAGGCTAACGATGCTACTTGAGTTCTGTACTTCTGGCAACCCTATTGCTTTGAAGTTAACAATCGACAGTTGGTTCTTAGACTGTTGGTTATTGAATCATCACTCTAACATTGATCTTGCTGCCTAAGGTCATATGTCGAGCACACCTTTCACCTAATGATTAATGGTGTATGTTTTCCTCGAGCATACAACATTATATCATTTGCATCAACAAGTGTCATCTTCTTGTTCACATTATTATGGAAATCCATCCGTTTGGAATTCTCGATGAATTGTCGCTGAGCCCATCAGTCACCTCCTCATCCTCTCCTTGGTTTAATGATGAACTATTGTTTCGGGGACCCACTCCCATAGTTCATTTCCCGAGAATCTTGCAATGTCATTTCATCGATTTGTGTTGCACCTTTTCTTCTCGAACATCCTGAGTCTGAGTTATCATGACACCAATCGGATCTGAATCTCGGTCAGATATGATGGTTGGGACAACTTTCCAGTAGTTAAAATGTTGATCCTTTGATGACCCGGTAATATGATGTCATGCCTAGCACCCCGGGCTGGAGGACCTATCATTATAATTCTCTTTCGCAAGGATAATCATTCTTCCAGGAGGAAATTATAAGACTTATTCTATAAGTTGTTCCTGGTGAACCCTTTGTGTATATAAGTCCGACCTTTGCTTCAAGACCATGCCAATGCTATCTCGAAGCATGCCTGCGGTACTGCGATTTTCAGCAAGAGCATTTGAAGCCCGATGCTAAATGTTTCTTGATCAGTTATCCAAACACCATTGTATGGGTAACATCTTGATTAATCCTTGCCTCTTTATCTGGATGGTTGGGTACTTGCTCTCCTACCCTGTCTGCCATGATTCTTCTTGTCCATGGGATGGGTATACTCCTAATAATTGTGTGTAATCACAATTTTCCTTTCCATTTGTTTGTTTAACCTTTCCTTGATCTACATATAATCAAAGCAGTAATAATACTCTGCTTATGTAAACACCTTGGTGTACAACTCTGTCAATAAGACCTTGATTCTATTGATGATAACATCCTGGTACTGCCGCTGAACGAGAACTTTGCCTGTTGGTCCGCCTCGTTTCAACGAGCGGGAAGATGGTTCTCTTCGTTCCTCGTCCTAGGTACCGACATTGTTGGCGACATAGCTGACAAGCTATCCACTGACATGCCTCCCTGTCGAGGCTGTGCAAGGTGTCACCACCCTTCCTACTCTTAACCCACATGGTGGGCCCATAACCCACAGGTCCACTGGATCGAAACCTGACTCTTCTTTACCACCTGAATTCTATGGTATCCTTTGCACTTGGCTTCGTATATGATTCACGAGCTGAATTCTACTATGTTTCATCCTGGTATCAAACACCATGTTCTTCACGTTGTTCAAGTCCCATTCCAGCTTCTGTCTAGGCATCGAATGATTGCCTACCCATTTGAAACTTTGGTACCATCGCTTATTGTTCTCAATGCATTCACTGCAATACTACTCGTAGGGTACTTCGTGTACCACCTTCTGAATTCGCCGTCGGATGCACATACTTCGTGGAGATACGTTCCTCCAAAGTTTTCCCCCCTGTTCGCTTTCGTAGGACGATGGAGATCCCGAAGAAAGGTTGACGACGTAATCACGATGACTTGAAGCAGAAGAATGAAGACATCAACGCAATGGATCAACCCCTTCGAGAAGAGCAGCCAAGACCAAGAAGACCCGCTATAATTCCGCAACCAGAACTTCCCCCCCTTACTCCACCGCTTAAATCTCGGGACGAGATTTCTTGTAGTGGAGGAGAATTGTGACGCCCGGGTAATTACGCTACAGTAATTCCACGCTAATGATGCCACATCATCACGATCACTGTTGATAATCTCGCATTACTTCAGAACGATACAAATTCAAATTTGAAGTAAAGTCAAACATTTAAAGTTTTCAAAAGTCAAAACTAAAATGTTCTAAAAATGACAAATAAATCTTATGTAATAACTAGTGGAGAGATCACACTTTTATAAAGAATTTAAGTGCACTGTTATAATTTAAAAGTAGTGGCTAAAATAATTAATTAAATGCCTTTTGTAATGTGTATAATATTAGGCTAAATTATTTGGGTGCCCAAGCTGTGGTGCCATTATAATAAGTAGTAACACTAATTTAGGAACTCATTTTATATTTTGTAAAACTATAGTAAGTAGAAGATAAAATAAAACAGAAAAGAAAAGAGAAATAGATAAATAGAAATAAACAAAATAAAATAAAATTAGAAGACACCCTCGACTGTGGCTTGGCCCAGTTGTCCGAACGGGCCGGCAGGCCCAGCCGACCCCCTCCCACACCCCCTGGCCTACTAGGCCTCCTCCCTCCCGTAACCTAGCCCCGAACACCCCACTCCCACACGACCCCGACCTCATTCCCCCACTCCCTCTCGCTCTCCCGTGCGCCGCCACCCACGGGCACCCTCGCTAGCGCCCCGCCGTCCCGGCCACGACCGCCGCTGCTCGTTGCGGCCCCGGCGAGCACGCCCGCACCCGAGGACCGTCGCCTCCGCTCCTCCCATCGTCCTCACGCCGCCTCCTCCCTGGAGCTCGGCCCGTGGCCGCCGCGGCTGGAGCTCCGCGTTCGGGCCGGCCCTTGGACCTCGTCGCCGGAGATGGGCGGATCACGGAGGCCCCAGCACGGATCCGACCTCCATCGCCTTCCTCCCCCTCGTCAACGGAAGGCCCCTTCCTCCGACACCGTTGGACGTCGCCGCTAGCCTGCCTTCGATCTGCATCGCCTGGAACCACTCCGGCTCCATCGAGTCCCCCACGAGCTCCACTGTGAGCCCCTCACCGGCCCCCTCCTTCCCCTCGCCTCCGTCGTTGTCGATGGCCGCGGCAAGCCTTGCCCGCGCGTCGTACCTCCCATGGTCGTGCCCGCGCGTGTGCATCTGCGCCCACCCCGCACGTTAGCTCGCCCGGTGCCGTTTGGCCCCGCGCCCCTCCGCCTCAACCGTCGCCTGGCCGCGCCCCGACCCTCCATCGCGGCCACGGGCCGCCCCCACTGGCCGCCGGCGCTCGACGCGTTGGCCTCTGGCCGCCGGCGCCCTGTGCCTCCCTGGGCAGCGATTTGGGCGAACGCCCAGTCGGGCGCCGCAACGCCCGACCCGCCCCGCTAGCACACCCGCCCCGTTAGGCACTAGGGCCTATGACACGGGGGGCCCGCCCCCAGAACGGTAAAAAAAGGAAAATATATAATTAAAATAATAAAAAATATATTAATAAATAATAAAAGGTTTAATTAATTAATTAATTACTTAATTAACTTAGTTAATTCTGTTTAGAATAACCTAAACACTAATTAACTTAATTAAATGTTAATTATCTAAACAGTCAATGACAGGTGGGACCCACTGGTCAGTTTGACCAGTCAACCATGATGACGTCAGCATGATGTCATGCTGATGTCATAAACCCCCTTTTTTGAATTAATTTAATTAATATTAAATTCCAGAAATTAATAAAAACTTTAGAAAATCATATGTTTTAAACCGTAACTCGGATGAAAATACTTTGTACATGAAAGTTGCTCAGAACGACGAGACGAATCCGAATACGCGGTCCGTTCGTCCGCCACACATCTCTATCTTACCGAACGTGCAACATTCCCCCTCCGTTTTATCTGCCCGAAAACGCGAAACACCGGGGATACTTTCCCGGATGTTTTTCATCCTTGCCAGTATCACCTCCTACTGCGTTAGGTCACACGTAGCACCGCGTATTTCCATGTTATGCTTTGTGATGCTATTGTTTGCTCTGTTATTTATTTGTTTCCCCTTCGTTGCTTATTTTCGGTAGACTCCGATACTGTGATAGACCCCCGAGACTATTGATGCTTCGGTGTTCGACTACGGCTACGCTTCCGAAGATTCCTTTCATCTGCAGAGCTTCCAGGCAAGCCCCCCCTTTGATCACCAGATACCGCCTACTCTTCTCTCTACTGCTTGCATTAGAGTAGTGTAGCATGTTACTGCTTTCGATAATCCTATTCTGCTGCATAGCCTGTCATTGTTGCTACCACTGTTGATACTTTACCTGCAATCCTAAATGCTTAGTATAGGATGCCAGTATTCCATCAGTGGCCCTACATCCTTGTCCGTCTGCCCTGCTATTCTATCGGGCCGTGATCACTTGGGTGTGATCACGGGTATATACTGCATACACATTACATGATACATGATGTGACTAAAGTCGGGTCGGCTCATTGAGTACCCGCATGTGATTCCGATGTGGGGGCTGAAAGGACAGGTGGCTCCATCCAGGCAGTGGTGGGCCTGAGTTCCCGACGGCCCCCGAGTGGATCTTTGTGGCGGAGCGACAGGGGCAGGTTGTGACACCCAGTCGAGAGGTGGCCTGGCCCTGGTCGTTGTCCGCGGTTATTTCATAATAACACGCTTAACGAGTTTGGATATTTGATCTGAGTCTGGCCATTTGGTCTATACGCACTAACCAGCTACGTGGGAATAGTTATGGGTACTCGACGTCGTGGTATCAGCCGAAGCCTTCTTGACGTCAGCGACTTAGCGGCGCGCGCCGGGTTGGACCGCGTAACGCAACTTCCTTAGTAATGGAGGTTGCTAGGTCTGCTCACCGGCCGCGTACGCAACGTGCAGGTGTGCGTTGGGCGATGGGCCCGGACCCCTGCGCGCCTAGGACTTAGACCGGCGTGCTGACCTCTCTGTTGTGCTTAGGTAGGGCTGCGACGTGTTGATCTTCCGAGGCCGGGCATGACCCTGGAAAGTGTGTCCGGCCAAATGGGATCAAGCGTGCTGGGTTATGTGGTGCACCCCTGCAGGGAAGTTAATCTATTCGAATAGCCGTGTCCCTCGGTAAAAGGACGACCCGGAGTTGTACTCTGACCTCATGACAACTAGAACCGGATACTTAATAAAACACACCCTTACAAGTGCCAGAGATAACTCGGTGGTTGCTCTCTCACAGGGTGATGTGCGGGAGGATCGCCGGGTAGGTTTATGCTATACGATGTTACTTGGTGAACTTATCATCTATTTCCCTTCTACTGCTTCAAGACGAAGGCTGCGAGACACGAGGATACTTGTTACTTCCATATATTCTCTTCTACTGCTGCAAGATGGAGGTGGCCAGAAGCGTAGTCTTCGATTGGATTAGCTATCCCCCTCTTATTCTGCTTTCTGCAGTTCAGTCCACATATATTCCCCCTTTACACAGATATCATTGCATATGTAATGTAGATCCTTGCTTGCGAGTACTTTGGATGAGTACTCACGGTTGCTTTTCTCCCCCTTTTCCCCTCTTGTTCCTTTTTCTCGGATGATGCAACCAGTTTGATGGAGTCCAGGAGCCAGAAGATCCCGAGGATGTTTCTATGTGGAGTTCGGCTTCGAGGAGTAGTTAGGAGGTCCCAGGCAGGAGGCCTTGCCTTTTCGATCGTTGCTATATTTGTGCTAGCCTTCTTAAGGAAATCTTGTTTAACTTATGTCTGTACTCAGATATTGTTGCTTCCGCTGACTCTTGTGTTTCCGAGCTTTTGTATTCGAGCCCTCGAGGCCCCTGGCTTGTAATATAAAGCTTGTATTATTTTAATTTGTGTCTAGAGTTGTGTTGTGATATCTTCCAGTGAGTCCTTGATCTTGGTCGTACACATTTGCGTGCATGATTAGTGTACGGTCAAATCCGGGGCGTCACAGAATCCATTTAATTTGACAGGATTTCATACACAGATATACATACATACATATCCAACAACATATAACAGCATGTCCAAGTACATATTTCATCAAATCCAACATATCCAACAACATAGTTCAACAAAGTCTTATTCAACATATCTCTATATACATACATATCCAGAAACAAGTTTCCAACGACAACATATCCATATAGACGTACATATCCAAACAAGTTATCATAAACAACAAGGAAGCACCAGAAGAATAGTACACTCCATCAATGCAAGCTTCCTCGTCTAAATCAAATCTGCAAATTGGGAAAGATGTAAGTTAGAATAACAATAAGAAGAAGAAGACTAGCTAGAAGAAAAGGAAGAGGAGGAAAAGAAGAAGAAGAAGAAGAAGAAGAAGAAGAAGAAGAATTTATCTTCTCTTTCTTCCTCTCCACTCCTATTCTTTATCTTCTTTTCTAACAAATGTAGGTAAAATGCCATTTTTGGGCTAAGTTAGGTAAAAATGCTAAGTGTGTAGGTCAATTTAGAGCTAAAGTAGGTAAATGGGTCATTTAGGAGCTAACGTAGGTTAAATGGATCATATTGGAGCTAACCTAGTTAAACTTGGTCATTTTTAAGCTAACCTAGCTAATTATGCCATTTTTGACCTAACTAAGCTTATTTAGGCATTTTAGAAGACAACAACCTAAGTATATGACATTTATGAGGTTAGCAAGGTTATTATGCCATTTACGAATAAAAACAAGTAAGAGGAGGAAAAGATGATGAAGAAGAAGAAGAAGAGGTTCTTCTTCTTCTTTTCTTCCTATTCCTTCTTTTCTTCCTCTTCCTTGATTTTCTTCATCTTATTATGTCATTTGTGGACTAAATAGGCTAAATTATGTCATTTAGGAGCTAACGTAGGTTAAACGGGTCATATTGGAGCTAACCTAGTTAAACTTGGTCGTTTTTAAGCTAACCTGGCTAATTATGCCATTTTTGACCTAACTAAGCTTATTTAGGCATTTTAGAGGACAACAAGCTAAGTATATGACGTTTATGAGGTTATCAAGGTCATTATGCCATTTACGAATAAAAACAAGTAAGAGGAGGAAAATAAGAAGAAGAAGAAGAAGAAGAAGAAAGGAAGAAGAAGAAGAAGAACCTCTTCTGCTTCTTCTTCTTCTTTTCTTCCTCTTCCTTTATTTTCTTCATCTTATTATGTGATTCGTGGACTAAATAGGCTAAATTATGTCATTTAGGAGCTAACGTAGGTTAAATGGATCATATTGTAGCTAACCAAGTTAAACTTGGTCATTTTTAAGCTCACCTAGCTAATTATGCCATTTTTGACCTAACTAAGCTTATTTAGGCATTTTAGAGGACAACAAGCTAAGTATATGACATTTATGAGCTTAGCAAGGTTATTATGCCATTTACGAATAAAAACAAGAGAAGGAGAAGAAGAAGAAGAAGAAGAAGAAGAAGAAGAAGAAGAAGAAGAAGAAGAAGAAGAAGAAGAAGAAGAAGAAGAAGAAGAAGAAGAATAAGAAAGGAACAAGAAAAAGAAAAAGAAGAACCTCTTCTTCTTCTTCTTCTTTTCTTCAAATTCCTTATTTTCTTCCTCTTCCTTGATTTTCTTCATCTTATTATGTCATTTGTAGACTAAATAGGCTAAATTATGTCATTTAGGAGCTAACGTAGGTTAAATGGACCATATTGGAGCTAACCTAGTTAAAGTTGGTCATTTTTAAGCTAACCTAGCTAATTATGCCATTTTTGACCTAACTAAGCTTATTTAGGCATTTTAGAGGACAACAAGCTAAGTATATGACATTTATGAGGTTAGCAAGGTTATTATGCCATTTATGAATAAAAACAAGTAAGAGGAGGAAAAGAAGAAGAAGAAGAAGAAGAATAAGAAAGGAAGAAGAAGAAGAAGAAGAAGAGGTTCTTATTCTTCTTCTTCTTTTTCTTTTCTTCCTATTCCTTCTTTTCTTCCTCTTCCTTGATTTTCTTCATCTTATTATGTCATTTGTGGACTAAATAGGCTAAATTATGTCATTTAGGAGCTAACGTAGGTTAAATGGATCATATTGGAGCTAACCTAGTTAAACTTGGTCATTCTTAAGCTAACCTTGCTAATTATGCCATTTTTTACCTAACTAAGCTTATTTAGGCATTTTAGAGGACAACAAGCTAAGTATATGATATTTATGAGGTTAGCAAGGTTATTATGCCATTTACGAATTAAAACAAGTAAGAGGAGGAAAAGAAGAAGAAGAAGAAGAAGAAGAAGAAGAAGAAGAAGAAGAAGAAAGGAAGAAGAAGAAGAAGAAGAAGAAGAAGAAGAAGTCTTTTTCTTCCTATTCCTTCTTTTCTTCATCTTATTATGTCATTTGTGGACTAAACAGACTAAATTATATCATTTAGGAGCTAACGTAGGTTAAATGGGTCATATTGGAGCTAACCTAGTTAAAATTGGTCATTTTTAATCTAACCTAGCTAATTATGCCATTTTTGACCTAACTAAGCTTATTTAGGCATTTTAGAGGACAACAACCTAAGTATATGACATTTATGGGGTTAGCAAGGTTATTATGCCATTTACGAATAAAAACAAGTAAGAGGAGGAAAGGAAGAAGAAGAAGAAGAAGAAGAAGAAGTCTTTTTCTTCCTATTCCTTCTTTTCTTCCTATTCCTTCTTTTCTTCATCTTATTATGTCATTTGTGGACTAAATAGGCTAAATTATGTCATTTAGGAGCTAACGTAGGTTAAATGGATCATATTGGAGCTAACCTAGTTAAACTTGGTTATTTTTAAGCTAACCTAGCTAATTATGTCATTTGTGGACTAAATAGGCTAAATTATGTCATTTAGGAGCTAACATAGGTTAAATGGATCATATTTGAGCTAACCTAGTTAAACTTGGTCATTTTTAAGCTAACCTAGCTAATTATGTCATTTGTGGATTAAATAGGCTAAATTATGTCATAAATGGACTAAATAGGTTAAATAAGAATAAAAATACCGTGGTCACGGAGGTGAAGGACCGGTCGGGGCTGCGGCAGTGGCAGACGGAGGTGAAGGACCAGTCGGGGTTCCGCCATTGCCAGACGCAGAAGGATTGGTCGATGCTTGTCGGGAGGCATGATGCACGAAAGATCATTTCCAATAATGTCTCCTTAGCATGATGCAACTGAAAATGTGAATACTTGTAACTAACGACCATTTAAATCAAACTCACCGTGGTTGCAGGAGCAATCTGGGGCATCGGCGGAGGGGTCTGGCCGTTTTGCTCGCACATGGTCTGCACATTTGGTTCTCATGAGTTTGTCATATTAGTTAGTAATTCGAACATTACGTGCATGATTTGGCTAATATGCACGAGAAACGTACCACAAGGAGCTCGTATAGGGCCCGATGAGACGCCTCGTTCCGGTTCCTCTCCTCCTCCAACAGCTTAGCGGTACTCTCCTCCATCTCCTTCTCCCTCTCCGTTGCCTCCCTTTTTTGCTTCTCCAAAAGCGCCTGGGTGTTCAATCTCTCTTTCTCAACCAATGCCTGCAACACACCACTCCTCGTTAGCATTGTAATCATCGACGCACGCACACACAATGTAATGGAGGAAAGGTGAGAGAGTTCCTATAACTAACCGCCATGGCGAGCTCCGCGGGCCGTACACAAGGCATTATCTCAGGATCGGAGCTAGTCCGGTGCTTCTTTATTTGCGGGAAAGTCCTAGGACAACGTATCAGTCCATCACCAATGACCATGGCGCCATGGGGCCTCCCGCCACCAGATATCATGACCAGCTCGGTATCAAAAGGATCCTAGCTCGGGTTAAAGTCCCCCCCCCCTTTCCTCACCTTCCTCTCGTTTCTATAACTCATGAGGTTGTTATGGGAGGATACGTTGGTGAAGCTATCTAGATAATCTAGGTCAGACTCTGAGAATGCCTTGGCCTTCTTGTAGGGGGCACTATGGGCCATGCCATAGAGGTCGAACAGATTTGGCACAGGCTTCTTGTGGTGGTTCGCCTGAGAGAGAGGAACACAATATTAGTTAAGGGCTCAAGCTAGCATGAAGAAATGATATTGCTTTGTAAATAGGTCATTTTGGAGCTAAGTAAGGTTATTATGTCATTTTCGAGGAAAATAAACTAAGTATAGCTCATTTTGAAGGTAACCAAGATTTTTATGCCATTATTGACCAAAGTATGCTAATTATGTCATTATTGAGCAATCCAAGGTAGTTATGCCATTTTTAGCTAACTAAAGCATATTTAGGCATTTTATAGAGCTATCTAAGGTGATTAAGTCATTTTAGAGCTAATTATGTCATGAATGTACTAGCTAAGATTAGTTTAGGTCGTTATTGAGCTATCGAAGGTAGTTATTGCATTTTATAACTAACTAAAGCATATTTAGGCATTTTATACAGCTATGTGAGGTTATTATGTCATTTTAGAACTAAATATGTCATAAATGAACTAGCTAAGATAAGTTTAGGTCATTATTTAGCTAACACATACCCAGTGATCCCCGTACTCAAACAGGTTGGAGCTCCCTTGATGGTGTGGCACACCTTCCATTTGGTCATGCTTATCCTTGGCCCTATGGTGTTCGACTAGCCATTGGGGAGAACACCACGCATCCACCAACCCCTCCCAATAGTCCATCTTATCCGCACACCATCTCGGGGGCACCTAAGTTAGTCAAGAGAAATTTCAGTGCTACGCCTACGAATCAAATCAAGAAAACTAAGTTCAAGGCCTTAAGAATAGGTAATTCCCAGCATGTACTTGTCCTTACTCAGAAACTTGCCGTGACACTTCTTCTTGGCCCTCCTAATACCCTTCGTGGCATAGTAGTCTCGAACGGCCTGAAACCGAGCCTCGTGCCATATGTTCTGAAGTAGGCGCTTGCACTCGACATCGACAACCTTACACACGGCCTCCTGCTCTCCCTCTGAAACCCTGTAGAAGGTCTGCAATCAAACAAGAAAACATTGATTAGTACAATCACTGGGTAGTGTTGATTTTTAATTCTGTAAAGGAGAAATTACCCAAAACCGACGGAACACAATCTTGGCCACCGTCTCGCACACGACACCGGCGACCAAATACTCCGGCGGGGCCGGGGCAACCGAGTACATCTCCCAGGTCAGTGCTAGCTGTGGAACCTGACCCTCACCGGGCAACATGACCCACCCAGGGAAGTGATGCCGACAAAGCACACCAAGGATCTGGTTGGGCCTGCGGGAGCCACGGGGGTGTACACAGCCCCTGCAGTATGACAAGGCCGACGCATTAGATATTAATTTGAAGAAACGTGAAGGCAAAAGGTTAAGAAAGAGTAAATGCACTTACTTCAACCCATTAGGCGAAATCAATACCCTCCACTCGGGGGTCGTCGGCATGGGCGGGAGCTTTGTACCACCACGCTGTTAGACCTTCTTGCCCTTCTCAACCAGCTCGTCATCGTTGTAGCTATCATAAGAAAAGGTGTCCTCGCTACCATCAGTAGGGTGACTAGCCTCCGGAGTCTCGTGGGAAGAAGACTTCGGGACCGGAGTCTTTTGGGACGAAGACTCTGGGACCGTACTCACGTGGGGTGCAGGATCGGCGACCCGAGTCTGGTTGGCCGAAGGACCCGAGTCTGACGGGCCCACGTCAGGCGAAGGATCGGCGACCCGAGTCTGGTGGGCCAAAGGACCCGAGTCTGATGGGTCCACGTCAGACGGAGCAGTCTTATGGTCGGGTGAATCAGCTGGGGGTGGTGGTGAGGAAGGCGTAGCAACCTTCCTACCTCTCCCGCTGCCACGTCCACCTCTAGCAGCCTACTTCGTCCTCCCCCGACCTCTCCCAGCCGAAGAAGAAGCGCCCGCCGCTGCTGTCTGCGTACTGTCTAGCAGCGCTCTTCGGAGGGGCTGGGGTGCAATAATAGAACCACCCCTCCGGCCAGTACCGCTCGCAGGAGGCTCCGGGCCCTCTGTACCCTTGCCCACCATCCTGTCAACACCTGCAATGACAAAAGGTAAACGAAATTAGTACAACATAAAAAATTGAATACCTCACATGAATAATATGTATATAATTTAAGTGTATCATCATCATGAACATAATAAAAAATTGAATACCTCACATTACATATATGAACCCTTTTATGTAAAATATATATGTAATGTGAGGTATTCAATTTTGTTATGCAAAATATCATTAAGTGTATCATCATCTAGATAGCAGTCGATTTTGATCCGAATCAGGCACCTTGCCGTCCGCCAGCAGACGGCAACAAGTCCTGTTGAACGAGTGCCAGCAAAGGCCTTCTTTGCCATCTGCTTCATAGAAGCGGACAGCAAAGGACTCTGCCGTCCGCCATCTGTGGCCAGCAGACGGCAAAGGTCGTGGACGGCAGTGGGGTGTGGTGAGCGCCGTTAGGGGTTAACGGCGTGCTTTGCCATCCGCTAATAGACGACAAAGATCTTTAACTCTTTGTCGTCTGCTGGCGGACGACAAACAGCTCAGCTCCGACAGCAGCAGGAAGCTACCACGTGTCCAGCTATGACGTCTGCTAGTAGACGGCAAAGAGTTTGAATCTTTGTCATCTGCTGATGGACAGCATAGCTAGCCCTATTTGCCAGTCCTATTTGGGCACTTTGCCGTCTGCTGGCAGACGGCAAAGTGCCCAAATAGGCAGCCCAGTGTTCCCAGTTTACACAGGTGGTTGCCACGTGGCCTCTTTACCGTCTGCTAGCAGTCGGCAAAGCACTTTGTCGTCCGCTAGCAGACGACAAAGAGGCTATATATCCCCTGTTTTTATTTGAATCCATTTAATTTGACAGGATTTCATACACAGATATACATACATACATATCCAACAACATATAACAACATGTCCAAGTACATATTTCATCAAATCCAACATATCCAACAACATAGTTCAACAAAGTCTTATTCAACATATCCCTATATACATACATATCCAGAAACAAGTTTCCAACGACAACATATCCATATAGACATACATATCCAAACAAGTTATCATAAACAACAAGGAAGCACCAGAAGAATAGTACACTCCATCAATGCAAGCTTCCTCGTCTAAATCAAATCTGCAAATTGGGAAAGATGTAAGTTAGAATAATAATAAGAAGAAGAAGACTAGCTAGAAGAAAAGGAAGAGGAGGAAAAGAAGAAGAAGAAGAAGAAGAAGAAGAAGAAGAAGAAGAAGAAGAAGAAGAAGAAGAAGAAGAAGAAGAAGAAGAAGAAGAAGAAGAAGAAGAAGAAGAAGAAGAAGAAGAAGAAGAAGAAGAAGAAGAAGAAGAAGAAGAAGAAGAAGAAGAAGAAGAAGAAGAAGTAGAAGAAGAAGAAGAAGAAGAAGAATAAGAAGAATTTATCTTCTCTTTCTTCCTCTCCTCTCCTATTCTTTATCTTGTTTTCTAACAAATGTAGTTAAATGTCATTTTTGGGCTAAGTTAGGTAAAAATGCTAAGTGTGTAGGTCAATTTAGAGCTAAAGTAGGTAAATGGGTCATTTAGGAGCTAACATAGGTTAAATGGATCATATTGGAGCTAACCTAGTTAAACTTGGTCATTTTTAAGCTAACCTAGCTAATTATGCCATTTTTGACCTAACTAAGCTTATTTAGGCATTTTAGAAGACAGCAACCTAAGTATACGACATTTATGAGGTTAGCAAGGTTATTATGCCATTTACGAATAAAAACAAGTAAGAGGAGGAAAAGATGATGATGAAGAAGAAGAAGAAGAGGTTCTTCTTCTTCTTTTCTTCCTATTCCTTCTTTTCTTCCTCTTCCTTGATTTTCTTCATCTTATTATGTCATTTGTGGACTAAATAGGCTAAATTATGTCATTTAGGAGCTAACGTAGGTTAAACGGGTCATATTGGAGCTAACCTAGTTAAACTTGGTCATTTTTAAGCTAACCTGGCTAATTATGCCATTTTTGACCTAACTAAGCTTATTTAGGCATTTTAGAGGACAACAAGCTAAGTATATGACGTTTATGAGGTTATCAAGGTCATTATGCCATTTACGAATAAAAACAAGTAAGAGGAGGAAAATAAGAAGAAGAAGAAGAAGAAGAAGAAGAATAAAGGAAGAAGAAGAAGAAGAACCTCTTCTGCTTCTTCTTCTTCTTTTCTTCCTCTTCCTTTATTTTCTTCATCTTATTATGTGATTCGTGGACTAAATAGGCTAAATTATGTCATTTAGGAGCTAACGTAGGTTAAATGGATCATATTGTAGCTAACCAAGTTAAACTTGGTCATTTTTAAGCTCACCTAGCTAATTATGCCATTTTTGACCTAACTAAGCTTATTTAGGCATTTTAGAGGACAACAAGCTAAGTATATGACATTTATGAGCTTAGCAAGGTTATTATGCCATTTACGAATAAAAACAAGAGAAGGAAAAGAAGAAGAAGAAGAAGAAGAAGAAGAAGAAGAAGAAGAAGAAGAAGAAGAAGAAGAAAGGAAGAAGAAAAAGAAAAAGAAGAACCTCTTCTTCTTCTTCTTCTTTTCTTCATATTCCTTATTTTCTTCCTCTTCCTTGATTTTCTTCATCTTATTATGTCATTTGTAGACTAAATAGGCTAAATTATGTCATTTAGGAGCTAACGTAGGTTAAATGGACCATATTGGAGCTAACCTAGTTAAAGTTGGTCATTTTTAAGCTAACCTAGCTAATTATGCCATTTTTGACCTAACTAAGCTTATTTAGGCATTTTAGAGGACAACAAGCTAAGTATATGACATTTATGAGGTTAGCAAGGTTATTATGCCATTTATGAATAAAAACAAGTAAGAGGAGGAAAAGAAGAAGAAGAAGAAGAAGAATAAGAAAGGAAGAAGAAGAAGAAGAAGAAGAAGAAGAAGAAGAAGAAGAAGAGGTTCTTCCTTCTTCTTCTTCTTCTTTTCTTCCTATTCCTTCTTTTCTTCCTCTTCCTTGATTTTCTTCATCTTATTATGTCATTTGTGGACTAAATAGGCTAAATTATGTCATTTAGGAGCTAACGTAGGTTAAATGGATCATATTGGAGCTAACCTAGTTAAACTTGGTCATTCTTAAGCTAACCTTGCTAATTATGCCATTTTTTACCTAACTAAGCTTATTTAGGCATTTTAGAGGACAACAAGCTAAGTATATGATATTTATGAGGTTAGCAAGGTTATTATGCCATTTACGAATAAAAACAAGTAAGAGGAGGAAAATAAGAAGAAGAAGAAGAAGAAGAATAAGAAGAAAGGAAGAAGAAGAAGAAGAAGAAGAAGAAGAAGAAGTCTTTTTCTTCCTATTCTTTCTTTTCTTCATCTTATTATGTCATTTGTGCACTAAACAGACTAAATTATATCATTTAGGAGCTAACGTAGGTTAAATGGATCATATTGGAGCTAACCTAGTTAAAATTGGTCATTTTTAATCTAACCTAGCTAATTATGCCATTTTTGACCTAACTAAGCTTATTTAGGCATTTTAGAGGACAACAACCTAAGTATATGACATTTATGGGGTTAGCAAGGTTATCATGCCATTTACGAATAAAAACAAGTAAGAGGAGGAAAGGAAGAAGAAGAAGAAGAAGAAGAAGTCCTTTTCTTCCTATTCCTTCTTTTCTTCCTATTCCTTCTTTTCTTCATCTTATTATGTCATTTGTGGACTAAATAGGCTAAATTATGTCATTTAGGAGCTAACGTAGGTTAAATGGATCATATTGGAGCTAACCTAGTTAAACTTGGTTATTTTTAAGCTAACCTAGCTAATTATGTCATTTGTGGACTAAATAGGCTAAATTATGTCATTTAGGAGCTAACATATGTTAAATGGATCATATTTGAGCTAACCTAGTTAAACTTAGTCATTTTTAAGCTAACCTAGCTAATTATGTCATTTGTGGATTAAATAGGCTAAATGATGTCATAAATGGACTAAATAGGTTAAATAAGAATAAAAATACCGTGGTCACGGAGGTGAAGGACCGGTCGGGGCTGCGGCAGTGGCAGACGGAGGTGAAGGACCAGTCGGGGTTCCGCCATTGCCACACGCAGAAGGATTGGTCGATGCTTGTCGGGAGGCATGATGCACGAAAGATCATTTCCAATAATGTCTCCTTAGCATGATGCAACTGAAAATGTGAATACTTGTAACTAACGACCATGTAAATCATACTCACCGTGGTTGCAGGAGCAATCTGGGGCATCGGCGGAGGGGTCTGGCCATTTTGCTCGCACATGGTCTGCACATTTGGTTCTCATGAGTTAGTCATATTAGTTAGTAATTCGAACATTACGTGCATGATTTGGCTAATATGCACGAGAAACGTACCACAAGGAGCTCGTATAGGGCCCGATGAGACGCCTTGTTCCGGTTCCTCTCCTCCTCCAACAGCTTAGCGGTACTCTCCTCCATCTCCTTCTCCCTCTCCGTTTCCTCCCTTTTTTGCATCTCCAAAAGCGCCTGGGTGTTCAATCTCTCCTTCTCAACCAATGCCTGCAACACACCACTCCTCGTTAGCATTGTAATCATCGACGGACGCACACACAATGTAATGGAGGAAAGGTGAGAGAGTTCCTATAACTAACCGCCATGGCGAGCTCCGCGGGCCGTACACAAGGCATTATCTCAGGATCAGAGCTAGTCTGGTGCTTCTTTATTTGCGGGAAAGTCCTAGGACAACGTATCAGTCCATCACCAATGACCGGCGCCATGGGGCCTCCCGCCACCAGATATCATGACCAGCTCGGTATCAAAAGGATCCTAGCTCGGGTTAAAGTCCCCCCCCCCTTTCCTCACCTTCCTCTCGTTTCTATAACTCACGAGGTTGTTATGGGAGGATACGTTGGTGAAGCTATCTAGATAATCTAGGTCAGACTCTGAGAATGCCTTGGCCTTCTTGTAGGGGGCACTATGGGCCATGCCATAGAGGTCGAACAGATTTGGCACAGGCTTCTTGTGGTGGTTCGCCTGAGAGAGAGGAACACAATATTAGTTAAGGGCTCAAGCTAGCATGAAGAAATGATATTGCTTTGTAAATAGGTCATTTTGGAGCTAAGTAAGGTTATTATATCATTTTCGAGGAAAATAAACTAAGTATAGCTCATTTTGGAGGTAACCAAGATTTTTATGCCATTATTGACCAAAGTATGCTAATTATGTCATTATTGAGCAATCCAAGGTAGTTATGCCATTTTTAGCTAACTAAAGCATATTTAGGCATTTTATAGAGCTATCTAAGGTGATTAAGTCATTTTAGAGCTAATTATGTCATGAATGTACTAGCTAAGATTAGTTTAGGTCGTTATTGAGCTATCGAAGGTAGTTATTGCATTTTATAACTAACTAAAGCATATTTAGGCATTTTATACAGCTATGTGAGGTTATTATGTCATTTTAGAACTAAATATGTCATAAATGAACTAGCTAAGATAAGTTTAGGTCATTATTTAGCTAACACATACCCAGTGATCCCCGTACTCAAACAGGTTGGAGCTCCCTTGATGGTGTGGCACACCTTCCATTTGGTCATGCTTATCCTTGGCCCTATGGTGTTTGACTAGCCATTGGGGAGAACACCACGCATCCACCAACCCCTCCCAATAGTCCATCTTATCCGCACACCATCTCGGGGGCACCTAAGTTAGTCAAGAGAAATTTCAGTGCTACGCCTACGAATCAAATCAAGAAAACTAAGTTCAAGGCCTTAAGAATAGGTAATTCCCAGCATGTACTTGTCCTTACTCAGAAACTTGCCGTGACACTTCTTCTTGGCCCTCCTAATACCCTTCGTGGCATAGTAGTCTCGAACGGCCTGAAACCGAGCCTCGCGCCATATGTTCTGAAGTAGGCGCTTGCACTCGACATCGACAACCATACACACGGCCTCCTGCTCTCCCTCTGAAACCCTGTAGAAGGTCTGCAATCAAACAAGAAAACATTGATTAGTACAATCACTGGGTAGTGTTGATTTTTAATTCTGTAAAGGAGAAATTACCCAAAACCGACGGAACACAATCTTGGCCACCGTCTCGCACACGACACCGGCGACCAAATACTCCGGCAGGACCGGGGCAACCGAGTACATCTCCGAGGTCAGTGCTAGCTGTGGAACCTGACCCTCACCGGGCAACGTGACCCACCCAGGGAAGTGATGCCGACAAAGCACACCAAGGACCTGGTTGGGCCTGCGGGAGCCACGGGGGTGTACCCAGCCCCTGCAGTATGACAAGGCCGACGCATTAGATATTAATTTGAAGAAACGTGAAGGCAAAAGGTTAAAAAAGAGTAAATGCACTTACTTCAACCCATTAGGCGAAATCAATACCCTCCACTCGGGGGTCGTCGGCATGGGCGGGAGCTTTGTACCACCACGCTGTTAGACCTTCTTGCCCTTCTCAACCAGCTCGTCATCGTTGTAGCTATCATAAGAAAAGGTGTCCTCGCTACCATCAGTAGGGTGACTAGCCTCCGGAGTCTCGTGGGAAGAAGACTTCGGGACCGGAGTCTTTTGGGACGAAGACTCTGGGACCGTACTCACGTGGGGTGCAGGATCGGCGACCCGAGTCTGGTTGGCCGAAGGACCCGAGTCTGACGGGCCCACGTCAGGCGAAGGATCAGCGACCCGAGTCTGGTGGGCCAAAGGACCCGAGTCTGATGGGTCCACGTCAGACGGAGCAGTCTTATGGTCGGGTGAATTAGCTGGGGGTGGTGGTGAGGAAGGCGTAGCAACCTTCCTACCTCTCCCGCTGCCACGTCCACCTCTAGCAGCCTTCTTCGTCCTCCCCCGACCTCTCCCAGCCGAAGAAGAAGCGCCCGCCGCTGCTGTCTGCGTACTGTCTAGCAGCGCTCTTTGGAGGGGCTGGGGTGCAATAATAGAACCACCCCTCCGGCCAGTACCGCTCGCAGGAGGCTCCGGGCCCTTTGGACCCTTGCCCACCATCCTGTCAACACCTGCAATGACAAAAGGTAAACGAAATTAGTACAACATAAAAAATTGAATACCTGACATGAATAATATGTATATAATTTAAGTGTATCATCATCATGAATATAATAAAAAATTGAATACCTCACATTACATATATGAACCCTTTTATGTAAAATATATATGTAATGTGAGGTATTCAATTTTGTTATGCAAAATATCATTAAGTGTATCATCATCTAGATAGCAGTCGATTTTGATCCGAATCAGGCACCTTGCCGTCCGCCAGCAGACGGCAACAAGTCCTGTTGAACGAGTGCCAGCAAAGGCCTTCTTTGCCATCTGCTTCATAGAAGCAGACTACAAAGGACTCTGCCGTCCGCCATCTGTGGCCAGCAGACGGCAAAGGTCGTGGACGGCAGTGGGGTGTGGTGAGCGCCGTTAGGGGTTAACGGCGTGCTTTGACATCCGCTAATAGACGGCAAAGATCTTTAACTCTTTGTCGTCTGCTGGCGGACGACAAACAGCTCAGCTCCGACAGCAGCAGGAAGCTACCACGTGTCCAGCTATGACGTCTGCTAGTAGACGGCAAAGAGTTTGAATCTTTGTCGTCTGCTGATGGACATCATAGCTATCCCTATTTGCCAGTCCTATTTGGGCACTTTGCCGTCTGCTGGCAGACGGCAAAGTGCCCAAATAGGCAGCCCAGTGTTCCCAGTTTACACAGGTGGTTGCCACGTGGCCTCTTTGCCGTCTGCTAGCAGTCGGCAAAGCACTTTATCGTCCGCTAGCAGACGACAAAGAGGCTATATATCCCCTGTTTTTATTTGAATCCATTTAATTTGACAGGATTTCATACACAGATATACATACATACATATCCAACAACATATAACAGCATGTCCAAGTACATATTTCATCAAATCCAACATATCCAACAACATAGTTCAACAAAGTCTTATTCAACATATCCCTATATACATACATATCCAGAAACAAATTTCCAACGACAACATATCCATATAGACATACATATCCAAACAAGTTATCATAAACAACAAGGAAGCACCAGAAGAATAGTACACTCCATCAATGCAAGCTTCCTCGTCTAAATCAAATCTGCAAATTGGGAAAGATGTAAGTTAGAATAATAATAATAAGAAGAAGACTAGCTAGAAGAAAAGGAAGAGGAGGAAAAGAAGAAGAAGAAGAAGAAGAAGAAGAAGAAGAATTTATCTTCTCTTTCTTCCTCTCCTCTCCTATTCTTTATCTTCTTTTCTAACAAATGTAGGTAAAATGCCATTTTTGGGCTAATTTAGGTAAAAATGCTAAGTGTGTAGGTCAATTTAGAGCTAAAGTAGGTAAATGGGTCATTTAGGAGCAAACGTAGGTTAAATGGATCATATTGGAGCTAACCTAGTTAAACTTGGTCATTTTTAAGCTAACCTAGCTAATTATGCCATTTTTGACCTAACTAAGCTTATTTAGGCATTTTAGAAGACAACAACCTAAGTATATGACATTTATGAGGTTAGCAAGGTTATTATGCCATTTACGAATAAAAACAAGTAAGAGGAGGAAAAGATGATGAAGAAGAAGAAGAAGAGGTTCTTCTTCTTCTTTTCTTCTTCCTATTCCTTCTTTTCTTCCTCTTCCTTGATTTTCTTCATCTTATTATGTCATTTGTGGACTAAATAGGCTAAATTATGTCATTTAGGAGCTAACGTAGGTTAAACGGGTCATATGGGAGCTAACCTAGTTAAACTTGGTCGTTTTTAAGCTAACCTGGCTAATTATGCCATTTTTGACCTAACTAAGCTTATTTAGGCATTTTAGAGGACAACAAGCTAAGTATATGACGTTTATGAGGTTATCAAGGTCATTATGCCATTTACGAATAAAAACAAGTAAGAGGAGGAAAATAAGAAGAAGAAGAAGAAGAACAAGAATAAAGGAAGAAGAAGAAGAAGAACCTCTTCTGCTTCTTCTTCTTCTTTTCTTCCTCTTCCGTTATTTTCTTCATCTTATTATGTGATTCGTGGACTAAATAGGCTAAATTATGTCATTTAGGAGCTAACGTAAGTTAAATGGATCATATTGTAGCTAACCAAGTTAAACTTGGTCATTTTTAAGCTCACCTAGATAATTATGCCATTTTTGACCTAACTAAGCGTATTTATGCATTTTAGAGGACAACAAGCTAAGTATATGACATTTATGAGCTTAGCAAGGTTATTATGCCATTTACGAATAAAAACAAGAGAAGGAAATGAAGAAGAAGAAGAAGAAAAAGAAGAAGAAGAAGAATAAGAAAGGAAGAAGAAAAAGAAAAAGAATAACCTCTTCTTCTTCTTCTTTTCTTCATATTCCTTATTTTCTTCCTCTTCCTTGATTTTCTTCATCTTATTATGTCATTTGTAGACTAAATAGGCTAAATTATGTCATTTAGGAGCTAACGTAGGTTAAATGGACCATATTGGAGCTAACCTAGTTAAAGTTGGTCATTTTTAAGCTAACCTAGCTAATTATGCCATTTTTGACCTAACTAAGCTTATTTAGGCATTTTAGAGGACAACAAGCTAAGTATATGACATTTATGAGGTTAGCAAGGTTACTATGCCATTTATGAATAAAAACAAGTAAGAGGAGGAAAAGAAGAAGAAGAAGAAGAATAAGAAAGGAAGAAGAAGAAGAAGAGGTTCTTCTTCTTCTTCTTCTTCTTCTTTTCTTCCTATTCCTTCTTTTCTTCCTCTTCCTTGATTTTCTTCATCTTATTATGTCATTTGTGGACTAAATAGGCTAAATTATGTCATTTAGGAGCTAACGTAGGTTAAATGGATCATATTGGAGCTAACCTAGTTAAACTTGGTCATTCTTAAGCTAACCTTGCTAATTATGCCATTTTGTCGGGGTGCCGGGGTCGGGGTGTCAGGGTGTAGTGTCATGGTGTCGGGGCTCGGGGGT
>LR738710.1:219113460-219134548 GCA_902687465.1 Secale cereale | reverse complement strand
GGGGCAAGGGGGCGGCGGCGGGTGGTGGGGGCGGCGGCGGGTGGCTGGTGGCGGGGGCGGCGGCGGGTGGTGGTGCTCATCGGGGAGAGAGGACATAGAAACAGAGACAGCGAGAGGGGCGGGGTGGGGCTCCGTTAGTTAGGTCAATTTTTTGCCGTCAGCCCTTCTTTGCCGTCCGCTACGGATAAGAGGGGGGCCGTTAGGTTTTTTCTAAGCAGCTCGTTAGTGGGGCCCACCTCTCTCTTTGTCGTTTGCCAGCTGACGGCAAAATTTCTTTGTCGTCCGCTGGCATATGACAAAGAATTGTGTGATGGCAAAGAGTCTTTGCCATCAGCCCGTTCTTTGCCGTCCGTTTTCTGTAAGCGGACGGCAAAGACCTTGTCTGTCGTGAGCTAGCAGACGGCAAAGAATTGGCAGACGGCAAATAAACTAATTCTAGTAGTGTGTGGTAGTTTAAAATACATGCTTTAAAAGGCGATATGTCGTGTATCCGCCGACCGATTATTCCCTTAAAAGTGCTAGCTTTCAGCTTCACCCAGTCTGAGGTACATGTCCGGATTACACGGCTGTAACATTGCACAGGTGCTCTCTTTACGCCCTAGCCGAACAATGGAAACATAGGGGTAAGCATAGGAGCCAGGCAACCCAGCTTGACCAGAACTTAAGTCATATTGGTGCATATAATGGCAAGGAAGGACTGTAAAAAACAGACGACATTTTAAGCAAGAAGGTTTATTGGTAATGGGCTTCATTAAAGAAGCCCCCAAGTATATTTGAGGTAGATACATTCAAAGATGTACTTATCCTATGGCAGTTCGGGCGAGCCGAATACTTGCCAATGAGAGAAAAGGTAAAAAAGAGGAGAAGGAGAAAAATAAAAGATAAAAAATAATACCTAACTTAAAAGGAGGAAAAAATTGCTACCGAACTTATCCATAGAATCTTCGAAGCCTCGCAGCATTCCACCGGTTCGGCTCAAGGAGATTGTCCTGTGCATTCCGAAGGCGATAGGCTCCACCGGTGAGTACTTCATCGATAATGAAGGGCCCCTCCCATTTTGGTTTGAGCTTGTCCTTCTTCTTCTCCGGGAGACGTAAAACGAGGCCGCCGACGTTGTATGTCTTGGCCCGCACTTCTCTGCTCTGGTATCGCCTGGCCTGTTGTTGATAAACTGCGGAACGGGCTTGCGCTGTATCACGCTCCTCTTCAAGTCCATCTAGGTCATCCTGCCAATCTAGCTCGGCTTCTCTCTCCTCATACATGCGCACTCGAGGTGAGTCATTGATACGTCTCCAACGTATCTATAATTTTTTATTGTTCGATGCTATTATTTATGATGTTTTCGATGTTTACTGGGCTTTGCCATACACTTTTATATTATTTTTGGGACTAACCTACTAACCCAAAGGCCCAGTCCAGATTGCTATTTTTGCGTGTTTCAGGGTTTTACAGAAAAGGGATATCAAACGGAGTCCAAACGGAATGAAACATTCGGGAGAGATATTTTTGGAGAAAATCACGCACGGGAGACTTGAGAACCACGGAGTAGGGTTTACGTGGTGCCCATGAGGGTGGGGGCGCTCCCCCTTAGGGCGTGCCCCCATGCCTCGTGGGCCCCACGTATGGCCCCCGGTGCCCTCCTTCCTCCTATATATACCTACGTACCCCGAAACCATCAGAACAACAGAGAAAACCCTAGTTCCACTGTCGTAACCTTCTGTTCTCATGAGATCCCATCTTGGGGCCTGTTCCGGAGCTCCGCCGGAGGGGGGGTCTTCGACGGAGTGCTTCTACATCATCATCATCGCCTCACCATGAGTTGTGAGTAGTTTACCACAGACCTTCGGGTCCATAGCTAGTATCTAGATGGCTTCTTCTCTCTCTTTGGATCTCAATACAAAGTTCTCCTCGGTCATCGAGGAGATCTATTTGATGTAATCTCTTTTTGCGGTGTGTTTGTCGAGATCCGATGAATTGTGGGTTTATGATCAAGATTATCTATGAGAAATATTTGGTTCTTCTCTGAACTCTTTATGTATGATTATAATATCCTTGCAAGTCTCTTGGAATTATTGGTTTGGTTTGGCCTACTAGATCTATAGTTCTTGCAATGGGAGAAGTGCGTGGCTTTGGGTTCAATCTTGCGGTTTCCTTTCCGAGTGACAGTAGGGGCAGCAAGGCACGTATTGTATTGTTGCCATCGAGGATAAAAAGATGGGGTTTATATCATATTGCTTGAGTTTATCCCTCTACATCATGTCATCTTGCTTAAGGCGTTACTCTGTTCTTATAAACTCAATACACTAGATGCATGCTAGATAGCAGTCGATGTGTGGAGTAATAGTAGTAGATGCAGAATCGTTTCGGTCTACTTGTCTCGGACGTGATGCCTATATATAATGATCATGCCTAGATAGTCTCATAATTATTCGCTTTTCTATCAATTGCTCGACAGTAATTTCTTTACCCACCGTAGAATATCGCTATGATGAGAGAAGCCACTAGAGAACACTATGGCCCTCGGGTCTATTCTCAACATATCAATCTACACTTACTTTACTTTTCCGCTTTTACTTTGTGTTCTTATAATCAAAAATACCAAAAATATCAAACTATCATCTCTATCAGATCTCACTTTTGTAAGTGACCGTAAAGGGATTGACAACCCCTTATCGCGTTGGCTGCGAAGTTCTTATTTGTTTGTGCAGGTGCGAGGGACTCGCGCGTGGTCTCCTACTGGATTGATACATTGGTTCTCAAAAACTGAGGGAAATACTTACGCTACTGTGATGCATCTCCCTTTCCTCTTCGAGGGAATACAACGCAATCTCGAGAAGTAGCAAGAAGAATTTCTAGCGCCGTTGTCGGGGAGGCTTACGCAAAAGTCATATACCAAGTACCTATCACAAACCCTTATCCTTCGCATTACATTTTTTGCCTCTCGTTTTGCTCTCCCCCACTTCACCCTTGCCATTTTATTTGTCCTTCTTCTACCGTGTGTTTATCGTTCGCTTGCTTGTTAGTGTTTGATTGCTAGTTTGTCACTATGGCTTAGAACAATACCAAATTGTGTGACTTCTCCAATACCAACAATAATGATTTTATTAGCACTCCGATTTCTCCTATTACCGATGCTGAATCTTGTGAGATCAATGCTGCTTCGTTGAATCTTGTCATGAAAGATCAATTCTTCGGCCTTCCTAGTGAAGATGTCCCTATCCATCTAAACAACTTTGTTGATTTGTGTGATATGCAAAAGAAAAGGGATACGGATAATGATATAGTTAAATTGAAGTTATTTCCATTTTCACTTAGAAATCGTGCTAAAACTTGGTTTTTCCCTTTGCCTAGAAATAGTATTGATTCGTGGAATAAGTGCAAAGATGCTTTTATCTCTAAGTATTTCCCTCCTGCTAAGATCATCTCTCTTAGAAACGATATTATGAATTTTAAGCAACTAGATCATGAGCATGTTGCACAAGCTTGGGAAATAATGAAATTAATGATACGTAATTGCCCTACACATGGTTTGAATCTATGGATGATTATTCAGAACATTTATGCTGGCTTGAATTTTGCTTCTAGAAATCTTTTAGATTCGACCGCAGGAGGCACTTTCATGGAAAATACCTTAGGAGAAGCTACCAAACTCCTAGATAATATCATGGTTAATTATTCTCAATGGCACACTAAAAGATCTACTAGTAAAAAAGTGCATGCTATTGAAGAAATTTATGTTTTAAGTGGAAAGATGGATGAATTTATGAAATTATTTGCTGCTAAGACTGCTTCTTCTGATCCCAATGATATGCCTTTGTCCACTTTGATTGAAAATAACAATGAATCTTTGGATGTGAATTTTGTTGGTAGGAATAATTTTGGTAACAATGCTTATAGAGGGAACTTTAATCCTAGGCCTTTTCCTAGTAATTCCTATAATAATTATGGTAATTCCTACAACAACTCTTATGGAAAGATGTCCTCTGAATTTGAAACTAGTGTTAAGGAGTTTATGATATCACAAAAGAATTTCAATGCTATGCTTGAAGAAAAATTGCTTAAGGTTGATGAATTGGCTAGAAGTGTGGATAGAATTACTCTTGATGTTGATTCTTTGAAACTTAGATCTATCCCACCTAAGCATGATATCAATGAGTCTCTCAAAGCCATGAGAATTTCCATTGATGAATGCAAAGAGAGAACCGCTAGGATGCGTGCCAAAAGAGAGGATTATATTAAAGCGTGTTCTTCTAGTTATCATGAAAATAAAGATGAAGATCTGAAAGTTATTGATGTGTCTCCTATTAGATCCTTGTTTTCTTGCTTAAATCTTGATGAAGATAGGATTGGAGATGATTCTACTTTAAGGTGTCCCAATGATTCAGAGTTCTTAGATCTTGATATTAAAATTATTAAAAGTGGGAGTGAAGATATTAAAACTTTGCATAGTGATGAACCCACTACTTTGGATTTCATGGGATTCAATTATGATAATTGCTCTTTGATTGATTGTATTTCCTTGATGCAATCTGTACTAAACTCTCCGCGTGCTTATAGTCAAAATAAAGCTTTTACCAAACACATAGTTGATGTCTGATGCAATCTTATGAAGAAAAACTTGAGTTAGAAGTTTATATCCCTAGAAAGATTTATGATGAGTGGGAACCTACTATCAAAATAAAAATTAAAGATCATGAATGCTATGTTTTGTGTGATTTGGGTGCAAGTGTCTCCACTATCCCAAAAACTTTGTGTGATTTGCTAGGGTTCCATGAGCTTGATGATTGTTCTTTGAATTTGCATCTTGCGGATTCCACTATTAAGAAACCTATGGGAAGGATTAATAATGTTCTTATTGTTGCCAATAGGAATTATGTGCCCATAAATTTCGTTGTTCTTGATATAGATTGCAATCCTTCATGTCCTATTATTCTCGATAGACCTTTCCTTAGAACGATTGGTGCAATTATTGATATGAAAGAAGGAAATATTAGATTCTAATTTCCGTTAAGGAAAGGCATGGAACAATTTCCTAGAAAGAAAATCAAATTACCATATGGATCTATTATGAGAGCCACTTATGGATTGCCTTCCAAAGATGGCAATACCTAGATCTATCATGTATAGTGCCTAGCTCGGGGCGTAAAACGATAGCGCTTGTTGGGAGGCAACTCAATTTTATATTTTTTTGTTTTTGCTTCCGTTTAGGAATAAATATTTCATCTAGCTTCTGTTTAGATGTGGTTTTGTGTTTTGTTTAGTGTTTGTGCCTAGTAGAACCTTTGGGAAGACTTGTGTGAAGTTTATGTGATCTTGGTGTGAAAAACAGAATCATTAGCGCTCGCTAGAATGGTCATCAGATTTTACTGGAGCGTGCTATTTAGTTGATTATTTTTTAAGATGATTAATAGACAAATTCCTCACGTTTACCAATTTAGTTTGAATTTTTTGGAGTTACAGAAGTATGTGAAACCTGCAGATTACTACAGATTGATCTGTTTTTGACAGATTCTGTTTTTTCATGTGTTGTTTGCTTATTTCAATGCATCTATGAGTAATATTGGGAAGTATGAACCATAGAGAAGTTGGAATACAGTAGGTTTGACACCAATATAAACAAAGAATGAATTCATTGCAGTACTTTTGAGTAGTGGTTTGCTTTCTTATACTAGCGGAGCTCACGAGATTTTTGTCTAAGTTTTGTGTTGTGAAGTTTTCAAGTTTTGAGTATTGCTTTGATGGACTATGGAACAAAGAGTAGCAAGGGCCTAAGCTTGCGGATGCCCAAGGCACCCCAAGTAAAATTCAAGGACAACCAAAAGCCTAAGCTTGGGGATGCCCCGGGAAGGCATCCCCTCTTTCGTCTTCATCTATCAGTAACTATACTCGGAGCTATATTTTTATTCACCACATGATATGAGTTTTATTTGGAGCATCTTGTATAATTTGAGTCTTTTCTTGTTATTTTTCCACAATTATTCTTGCTGGACACACCTATTTGAGAGAGTTAAATATGGCCTAGGAATTGTTAGAACACTCTATGTGCTTCACTTATATCTTTTGAGTTGAATAGTTTTTGCTCTAGTGCTTCACTTATATCTTTTAGAGCACGGTGGTAATAATACTTTGAAGAAATTGTTGAACTCTCATGCTTCACTTATATCCATTTGAGACTCTATTAAAACAGCATGGTAATGTGCTTAGGCTATAAAACCAGTCTTCACATGATAGACATCCAATATCAATGTAGTAAAAACTTTCACGCCAAGTGCATTGAATATGATGAGAAGTTGGATGCTTGATAATTGTTTTGAGATATGAGGATAGTGATATTAGAATCATGGTAGTGGAGTTATTATGAAATCGAGAAATGCTTGTCTTAAGGTTAGTGATTCCCGTAGCATGCACATATGGTGAACCGCTATGTGACGAAGTTAGAGCATGGGGTATTTGTAAAGTGTCAACCTTTGTGTGGAGGTCGGGGGCGCGCGATGGTTAACTCCTACCAACCTCCCCCCTAGGAGCATGCATTGATTGCTTTGTTTTGATGACTCGTAGTTTTTTGCAATAAGTATATGAGTGCTTATGACTAATGTTGAGTCCATGGAATATACGCACTCTCACCCTTTGCTAGCCTCTCTTGTACCGCGCAACTTTCGCCGGTACCTTGCACCCACTATATATCCTTCCTCAAAATAGCCACCATATATATTCCTCAAAACAGCCACCATACCTACCTATCATGGCATTTCCATAGCCATTTCGAGATATATTGCCATGCAACTTTCCACCATTCCGTTCATATGACACGCTTTATATTGTCATATTGCCATGCATGATCATGTAGTTGACATCGTATTTGTGGCAAAGCCACCATGCATAATTTCTCATACATGTCACTCTTGATTCATTGCACATCCCGGTACACCGCCGGAGGCATTCATATAGAGTCATACTTTGTTCTAATATCGAGTTGTAATATCGAGTTGCAATTCAATGAAAGTGTGATGATCATCATTATTAGAGCATTGTCCCGCATGAGGAAAGGCTAAATCAATAAATCCCCTCCAAAAAAAGAAAAGAAAAAAAGGCCAAAGAAAAAAATAAAGGCCCGAAAAACGGGACAATTGCTACTATCTTTTTCCACACTTGTGCTTCAAAGTAGCACCATGTTCTTCATGATAGAGAGTCTCATGTTTAGTCACTTTCATATACTAGTGGGAATTTTCGTTATAGAACTTGGCTTGTATATTCCAACGATGGGCTTCCTCAAATGCCCTAGGTCTTCCTGAGCAAGCAAGTTGGATGCACACCTACTAGTTTCTTTTGTTCAGCTTTCATACATATTTAGCTCTAGTGCATCCATTGCATGGCAATCCCTACTCACTCACATTGATATCTATTGATGGGCATCTCCATAGCCCGTTGATACGCCTAGTTGATGTGAGACTATCTTCTTCTGTTTTGTCTTCTCCACAACCACCTCCCTATTCTACCCATAGTGCTATGTCCATGGCTCACGCTCATGTATTGTGTGAAAGTTGAAAGGTTTGAAAGAATAGAGTATGAAATCAAGTGCTTGGCTGAAATCGGGGTTGTGCATGATATGAATATTTTGTGTGATGAAGAGGGAGCATAGCCAGACTATATGATTTTGTAGGGATAACTTTCTTTAGCCATATTATTTTGAGAAGACATGATTGCTTTATTAGTATGTTTGAAGTATTATAATTTCTTATGTCAATATAGACTTTTGTTTTGAATCTTTCAGATCTGAACAGTCATGCCACAATTAAAAGAATTACATTGAAAAACTATGTTGGTTAGCATTCCACATCAAAAATTCTGTTTTTATCATTTACCTACTCGAGGACGAGCAAGAATTAAGCTTGGGGATGCTTGATACGTCTCCAATGTATCTATATTTTTTTTCCATGCTATTATTTATGATGTTTTGGATGTTTAATGGGCTTTCTCATACACTTTTATATTATTTTTGGGACTAACCTACTAACCCAAAGCCCCAGTCCAGATTGCTATTTTTTGCCTGTTTCAGGGTTTTACATAAAAGGGATATCAAACGGAGTCCAAATGGAATGAAACCTTCGGTAGAAATGTTTTTGGAGAAAATCACACACGGGAGACTTGATAACCATGGAGTAGGGTTTACGTGGTGCCCACGAGGGCGGGCGGCGCCCCCCCCCCACCTAGGGCGCGCCCCCTGCCTCGTGGGCCCCACGTATGGACTCTAGTGCCCTCCTTCCTCCTATATATACCTACGTACCCCAAAACCATCAAAACAACAGAGAAAACCCTAGTTCCACTGCTGTAACCTTCTGTTCCCGTGAGATCCCATCTTGGGGCCTCTTCCGGAGCTCCACCGGAGGAGGGATCTTCCACGGAGTGCTTCTACATCATCATCATCGCCTCACCATGAGTTGTGGATAGTTTAGCACAGACCTTCGGGTCCATAGCTAGTATCTAGATGGCTTCTTCTCTCTCTTTGGATCTCAATACAAAGTTCTCCTCGGTCTTCGAGGAGATCTATTCGATGTAATCTCTTTTTGTGGTGTGTTTGTCGAGATCCGATGAATTGTGGGTTTATGATCAAGATTGTCTATGAGAAATATTTGGTTCTTCTCTGAACTTTTTATGTATGATTATAATATCGTTGCAAGTCTCTTCGAATTATTGGTCTGGTTTGGCCTACTAGATCTATAGTTCTTGCAATGGGAGAACTGCTTGGCTTTGGGTTCAATCTTGTGGTGTCCTTTCCCAGTGATAGTAGGGGCAGCAAGGCACGTATTGTATTACTGCCATCAAAGATAAAAAGATGGGGTTTATATCATATTGCTTGAGTTTATCCCTCTACATCATGTCATCTTGCTTAAGGCGTTACTCTGTTCTTATGAACTCAATACACTAGATGCATGCTAGATAGTGCTCGATGTGTGGAGTAATAGTAGTAGATGCAGAATCGTTTCGGTCTACTTGTCTCGGACGTGATGCCTATATATAATGATCATGCCTAGATAGTCTCATAATTATTCGCTTTTCTATCAATTGCTCGACAGTAATTTGTTTACCCGCCGTAGAATATCACTATCATGAGAGAAGCCACTAGAGAACACTATAGCCCCTGGGTCTATTCTCAACATATCAATCTACACATACTTTACTTTTCTGCTTTTACTTTTTGTTCTTATAATCAAAAATACCAAAAATATCAAACTATCATCTCTATCAGATCTCACTTTCATAAGTGATCGTAAAGGGATTGACAACCCCTTATCACGTTGGCTACGAAGTTCTTATTTCTTTGTGCAGGTGTGTGGGACTCGCGCGTGGTCTCCTACTGGATTGATACCTTGGTTCTCAAAAACTGAGGGAAATACTTATGCTACTGTGCTGCATCTCCCTTTCCTCTTCGAGGGAATACAACGCAAGCTCGAGAAGTAGCAGTCATGAATAATGTCACAGGGCAGAACAGCCTTTGTGCCATACACCATGAAGAAAGGTGTGTATCCGGTCGTCCGATTAGGTGTGGTCCGCAGCCCCCAGAGTACAGAGTCAAGCTCTTCGACCCAGTGTTTATCAGACTCCCGTAGGGAGCGCACTAGTCAGGGTTTAATGCCGCTCATTATCAGACCATTGGATCTTTTGACTTGACCGTTGTTTTGAGGATGGTACACATAAGCATAATCAAGTTTAATGCCTAACTTTGCACACCAATTTTTTACCTCATCAGCTGTGAAGTTCGTGTCATTATCTATGATAATACTGTGCGGGACACCATAACGGTGTACTACACCGGATATAAAATCTATCATGGGCCCTGCCTCAGCTGTTTTTACTGGCTTGGCTTCTATCCATTTAGTGAATTTATCCACCATCACCAGCAAGTATTTCTTTTTATGGCTTCCCCCTTTAAGGAGCCCGACCATATCAAGCCCCCAGACCGCAAAGGGCCAAGTAATGGGGACTGTTCTCAGAGCGGTGGGAGGCATGTGACTTTGATTTGCAAAGAGCTGGCAGCCAATGCGGTGTTGGACTAAAGTCTGGGCATTTACTCGGGCAGTGGGCCAGAAAAAGCCAGCTCGAAAAGCTTTGCCTATGAGCGCCCGGGCGGCGGCATGGTGGCCGCCCATTCCAGCGTGTATTTCAGTGAGAATTTGCCTTCCCTCCTCTTCGGAGATGCACATTTGTAGACCACCAGTAGTGCTTTTCTTGTATAATTCACCTTCCTGAACTGTGTAGGCTTTGGAACACCGGACTATTTGGCGGGCCTCATTTTGGTCATCGGGGAGCTCCTGCCTTTTCAGGTAAGCTAGGAAGGGCTCTGTCCAGGAGGCGTGAGAACCCACAAGTGTAGGGGATCGCAACAGTTTTCAAGGGTAGAGTATTCAACCCAAATTTATTGATTCGACACAAGGGGAGCCAAAGAATACTCTTGAGTATTAGCAGCTGAGTTGTCAATTCAACCACACCTGGAAACTTAGTATCTGCAGCAAGATAGTTTAGTAGCAAAGTAATATGATAGTGGCGGTAGCAGCAATAAAAGTAACAATAGTGTTTTTGTAGTTTTTGTAATAGTAGCAACGGACAAGTAAATAAGCAACAAGCAATATAGGAAAAGCTCGTAGGCATTCGATCGGTGATGGGGAATTATGTCGGATGCAATTCATCATGTAGAAGTTATAACCTAGGGTGACATAGAACTAGCTCTAGTTCATCAATGCAATGTAGGCATGCATTCTGAATATAGTCATACGTGCTTATGGAAAAGAACTTGCATGACATCTTTTGTCCTACCCTCCTGTGGCAGCGGGGTCCTGTTGGAAACTAAGGGATATTAAGGCCTCCTTTTAATAGAGTACCGGACCAAAGCATTAACACATAGTGAATACATGAACTCCTCGAACTACGGTCATCACCGGGAGTGGTCCCGATTATTGTCACTTCGGGGTTTCCAGATCAGAACACATAGTAGGTGACTATAGACTTGCAAGATAGGATCAAGAACACACATATATTCATGAAAACATAATAGGTTCAGATCTGAAATCATGGCACTCAGGCCCTAGTGACAAGCATTAAGCATAGCAAAGTCATAGCAACATCAATCTCGGAACATAGTGGATACTAGGGATCAAACCCTAACAAAACTAACTCAATTACATGATAGATCCCATCCAACCCATCACCGTCCAGCAAGCCTACGATGGAATTACTCACGCACGGCGGTGAGCATCATGGAATTGGTGATGGAGGAAGGTTGATGATGACGATGGCGACGATCTCCACTCTCCAGAGCCCGAACGGACTCCAGATCAGCCCTCCCGAGAGAGATTAGGGCTTGGCGGCGGCTCCGTCTCGTGAAACGTGATAATTCTTTCTCCCTTATTTTTTTCTCCCCGAAATAGGATCTGGGGATACGTCGGTGGAGCACCAGGGGGCCCACGAGGCAGGGGGCGCGCCCTGGGCAGGAGCGCGCCCCCCACCCTCGTGGACAGGGTATGGGCCCCCTGGTATGGATCTTCTTGCAGATATTTTTTATATTTTCCAAAATAAATCTCCGTGGAGTTTCAGGTCATTCCGAGAACTTTTTATTTCTGCACAAAAACAACACCATGGCAGTTCTGCTGAAAACAGCGTCAGTCCAGGTTAGTTCCATTCAAATCATGCAAGTTAGAGTCCATAACAAGGGCAAAAGCGTTTGGAAAAGTAAATACGTTGGAGACGTATCAACTCCCCCAAGCTTAAACCTTTGCTTGTCCTCAAGCAATTCAGTTGATAAACTAAAAGTGATAAAGAAAAACTTTGACAAACTCTGTTTGCTCTTGTTGTTGTAAATATGTAAGCCAGCATTCAGGTTTTCAACAAGATCATGAACTAACCACATTCACAATAACTTTCAGGTCTTAAGACTACTCATATCAATGGCATAATCAACTAGCGAGCAATAATAATAAAGCTCGGATGATAACACTTTCTCAAAACAATCATGATATGATATAACAAGATGGTATCTCGCTAGCCCTTTCTGAGACCGCAAAACATAAATGCAGAGCACCTTTAAATATCAAGGACTGACTAGACATTGTAATTCATGGTAAAAGAGATCCAGTCATGATCATACTCAATGCAAATTAATAGTAATACATGCAACGATAGAGGTGCTCTCCTACTGGTGCTCTTTCATAAGAGGATGATGACTCTGCATGAAAGTAAATAGATAGGCCCTTCGCAGAGGGAAGAAGGGATTTGTAGAGGTGCCAGAGCTCAAATTTTAAATAGAGATGAATAACATTTTGAGCGGTATACTTTCATTGTGAACATAACAACCAAGAATCTCGATATCTCTCATGCTACGCACATTATAGGCGGTTCCCAAACAGAATGGTAAAGTTTATACTCCCCCAACCACCAACAAGCACACTCCACGGCTAGCCCGAAACAACGGGTACCGTCCAAACCAGCAACAGCCCTGGGGGAGTTTTGTTTAATTATTATGATTTTGAGCATGGGACTGGGCACCCCGATTACCATCCATTTTCTCATGAATGATGAGGGGAGTCCACTCATCATGAGAATAACCCACCTAGCATGGAAGATATAGACATCCCTAGTTGATACATGAGATGTTCGAGCATACAAAACAGAATTTCATTTGAAGGTTTAGAGTTTGGCACATACAAATTTACATGGAACGGCAGGTAAATACCGCATATAGGAAGGTATGGTGGACTCATATGGAATAACTTTGGGGTTTATAGAAGTGGATGCACAAGCAGTATTCCCGCTTAGTACAGGTGAAGGCTAGAAAAAGACTGGGAAGCGACCAGCTAGAGAGCAGCAACGGTCATGAACATGCATTAAAATTAATCAATAATGAATGCAAGCATGGGTAGGATATAAATCACCATGAACATAAATATCGTGGAGGCTATGTTGATTTGTTTCAACTACATGTGTGAACATGTGCCAGGTCAGATCACTTAAATCGTTCAAAGGAGGATACCACCCCATCATACCACATCACAACCATTTTAATATCATTTTGGCACGCAAGATAGACCATTATAAACTCTCAGCTAATTAAGCATGGCATGAGCAGCTATGATCTCTAATTGTCATTGCCAACATGTTTCATTCATAACAAGCTGAATCAAGAACGATGAGCCATCATATTTACAAAAACAAGAGAGGTCGAGTTCATACCAGCTTTTCTCATCTCAATTAGTTCATCATATATCATCCTCATTGCCTTTCACTCGCACGACCGAATGGTGTGGATAATAATAATAGTGCACGTGCATTGGACTAAGCTGGAATCTGCAGACATTTAATACAAGAGAGAAGATAAGGTAATATGGCTCAAGGTTAAATCAACAACAAAGCATATGAGAGCCACTAAGCAATTTCAATCATGGTCTTCTACTCTTAACCCCCAAAGAAAAGAAAAGAAACTATTTACACGGGAAAGCTCCCAACAAGCAAAAGAAGAACGGGAAATCTTTTTGGGTTTTCATTTTAACTACTACTACACGCAAAGAAAGTAAACTAGCTAGAAGCTACAGCTAATATATTTTTTTCTTAAGGTTTTTCTAGCACACAAGAAAAAGACTAAGTAAAAGAAATGAAACTAAACATGGATGGTACAATGAAAGAGTATGAGCACCGACAACTAGAATAAGTGTGAACATGAATGTACAGTCGGTCGGAAACACGTACTCCCCCAAGCTTAGGCTTTTGGCGTAAGTTGGTATATGGCCAGTATTGGCCTGACGGATATCCAAAGTCGTCGTTGGGGTTGTACTGGGATGCAGCAGATACTGCATGCTGAGCTGCAGCTCCAAGGCGGGCTGCCTCCATCATGTTATAATAAGCATTTGCCTCCTCCATAGTTATAGTGTATCTCCCTTTTGCCTGAAAGTTAAACAAAGTGGGGGCAGGAAGAACAATAGGGATGGCATGCTGCCTGTTAAATATTAGTCGATATTTGAGGGTTTGATCATCCCACTCTATAAACCGGTGACTAGTCATAGCATGGCAATCTTAATGAGCAAGAGGTAAAGGTTCATCATTCTCGTGCACAGGCACACCAAGACGGTGGGCTATGCGAGTGGCATAAATCCCACCAAATAAATCTCCATGCAAACCATTATGATGTAGCCTACGTGCAACAATGGCTCCCAAGTTATATTGTCTATCACCTAATACAGCACTCTTGAGAGCAGTAAGATCATGGACACACATGTGGCAAGCCTCATCCTTACCGTTTATGCATCTACAGATAAAGAGAGCAAAGTAATGAATAGCAGGAAAATGAATGCTCCCTATGGTAGCCTGTGTGATTTCCCTGGATTCCCCCACTGTAATACTAGCAAAGAATTCTATAAATTCAGATTTGCGAGGATCACCCATACTGCCCCACTGTGGGAGCTTGCAAGCATCATTAAAATCCTCTAAATCCACGGTATAAGATTTATTATATAGGTCAAACAGTACAGTGTGAGAATTACGTAAAGAAGAAAATTTAAACCATCTCACAAAGCTATCAGTTAAGCCACGGTATTGAGGGCACTTATCTTATATGAAGCCCTCGAGGTCAGGGTTGCGCACGTATGCGTGAAATTCATCCTTGATGCCACCTTGATCCATGAAGTCATCTGACGGCCATTCACAGGGGCGCACGTCAGCATCCCTTGGTAGTTCATCATCTGGCTCACGGAACGCGATCCTCGGTTCTTGCTTCCTTGAAGAATCACCTTGGAAGTTTTTCCTAGGCATTTTTCCGAAATTTTCTGTAAAAAATTAGTAACTCAAAATAAAAGTTAACCAAACTCAACAAGATTGATAGCAACAACTCCTATAAGTGCCTAGAGACTATATCATGCATTAGAACTACTTGGGACCAAGAAAATTTGGCATGCAGGCTCAAGAACAAGGTCACCATAGCAGCTAATTTTTTTGCAATAAATAGAGCACTAGAACAAAAACTAGTTGGACCAATGGAGGAGTCACATACCAAGGAACAATCTCCCCAAATAGTTTGGTGAATGGTGCTTTGAGCAAGGAGATCGAAAATGGCAGCAAGATGAGCTAGAACTCGGGTTTGAGCTGGTTGGTGATTTTTTTTGGGGAGGAAGAAGAAGGGCATGGGTGCAGGAATAAGTGGGGGGCCACGAGGCAGGGGGCGCGCCCTGGACCCTCGCGGCCAGGTGCTGGCTCCCCTCGCTGTGTGTTATGTGCCATATTTCCTCAAATATTCTAGAAAAAATCATATTTCATTTTCATGGCATTTGGAGAACTTTTGTTTTCGGGATATTTTTTTATTGCACGGATAAGTCTGGAAACAAACAGAAAATACTATTTTTCTTTTATTTATCCTAGTTAACAGAAAGTAAAAAAAGGTACAGAAGGTTTGTGCTATCTAGATTCACTTATCCCATGCTCATCAAAAGGAATCCATTAACAAGGTTGATCAGGTCTTGTTAATAAACTCTTTCCAAGTGACATGAAACCGGAGAATTTTCGTATAACACTAGGTTACCTCAATGGGGATATGTATGTCCCCAACAATAAGGATGTCATATGTCTTCTTGATAGTAGGAAGAGGAAATTCAAAACCTCCAATAGTAATAGTTGATATTTTTCCAATATAATTGATATTGTGGACCTGAGGTTGTTTCCTCGGAAAGTGTACCGTATTCTCATTACCATTGACATGAAAAGTGACATTGCCTTTGTTGCAATCAATAACAGCCCCTACAGTATTCAAAAAGGGTCTTCCAAGAATAATAGACATACTATCGTCCTCGGGAATATCAAGTATAACAATGTCCGTTAGAATAGTAACATTTGCAACTACAACAGGCACATCCTCACAAATACCGATAAGTATAGCGGTTGATTTATCAGCCATTTGCAAAGATATTTCAGTAGGTGTCAACTTACTCAAGTCAAGTCTACGATATAAAGAGAGAGGCATAACACTAACACTGGCTCCAAGATCACACAAAGCGGTTTTAACATAGTTTTTTTAATGGAGCAAGGTATAGTAGGTACTCCTGGATCTCCTAATTTCTTAGGCATTCCACCCTTAAAAGTGTAATTGGCAAGCATGGTGGAAATTTCTACTTCAGGTATCTTTCTTTTGTTGGTAATAATATCTTTCATATACTTAGCATAAGTATTTGTTTTAAGCACATCAGTCAAACGCATACGCAAAAAGATAGGTCTAATCATTTCAGCGAAGCGCTCAAAATCCTCATCATCCTTTTTCTTGGATGGTCTCGGAGGGCAAGGCATGGGTTTCTAATCCCATGGTTCTCTTTCCCTACCGTGCTTCCTAGCAACAAAGTCTCTCTTATCATAACGTTGATTCTTTGATTGTGGGTTATCAAGATCAATAGCAGGTTAAATTTCTACATCATTATCATTGCTAGGGCGAGCATCATCATGAACATCATCATTAATATTATCACTAGGTTCATGTTCATTACCAGATTGTGTCTCAGCATCAGAAACAGATATGTCATTAGGATTCTCAGGTGTGTCAGCTACAGGTTCACTAGAAGCATTCAAAGTCCTATCTTTTTCTTTTTCTTCTTCTTAGAGGAACTAGGTTCTTTGAAATTAGCTCTCTGAGAATCTTGCTCAATTCTCTTAGGGTGGCCTTCAGGGTACAAAGGTTCCTGAGTCATTTTACCACCTCTAGTAGCAACTCTAACAGCATAGTCATTTTTCTTACTATTTAATTCATTGAGCAAATCATTCTAAGCCTTAAGTACTTGTTCTACTTGAGTGGTGACCATAGAAGCATGTATACTAATGAGTTTTAGTTCTAGCTCTAGACAGATAATCACTCAAGCGTTCAATCATATAAGCATTGTGTTGTAATTGTCTACCAACATAAGCATTGAAGTTTTCTTGTTTCACAATAAAATTGTCAAACTCATCTAAGCACTGGCTAGCAGACTTATAACGAGGAATATCACCTTCATCAAATCTATAAAGAGAATTTACCTTTACTACCTGTGTCGTGTTATCGAGACCATGTATTTCTTCAATAGGTGGTAACTTCTTAACATCTTCAGCTTTAATACATTTTTATTTCATAATTCATTTGCCTCTTGCATATCCTCAGGACTGAGAAATAGAACACCTCTTTTCTTCGGAGTTGGCTTAGGAGATGGTTCAGGAAGTGTCCAATTATTTTCATTAGCCAGCATATTATTAAATAGTAATTCAGCTTGTTCAACTGTTCTTTCCCTGAAAACACAACGAGCACAACTATCCAGGTGATCTCTGGAAGCATTGGTTAGTCCATTATAAAAGACATCAAGTATATCAAGAATTTCAAGAGGATGATCAGGCAAAGCATTAAGTAATTGGAGATGCCTCCCCCAAGCTTGTGGGAGACTCTCTTCTCCAATTTGCACAAAGTTATATATTTCCCATAAGGCGGCTTGTTTCTTATGAGCGGGAAAATATTTAGCAGAGAAGTAATACATCATATCCTGGGGACTACGCACACAACCAGGATCAAGAGAATTAAACCAGGTCTTAGCATCACCCTTTAACGAGAATGGAAATAGCTTAAGGATATAGTAATGAATATTTTCATCGTTGGTGAACAGGGTGGCTATATCATTCAACTTAGTAAGATGTGCCACAACTGTTTCAGACTCATAGCCATGGAAAGGATCAGATTCAACCAAAGTAATTAACTCAAGATCAACAGAGAATTCATAATCCTTATTAGTAACGCAGATAGGTGAAGTAGCAAAATCAGGATCATGTTTCATTCTAGCATTCAATGACTTTTCTTTCAGCTTAGCTAATAACTTCTTAAGTTCATATCTATCATTGCAAGCAAGAAAGTCTCTAGCAATTTCTTCATCCATAACATAACCCTCAGGAACAAAAGGCAATTCATATCTATTGGGAGTAGCCTCATCATCACTTTCATGAATATCATCAGTTTCAATATTTGCATTCTCCCTAACCTTAGCAATTTGTTCACCTAGAAATTCACCTAGTGGCACAGTATTATCGAACATAGAAGTAGTTTCATCATACATAGCAGAAGTAGCATCATCAAGAACATACGACATATCAGATTCAATAGCAGGAGTAGGTGTCGCAAGTTTACTCATAACAGAAGGAGAATCAAGTGCAGAGCTAGATGGCAGTTCCTTACCTCCCCTCATAGTTGAGGGTAGGATCTTGGTTTTTAAGTCCTTCAAATTCTTCATAGTGGTCAATGGATATAAATCCCAAGTGACTTAAAGAATAGAGCTATGCTCCCCGGCAATGGCGCCAGAAAATAGTCTTGATAACCCACAAGTGTAGGGGATCGCAACAGTTTTCGAGGGTAGAGTATTAAACCCAAATTTATTGATTCGACACAAGGGGAGCCAAAGAATACTCTTAAGTATTAGCAGCTGAGTTGTCAATTCAACCACACCTGGAAACTTAGTATCTTCAGCAAGATAGTTTAGTAGCAAAGTAATATGATAGTGGCGGTAGCAGCAATAAAAGTAACTATAGTGTTTTTATAGTTTTTGTAATAGTTGCAACGGAAAATTAATAAGCAACAAGCAATATAGGAAAAGCTCATAGGCATTGGATCGGTGATGGGGAATTATGTCGGATGCAATTCATCATGTAGAAGTTATAACCTAGGGTGACACAGAACTAGCTCCAGTTCATCAATGCAATGTAGGCATGTATTCCGAATATAGTCATACGTGCTTATGGAAAAGAACTTGCATGACATCTTTTGTCCTACCCTCCCGTGGAAGCGGGGTCCTATTGGAAACTAAGGGATATTAAGGCCTCCTTTTAATAGAGTACCGGACCAAAGCATTAACACGCAGGGAATACATGAACTCCTCAAACAACGGTCATCACCGGGAGTGGTCCCGATTATTGTCACTTCGGGGTTGCCGGATCATAACACATAGTAGGTGACTATAGACTTGCAAGATAGGATCAAGAACACACATATATTCATGAAAACATAATAGGTTCAGATCTGAAATCATGGCACTCGGGCCCTAGTGACAAGCATTAAGCATAGCAAAGTCATAGCAAAATCAATCTTAGAACATAGTGGATACTAGGGATCAAACCCTAACAAAACTAACTCGATTACATGATAGATCCCATCCAACCCATCACCGTCCAGCAAGCCTACGATGGAATTACTCACGCACGGCGATGAGCATCATGGAATTGGTAATGGAGGAAGGTTGATGATGACGATGGCGACGATCTCCACTCTCCGGAGCCCCGAACGGATTCCAGATCAGCCCTCCCGAGAGAGATTAGGGCTTGGCGGCGGCTCTGTCTCGTGAAACGCGATAATTCTTTCTCCCTTATTTTTTTCTCCCCGAAAGTGAACTTATAGGATCTAGGGATACGTCGGTGGAGCACCAGGGGGCGCGCCCTGGGCAGGGGGGCGAGCCCCCCACCCTCATGGACAGGGTGTGGGCCCCTGGTATGGATCTTCTTGCACATATTTTTTATATTTTCCAACATAAATCTCCGTGGAGTTTCAGTTCATTCGGAGAACTTTTTATTTCTGCACAAAAACAACATCGTGGCAGTTCTGCTGAAAACAGCGTCAGCCCGGGTTAGTTCCATCCAAATCATGCAAGTTAGAGTCCATAACAAGGGCAAAAGTGTTTGGAAAAGTAGATATGTTGGAGACGTATCAAGGCTATGACAGCCATGATCTCGTGAGCCAAAGGAGTTATCTCCATGTCTGGGTCTCTGATGACGTCTTGGTTAAGTTCGGCCGGGGGTGTGTTCGGATCGGAATTCGTATCGCCGCCCGCGTCTTGCCATGTTACTGATGGCTTAAATAGCCTTTCCACGAAGGTGTTAGGCGGGACGGAGTCGCGTTTAGCGCCCATACGAGCGAGTATGTTAGCGGCCTGGTTATTATCCCTGGCTACGTGATGGAATTCCAACCCCTCAAATCTAGCTGCTATTTTTGGTATAGCATTGTGATAAGCTGCCATTTTTGAATCCTCCGCATCAAAATCTCCATTTATTTGGGAGATAGCGAGGTTTGAGTCTCCGCGTACCTCGAGGCGTTTTACGCCCATGGATATAGCTAGGCGGAGACCATGCAATAGGGCCTCATATTCGACCGCATTGTTCGAGTCTGTGTACATAATTTGTAGAACGTACCGGACTGTATCCCCTGTTGAGAATATCAATATTATGCCAGCCCCCAATCCGGCTAGCATTTGGGAACCGTCAAAGTACATTGTCCAGTGGGAATATGAGCCATACTCTTTTGGGAGTTCGGCTTTCGTCCATTATGCGACAAAGTCAGCCAACACCTGGGATTTAATAGTCCGGCGTGGCTTATAAGATATTTCGAATGGTAAGAGCTCGATGGCCCATTTGTGTAACATCCCAAATTTTCAATTTGGAATGTTAGACATTAGATCATCATGCATATCATATTTTCTTGCTTTTGGTGATCCAAGAAAATCCTAAGCAACTCAAGGACCCTCGGAGAGAGTTGGGGATTTCTAAATTTTCATATTTGAGGTTTCTCAAATTTTGAAAATAGGATCGTTTGATTTTATTTATTTTATTTTCAAGTATTTCTATCACAAATATAAGAGAGAGGGAGTAAAATGACTCTCCCAAAATAAAGAAATATGGAAGATTTAATAAAAAGATCAAACAAGTTTTATTTGGAGTTTTATTTGGATTTTATTTGAATTAGGAAAAATTGCATGTTTTCAAAAATGCATTTTAGTGCCAAGAAAATGTTCATCTTGTTCTAAATATTTTATTTAGACGGTGAAAATTTGTTTTGGCAATTTCTAGATTTTATTTTATTTTCTAGAGTTATTTTAGCGCCGGCGTGTATATAAAAAAATATATATATAGGGGGAACCCGACCCGACTGGGCCGAAGCCCAGTCGAGCCAGGCCCATCTCGCCGCGCCGCCTTCCCCGCGCCGTCGCCCGTGGCCGCGTCGGACTCTGCCACCGCCGCCGCCATGGCTTGCCCCTCCCCTAAGCCAGCCCCCCCTCCTATATATATATAACTG
>LR738710.1:219103264-219113390 GCA_902687465.1 Secale cereale | reverse complement strand
CAACCACCGCAGCCCGCCGCCGCACACCGCCGCCGCCGCGACGCCCTCGCCACCGCACGCCGCCAGCCGCCGCCCTAGCCGCCGTTGCCGGCCGCTACCCCGCAGCCGCCCTCGCCGCCCGCCACCGCGACGCCAGCCGCCGCCGCCGGCTGTTCCGATGAGGTAGCCGCCGCCGGTTTTCTTTAGAAGACTGTTGTTTTTTTTTTAGAAACCCTAGTCGTTTTTTTGTATTAGATCGGTTTTATTAGATTGGTTTTCGGTTTTTATTCTCTGGTTTAGTTAAGTAGTAAACGTTCACCCGTTCATTTGTTCTAACGAACGAATTCGTCGTTTAGTCTCAGCTGACGAACGTCCGTTCATTAAGCTATTTTAGTTTTCTTTTTCGCAGTTATTTTCTGATCGCGATCTCTGATCCGATCTTCGTTTTAGTTTAACTTTTCGCTCGTTTATCGGAATCAGGTGATTCAAGTGCCTGGAGTTTCGTATCGAAATTCTCTTTCCGTTTAACCTAGTCGCTCAAGCGTTTGCCTCTGTTCAATTTGGACTTAGGTCCAGATTGATTCGGTAGTTGTTTTCTCTTTCGCCGTTCGTCTTTTGTTGCTTTCTTTTGTTGGTTCTTTTGCAAACCAGAGTTCTTAAGTTGAACCTTCTGGTTAGATCGCTTATTCGAGTTTCACCCGTGCATTAGTTAAGTACTTATTGTGTGCTTGTTTGTTTGCGATAGAGTACCCGGAGTGCGCCGCTTGCTACTTTGAATCTCTAGGTTTTGCGGATCATCAGCAAGGCAAGTAACACTTTGATCATACTTTCCAACTACCCGGTTTTCATTGCATTAGTCAACCCTTCACACATTGCATGAGTAGGATCAATTAACTTGTGGGACTGGGAAGTAGATTGAGGTAGTACCTATTACCTGCATTACATTCAAACCTTTGGGAGTTACTTCTACGTTTGCTGTTAGGACATGCTATGCTCGTAGACGTGCATTGGGTGAGTGTATCCATGACAGATGTGAGTTTGTTAATTAATGGTTCAACTTAAGGTGGCAACATTAACACACATCTGGGTGGATTGAGGCATCTGGGTATTCCAGGGATTGCCTGTTTTTCTTTGGACCGCCACCCAGGCTCAAAGGGATCATGAGATTATTCATACTAGAAACTTCCGTGTGTAGCCACAAGCTATTATGGGCTCTAGCATAGTATGAGTAAGTCGTGCGAACATCTACAGTGGTGGACTAGCAGATGTAAGGGATGTAGGTTGGTACGGTTCACCCGGTCGTAGGTGCTAGTGCTTCTGAAAGACTGTGTCTCGGTCATCCGTTTCTCAAACATCATGCAGTGCGAGAAATCAAACGGAGGAGATCGAGTCTTGTGGGGAAAAGTGCACAAACCTCTGCAGAGTGTACAAACTGATCATGATTAGCCGTGTCCCCGGTTACGGACGTCTTGAGTATCTAGTACATGGATATCATGTGAATCTCATCATGTTACTTTAATTTAATATTGTTAGGTTTAATGATGAACTTGACTTGGGGTTGAGAGGACGTCTATCTTCTCAACGATGTTTCAACTACCATGATAGTTAAGTAAAAAAAATTCCTTTGAAGTAGGGAAAATTGGCTTTACGCAAAAACTATAACCATAGAGCTTTCCACCAGCCATATTGCATATAGTATAGCTTTACTTACATTTTGCTCTCTTGTGTTACTTTGCCAGCATATTCCATGTGATGACCCGTTTTCGGGCTGCAACGTTCATGTTGCAGAGTTTTAAGACGACGAGTAAGGTGCCTTTTAGGTCGTGGTTCTATACTCAGTGATGCCATTGGAGTTGATGGACTCACTTATCTTCCAAGCCTTCCGCTGTTATCGTGTTAGATGGCCTTCAGCCATTTTTATTGTAATAAGCTCATCTTTGGAACAATCGATGTAATAAGTGTGTGATTGCTACTCTATTATAAATCCTTCAAGTACTGTGCGTGTCAGCATTACTGATCCAGGGATGACACTGATGCACAGAGATCAGACTGTTTGAGGTCTGGTCGCTACAAGATGGTATCAGAGCACACGCTGACTGTAGGACACGACCACTAAGCTAAAGCCCTAGAGCACAATTCACTCTTCTCTTTTTTGACTCCACATATTTTCTACTCTTTTAGGATGGTGGATGTAAAGAACAAGTTCATGCAGCCGGATGACGATACACCATTTGGACGACACCTGAAGGAAGTCACCAGATATCTAAACATTGGACTACCAAGTTTCACCGGAACCTACAATGCCACTCTACCTGAGGAGGAGCGTTGGTTGATTCAAGCTCAAGTTCCAGGAAGGACGTTCAAGCCCGTCACCGCACTCATAGCATTTTCCTTTAATGTGCCTACATGGAGCCTAGGCAGGAGCATAGCAGCCCACATCGCTATGGGAAGGATTGGAGAAGTCTACAAGCAGGAGCTAAAGGACACCATCTACCAAATTTGTGGACGCCTAGATGAGAATTGGGATATGATCAGCACCCGGAAGGATAGGTCCATTGCAGCCTTCATCCAGGAGTTGAACCATCACATTCGTCGCCAGGAACACCAGATGTGTGCAGGGATGATAGATTTGAAGAAAGCCCTAAATAGGAATTTGGATCTAGAGGAAGAACTCAAGTCTACACGCGACGGATACGAGGAGGAGATGCAAATACTTGTGGAGAAGAATGATGACTTGACACGGAAGTTAGGGATACTCATGGGAGAAGAAGACGAGGAAGAAGAACCCAAGGAGATTCCACCGGAAGACTACATTATCATCGACGACACGGATTCGGAACCCGATGATAGCAAAGATGAAGACTATGAAGATGAAGCTGGAGCAGACATCATGGAATCCTCTGTCGATCAAAATTTCTAGAAGACCTTCCCTTGACTAGTAGTTTTTCCATTTAGTAGACTTAGATCACTTTCGTAAACGATTAGATCTGTGGAAGTGTCACATCCCTAGTCAGTGCTTGCATTAGGACTAGCTAGAGTGTGCATCATGTTTACTTCTCAAAGAAACTTGAAATGGGAATGACAGAAACCCCAGCACCCCTCTTCTAGCAACTAGGGTTTGGTAAAATCTTTTCCAATGTACCCAAAATGCCCTTCAAAAATGTTCATCATTTCTGCCTTGGTCTTAAACCTCTGCCAAAAATGGTGCACAATTTTCTAGGACATCCAAGGTCTCTGGATTAAATCATATGGTATTTGCATTTGGGCATTTAAATGCTATAAAATATTTTATGTGCCCAAATAATGATAAACTAAAATGTTCCATGCTGTTCATATTATATACGGTGGGCATGACTAGTTTTATGAGCTATAAAAATGTTCTGGCATTTTTATTAATTCCACAAAGTTACAAAAGAAATGAAACAGAAAGTAAATAGGAAAAAAAGAGGGAAGAAGCAGTTTACGTGAGCCCACTTACCTGTCTAGCCCAGCCCACCAGGGGCATCCCCGTCTTCTTCCCCGCGCCAGCGCATGAAGCTGCTCAGTGGCGAGCGCCGCCGACGCGCCGACCACCTCCTGCCTGCCTGCCCTGCCTCCTCGACCCGCTGGGTGAATCAGAATGACGCCACGCACACCCCTCGACCCCCTCGACCGCTCCTCTTTCCCTCCCCTCTCCTGGTTCTCTCCCTCGCACCGCCCGAGCGGAGCTCGTCGCTGCCGCCGCGTCCATCGAGTCCCCCTCGCCTCTCTGACGAGCCCCTGAGCTCCGCCTCGCTGTCGTGCTTCTCTACGCCGAACCACAGCACCATGGGCGCCTTGAGGCTTCGTCTTCGAGCTCGTCTTCTCCGCACGGCCGCCGGACGCCATCGACAAATTCGCCGGACCCTGTGCCTCCCTTGCCTCGCCAGCAGTATCAGAAGAACCGCGGTGAGCCCCGGTTTCATTTCCCCCATGCCCCGTCGCCTATCTTGCTCCCTAGCAGCACCAGCCACCAGAGCCGAGCGCTCCTCGCCGCCGGTCATGGCACCGCCGCAGCCACAGCGGCTGCCACTTGCGTCCGAGTGCATCACCGCACTCAGCACATCACCACGGACCCGTAGCAACCAATTGTTGCTCCTGCCGTGCGCTGCAGCGTCGTTTTCGCCGACGCCCGAATTCCGGCCGCCGCCTTCGAGCTCGCCGCCAATGATTCCGGCCACCCCAGCACCTACCGTCGCCTCCACTAGATGCGCACGAGCCCCAGCTCGCCGTAGGGCCCAACCGTGTCTCAAACGACGGCCTGTAGGCAAAATCCGAGCACCGCCGCCGCGTTTGGCCTCGCCGGCGTCGAGCCGCCGGTGGGTTTGACCTGTTTTGAACACGCCTGGACTCCCCCCTGTGTCGCTGACATGTGGGGCCAGCCGTTGACTAACTTCAGTTTAGGTTTTAATTTAAACACTAATTGTTGTCATTAGTGTAGTGAGCCACTCACATGTGGGGCCCAGCCCCTGCTAACTTTTAAATTAGTGTTAAGCTCTTTTAGTTAGTACTAAGAGACACTGACATGAGGGACCCACTGGTCAGGTTTGACCTGGGCGCCCTGTTGACCTGCTGACGTCAGCGTGATGTCATGCTGGCGCAGTACAGGATTTTCTGGGATTATTAGATTAAAAACAATTCAGGAAATTCCAGAAAATGCTTTAAACTTCAAAAAATCATATAAATTCAACAGTAGCTCACATGGAAAAGATTTATATATGAAAATTGATCAGAAAAATACAATCTTTCTAATGGCACTGGTTTCATGCATGTTTGAGCAAGTTAACCTTGCTGTTTACATTAAAACAAGTTAATGCACTTAAATAAATAATAGTTTGAGTTTTAATTTGAATCTTTGATTCAAATGGGCTCAAACCCTTCTGGTTATAGTTGCATTAGCCCAAAACACATGCATCTTGCCATATCATGAGCATGCATCATATTGTTGCATTTATTTGTTTATTGATTGTATCGTCGATATTCTCCGTGTTAGGTCCTGCTCCCGAGGATACTTCTGCATATCCAGCTGAAGAGCAGTATCCGACAACCACTCTGTCAGGCAAGCAATCATTGATCATTCCTATACAAACCCATCTTCTCGCTCCTGCTCTCTTTTACTGCATTAAGGCAACATCGTGTGAACTGCTACTTGCTGCGGTAGTTGAACCCTATTCCCTTGCATGACCTGTCATTGCCACAGTAAATAGTTGAAACCCACTAGCATGTGTAGGAGTTGATTGAGCCATGTGATGTGTGATCCACCATGCTATTTGTTTATGTTGCCTGCTATGCTTAGAGTTGTGTCAGGTCTGTTTCATCTGGGTGATGGATCAGAGTGAAATGATCATATCAGTAAAGAGAGGGAAGTGTGGAACATGCTTGGTAAAGGTATCGATGAAAGGCCATGTAGGAGTACGTGGTGGGTTGTTTCATTGGAATCGTCCATAGGAACTGAGATCTGTATGTGTGGTTCAAGTTATAGCTACTATCACACATTGGGCCCTGAAATATGACCCCGCTCGACTTATTGACTCCCCATGTTCTCTGTCCAGGAGTTGCAATTAGTTTCTGGTGTTTGTAGTTTACAGGTGGTCGTGCACAGCGATGACCCTCGGGGTGGGCTGTGATGCGACAGGTACGTGGCACGGTGTACCGAGCGCCCGTTTGGTGACTCGGGAACCCTGTACACATCGTTTGGGGCCGTGAGCGACACCCCGGCCGGATCTCCCCACGGATGGAACCCAAATAGGCGATAAACCTAGACGAGAGGCTTGAGTGGTCGGTTAGGTCGTGGTCTACACCCACGTCGGCTTTCGCTTGAAGTCTGCCGAGCACATGTCGTGTGCAGACGCTAAGTGGTGAAAACATGTGTGAAGAAGTACACCCCTGCAGGGTTATCAATCTATTTGAATAGTCATTGTTCGCGGTACGGACTACTTGGTTACTCTTACAGTTCATAGACAAGTTGATGGATACTACTAAAAGCCTCAAGATAAGTGTGAGTGACGTGGATGGCCCTTCCGTAGGATGACGGAAGAGGATCCTCGGTGGTGTATTGTTGTGGTGAGTAGAAGACTCGTGTACGTAGTAATATCTTGCAATCTGTTGAGAGTTGTAGTATAGGTTAGCCAAGAGTCAAAGCTGGCTTTCTGCTATGAACTCCACTACCCCCTGTTGATTATGTTGCATGTATGATAGGTTCTGTTGTAAGACTTGCTGAGTACCTTTGTACTCATGTTTGCTTAATAACTGTTGCAGAGGAGAACCCTGCCCCTTCTGATGGGTTCTACATAGACGTTGACGTGGACGGGTAGCTTGCTACCCAGACGGAGATCTGGAGCTTGTGGAGGGCCTTGTAGATAGTCAGGCTACACCAAGCCTGTTTTATTTTCTAAGTTGTCTGTACTCAGACATGTAGCTTCCGCTTGTGCTTGTATGATTGTATGACTTGAGTGTTGGGTCATGTGACCCCTACCTGTATGGATATGTTATGTATGGCTCTTGGAGCCTTTTAAATAAAGTACTTTGAGTCATAGAGTTCTGTTGTGATGCAATGTTGTATTTGCACATATTGAGCATATTGTGTGTATGATTGAAATGCTTGGTATGTGTGGGATCCGACACCTAGTTGTTTTCCTTTGGTAGCCTATCTTACAGGGAAATGCCTCCTAGTGCTTCCAATGAGCCTTGGTAGCTTGCTACTGCACGGAACACGTAGGGTAGCCGGCATGTGTCCTTCTTCGTTCCTGTGTCTGTCCCTTAGGGGAAATGTCACGCGTTGTTCCTTTAAGTCCATGTAGCTTGCTACGACTTGGGTTCATACGTTGATGACCGACATGTTCGTTGCTGGGTCATGGATGCCTGTCTTTGTAATTTAGTGCCACTTTTGGTTTATAACTAGCCATGTCGGCCCGGGTTCTCTGTCATATGGATGCTAGCGACACTGTCATATACGTGTGCCAAAATGCGCAAACGGTCCCGGGCCAGGTAAGGTGGCACCCGTGGGGATACCGTGCGTGAGGCCGCAAAGTGATATGACATGTTACAGCTAGATCGGTGTGACTTAGGATCGGGGTCCCGACAGCGTTGGCATCAGAGCCGGACTGCCTGTAGGTTTCTCAAGCCAAACAGGTCGATGTTGAGTCTAGAAAAATTCTTAGTTATATGTAGGGGAATTGATTGTGGAAGGGAACGTAAGGCTCTTTTTACTCCCTTTACCTTATGCCCTTCTGATCTGAGTCAGTCTATTCTTTCTACGGGGATTTAGGACTAGGCCTCTTATCCTTACTAGGTTCACGTGTTACTAATCCGTAGACTCTTAGGATTGTTGGTTTCAAGCCTCAGTTCAGTTTCTACCCTTTTAGTATGATGATTTGTTGGACCCGGAACCTTGCTATGATATTGTTGAGTGGTTATGCTATCATTTGTATGATGTCTCAAAATCCTTTTGAGCATTTACAGTTGTTATGCTGCCCGATTTCTTCCAGAAACACTAATGCCTTTGCATTACTTCGTGTTTCAGATGTCTGGCTGCACACCTCACCAAGTGGTTCGTTTGACTCGGTGCATTAATGTGCCCGGTCACACGGCCATGCTAGTCCGTGTGCTGACTGAGACCGGTTACCGCTGGTATCCTGAATACACCATGGAGGAACAGTACCGGGATTTCAATCAGAGTCAGTATTTCTGCACAGTTCGGATATACCCCTCATATCCCGGAGCTAACGACCCCATCCATTGGTCTTATGGACTCGGGGTTACTATCGAGATGGCAGTGCAGGATGCCGCCTATTCGATGATGACCATCCTCCGGGCTAGGCATGCCCTGTTGCTGAACACTGAGTTCTGTTACCTGCCAGCCTCACTTCCCGGAGAGGAAGGCTACTACACTGGTCTGTATACTGATGCTGCTCATGAAGAGCCACTGCTTCAGACTACTGTTCAGATGCTGGAGGATAGGGACCGTGAGGTCCGTGCCCTCCGAATGGAGCTGTATAACACTCGAGCCGCCCACTGGACTACTTTGACACGGCTTGCACCTGCTGTGCACGTCGGATATCTGGATATGCGGGATTTGTACCCTGTGCTGACTCGTCTGCCTGATCGTATGGATTGGCGTGACGTTGGGGGTATTACACCTCCACGTGGGCGTCGGTTACCACTAGCATCAGGCTCGAGGCCACATCCATGTCCCTATGGTCCACAGCCTTCGAGTGCTCGAGAGTTTCAAGATCCATCTGTTCCACTCCCAGGCTACGGTGGTAATCTTTACGAAGATTACTACGGGAATGTCTGAGCTAGACCGTGGCAGTAGTAGTATTGTAGCAGTTGTATTTACACAGTCCTGCGCGTCTTGTGGAATATGACTTAGCTAGTACTGAGTTCCGAAGGTGTAGTTAAATAATGTATAGGAGCTTGGAATGCCTCTGATGGGATGTATCGTCTTTCACCGTAGTTGTACTTTAGCCTTGGCTTGTACTAAACTATGTATGGTGTGTATGACCACTGGTGTATATATGGCAGTTTCTATATCACCATGTCGTACGGATGGACATCTCTGCATTCTGTGTCATCCATTACATTCTGCACTCCTATGTCACGTTTTTGCCATCCTTGTCTAAACCGTTGTTTTGTTTTCCTATGATGGTCAACACTCGCAGCACTCCTGCTGCTCAGGAGCAGGGTGAGGCTAGTGGGGCTAGAGATGGGAATCTGCCCCAGCCACACTCCTTGGCTGAAGTTATGCTCGAGGCAGAACGGAACAAGAGAGAGACCAACCGTCTGCTGGAACGCATAGAGCAGAACACCGGGTTCTGTCAGAGGAATGACGTGGTGTCTGATGTCTACACACGCTTCTACTCTTGTAGACTATGTTGGGCCTCCAAGCGCAGAGGTTTGTAGGACAGCAGCAATTTCCCTCAAGTGGATGACCTAAGGTTTATCGAACTCAGGGAAGTAGAGGTTGAAGATGGTCTCTCTCAAGCAACCCTGCAACTAAGATACAAGAAGTCTCTTGTGTCCCCAACACACCTAATACACTTGTTAGATGTATAGGTGCACTAGTTCGGCGAAGAGATGTTAAATGGCAAGTGATATGGATGGCAAAACAAAGTAATATAAATCTGTAATAAAAAGTGCAGCAAGCAAACAGGTGGTAAACATGAGCACAAATGGTATTGCAATGGTGGAAACAAGGCCTAGGGATCATACTTTCACTAGTGGCAACTCCCAACAACATTAACATAATCGAATCACATGATATTTCCCATAAAACATGCAATGGAGACGCACCCGGAAGTCATTCCTTCGTGGTCAAGAGAGGACGAGAATTATGTAGGGCTACAAAAGCACACCTCAAAGTTCGTAGTTCTCAATCTAAGGATTTCCCAATGTCACCGCGGCCATCCAAAGAGAGTCCCACAATCACCACAACATATCTAAAGGATAGTCAAAGACAACCACCAAGAGACTCTCAATCTTCAATCAACACACAAGAGAGGAAATCACTCATGAAAATATTTTTCTAATCCATGTCCAATAGACCGTTGTCACCTTGGTCTCGGGGATTATACTAGATAAAGACAAGTGAGTACATCAATCCAATACATAGAGGAAGGGGAAATATCATGGGATCACCCTAGATTAACATAGCCTATGATCACAACGAAGATCACATCATGGGAGAGAGAATTGACCACATAGCTACTGGTAGAAACCTCAGCCCCGAGGAGGAACTACTCCCGCATCATGGAGGGAGGAAGCAACGTCGATGGAGATGAATCCGGGGGCACTTCCCCGTCCCGGCAGGGTGCCGGCACAGGAATTCTGGTCCCCCGAAGCTTGATGGCGATGGCGGCGGAGATCGGAATTGCGTCTGGAGAAAAGGGGTCCGGAATCAGGGTTTCCTCGACGGGTGTTAAATATATGCCAAAGGGGGTCGCCAAGGGAGCTAAGGGGGGCCCAGGCGGCCTGGCCAGGCGGCCAGGGGTGGGGCCGCCTGGGCAGGGCGCCTGGAGCCCCTGTGGCCCCCCCTCCGGCCCTACTTTGGCCGCATGGAAGCTTCCGGAACGCTGATTTTTTATATAATTTTTCGGGGATGTTTCTGGCAGTTTACGTAATGGGAAAACCT
>LR738710.1:219056472-219094098 GCA_902687465.1 Secale cereale | reverse complement strand
CCCCCCCCCACCTCTAGACACTCTCACCTTCTTTCGATCCTACAATTGGTATCAGAGCTTTGGTCTCCATTGCTTTGGTTTACACACCATTGGAGGAAGATGGACGTGTCTACTTTTGGGAGTGTTAGCCATAGAGTGCCTATTCTTAATGGATAGTCATATAACTCATGGAGGTCTGAAATGCTTATTATCTTTAAGAAGTACAATTTGTGCAAATATGTTGAGACCCCCTATGTGCCTCCTTTTGATCCCTTGCACCCTACCATGGATGAAGAGCTTGATTTGCTTCGTAACCTTAGGACTGTAAATCTTATCATTAGAGGGTTACCCGATAACTTGCTTAAGCTCGTCACAAACTTTGAGTGTGCCTATGCTATGTGGAAGTTCTTGGAAGAACTTTATCCGGACTACTCTCTGAGAGGTCTTGATGAAATTCTACACAAGACTATTGAATTTGATAAGATGCGCCCCAATGATCCCAACTTTGATAAATGCTTCTTTGAGCTTCGTGATCTTACGAAAAAGAAGGGTGATCCCGGTCTTATCAATGTTTTAATTAGAAATGCTCTTGCATTACATTCCAAAGATTATTGTCACATTGATAAAACTAATGCAAGTACTTATCAAATTGACCTAGGTGTTGATGATGAACAATCTATGGGTCAATATGATGATGAGCATGAGCATGATGATGCTTACTCCAATTCGGACACCGAGCTAGACAAGATCATGAAGAGTCTCAATCTTATGGCAAACCTGAGAGACTACATGTCCGGCGGAAAAGAGTGGATTCTTGATAGTGGATGCACCGATCACATGACCGGAGACAAAGACATGTTTCGAGAGCTTGCAAAGAACGATGGTCCACGCAAGTATGTGACTTTTGGAGACAACTCCAAGGGTAAGGTACTTGGTCTTGGTAAGGTGGCCATATATCATGATAGCTCTATTCAAAATGTCATGCTTGTAGAATCTCTTGGATACAATTTACTTTCCGTGTCTAGATTAGCTGACTTTGGATTCAATGTGCTATTCACCAAAGTAGATTGCCAAGTCTTTCGTCGTGACAATCAAAACATGGCGTTTACCGGTATCCGTAGAGGTGATCTATATATTGTTGATTTCACTAAGAAAGCCCAACCTAGAGCTTGTTTCATTGCTAAATCCTCTAAAGGTTGGTTATGGCATAGAAGGCTTGGACATGTTGGTATGCGTAATCTAGACAAGCTGATCAAAGGTGATCATATTCTTGGTGTTAAAGATGTTTTCTTTGACAAAGATAGACTTTGTAGTGCTTGTCAAGCAGGGAAACAAGTAGGTGGAAGTCATCCCGTGAAGAACATCATGACCACAAGGAGACCGCTTGAGCTTCTTCATATGGATCTCTTCGGTCCCAATGCTTACAAAAGCCTTGGTGGTAACTCCTTTGGTCTAGTTATAGTTGATGATTATTCCAGATTTACGTGGGTATTTTTCCTTGATGACAAATCGCAGGTTCAGAGAATCTTCAAGACCTTTGCCAGAAAGGCCCAAAATCAATTTGAGGTGAAGATCAAGAAAGTTCGGAGTGACAATGGAACGGAGTTCAAGAACGCCAATGTAGACTCTTTTCTCGATGAGGAAGGGATTCTACATGAGTTCTCGGCTACGTACACTCCTCAACAAAATGGAGTTGTTGAGAGGAAGAACCGAACGCTCATAGAGATGGCGAGAACGATGCTTGATGAATACAAGACACCGAAGCATTTTTGGGGAGAAGCAGTCGAGACAGCTTGTCATGCTATCAACAGGCTTTATCTTCATAAGCTTCTCGGCAAGACATCATACGAGCTCCTCACCGGTAACAAACCCCAAGTGGGATACTTTCGTGTCTTTGGTTCAAAATGCTATATCCTTGATAAGCATCGTCGGTCTAAATTTGCTCCTAAATCTCATGAAGGCTTTCTCCTTGGTTATGGATCAAACTCCCACACCTACCGTGTCTACAATAATTTCACCCGAAAGGTTGAAGAGACGGTAGATGTGAAGTTTGATGAATCTAATGGCTCGCAAGTAGAGCAAATGCCTATTGATGTAGGAGACAAGGACCCATCGGAAGCTATCCAAGACTTATCTATTGGAAAGATCCGTCCCATGGAAGTGAAGGAGAGTACCTCATCTACATATGTGGAGCCACCTACCTCACGGCGAGATGAACCTCAAGGCAACATGGAGGCCTCCACAAGTGGAACTCACCAAAATGAGGAAGTGCAACAAGAAGATCCACCACAACCTCCTTCTCCACCGCCTCAAGACAACACCAACAACAATGAAGAAGAAGAAGAGGAAGATGAAGATGATGAGGAAGCTCAGACACAACCTCAACAAAAGCTATCCCGAGTCCGAGCAACAGTCAAGAAAAATCATCCCGTGGAACAAATGATGAACGACATCAACTCCGGGAGAATTACTCGCTCTAAAACTCGCTTAGCTAACTTTTGTGAGCATTACTCATTTATCTCTAGCATTGAACCTATGAAGGTAGAAGAAGCACTTGAAGACCCAGATTGGGTGAACGCTATGCACGAAGAACTACACAACTTCGAGAGGAACAAGGTATGGACTTTGGTAGAAAAGCCCAAGGATGATCAAAACATCATTGGAACCAAATGGGTGTTTCGGAACAAGCAAGATGAAGATGGACAAGTCATCCGCAACAAGGCTCGTCTCGTAGCTCAAGGTTACACACAAGTCGAAGGTATGGACTATGGTGAGACCTATGCCCCCGTTGCTAGACTTGAGTCCATTCGCATTCTTCTTTCTTATGCCAATCACCATGATATTACTCTCTATCAAATGGATATCAAAAGTGCTTTCCTAAATGGTGAAATTGAGGAGGAAGTATTTGTGAAACAACCTCCCGGATTTGTGAATCCCAAAAAGCCTAATCATGTTTACAAGTTGCACAAAGCTCTTTATGGTCTTAACAAGCTCCTAGAGCTTGGTACAAATGCTTGACTAGCTCTCTTCTTGAAAAAGGTTTTGAGATTGGAAAGATAGACTCAACGCTGTTTACGAAAAGGGTTAATGGTGAACTATTTGTGTGCCAAATATATGTTGATGATATTATCTTTGGTTCAACTAACCCTCATTTTAGCAAGAAGTTTGGACAGCTCATGTCGGAGAAGTATGAGATGTCCATGATGAGTGAACTCAAATTCTTCCTTGGGTTGCAAATTAAGCAATCTAAGGAGGGTACCTTTGTTTCACAAACAAAGTACACCAAGGATCTCTTCAAGAAGTTCAACATGCAAGGAAGCAAAGGTATGAGTACCCCCATGCCTACAAGTGGACATAATGACTTGACAAAAGATGGAGAACCAGTTGATCAAAGGGTTTACCGTTCTATGATTGGTTCTCTACTATATCTTTGTGCTTCTCGTCCTGACATAATGTTGAGTGTATGCATGTGTGCGCGATATCAAGCATCCCCTAAAGAAAGTCATCTTAAAGCTGTTAAAAGGATAGTGAGATATTTGATACACACACCAAACTTTGGCATTTGGTATCCTAAGAGGGCCTCTTTCGACCTTGTTGGCTATTCCGACTCGGACTATGCTGGTGACAAGGTTGATAGAAAGTCAACTTCGGGTACGTGTCAATTCCTTGGTCGGTCCCTTGTATCTTGGTCCTCCAAGAAACAAAATTCGGTATCTTTATCCACTGCCGAAGCAGAATATATTGTTGATGGTTCGTGTTGTGCTCAATTACTATGGATGACACAAACGCTTAAGGATTATGGGATACATGTGAGACATGTTCCCTTGCTTTGTGACAATGAGAGTGCGATTAAAATTGGACACAATCCCGTGCAACACTCTCGAACGAAGCATATTGAAGTTCGTCACCATTTTATTCGTGATCATATTGCCAAGGGTGACATTAATCTTAAGCATGTTCGTACTGACAAACAACTTGCTGATATCTTTACAAAACCTCTTGATGAGAAGGTGTTTTGTCGCTTAAGGAGTGAGTTGAACATCATTGATGCTTCAAACTTGGAGTGAGAACTCCATTGATGCATGCAAGGCATGAGCCCACTTGACTAATCCTTGATATTTCTCTTATGATAGTGATCATATGTCTTGGACACATTTGCCTCCTTGTATTGCATCTAACTCCTTGCAGGTACTTGGATGATCTGCATTCCACAAGATTACCACACACACTCGGATCATGAGTAATCTTGACATTGACCAAGTATCTAGCCCTTTGGGATGTTGAGTTCAAGGAACAAAATTCCACATATCCTTTTTGACATCTTATACATCTAGTATTTCACTCTTGTCATCTTGGATATCTTTGAGTATTTCCTTGCTTGCCTAACCCATGTAGGAAGATAAACTATACAAGTAAAAATAGGGCTCCAACTTCACATTCAATGAGCACCTACATCAAGTTTACCTACATGAGTAAACCAACAACAAGCCCAAGGTATGTTATTCACATCTTTAAGGAGCTTTGCTCAAAGTCATGAGTACAAGCAGCTTCATAAGATGTGATCACATCGAATGCTTAATCGAAAAATGGCAACCCCATTTTGAGCTTAAATGATGAGTATGACCCATGATCAAATGTCCTCATTTGACTCCTAAGTCAATATACTCAAACATAGGTGACCTTGTCGCCGACCTTTATCTAGATGAAGTACATATGTTTTGGAGTCTTTCTATTTTCTCTTATGTTCTCTCATTGAGTTTTCTTTCAAAAAAAACTTCATCTAGGAATCTTTTTTATTTCTATTCTTATGACTTTTTGTATATTCTTCTGGCTCTGATCAATTCCCCGAAAATCTTTCACAAATTCATTGCACATCCTTTGAAACATTCCTTGCAAGTGAGCTGAATTATTTCTGTATTTCCTTGGAATTAAACTCGGCGTCACCGATTTAAATTTTTCGGTCTAACCGAAAAGGATCTATCCTAAGTCCCTGACTTTCGGACCCACCGATCCATCTAATTCGGTGTCACCGATTTATCTCTTCCAGGATATCATCTTCTGCAGCTCCACTCAATGATTCTCTATGCATGTTCCTATTTGCCCTGTTGTGATTCTTAAGGATCCCACTTCTTTCTTTCCATCTTCCCTGACCTTCCTAGTTTGCTGTCCTTTTCGGCACTTGATGTCAAAGGGGGAGAAGACTTAGGGGGAGAAGAGAAGACTTAGGGGGAGAAGAAAAGCAATCTTATCTTAAGGGGGAGAGAATCACATCAAAGCTTTGTCGTGTTTTACATTGGACATTACTTTACATTGGACATCATTTGGACATCATTCTCTTTTGGCATCATTCTTTTGATTTTGCCTTTCCATCAAACCCCTTGTTCTGAGAGAACTCAAAGGGAGAGAAATCTTCACAGTTGATATCTTATGGAAAGCAAAATCTCTCAGAGTTCATTGAAAATCTTTTAGTTTCGGAGACATGTTTGCTGATTCAAGCTCGTGCTCAATATGAGACACTCTTTATACATGTCATCCCTGGCTTGGTACTCTTGATGTTCTTGCAGTTGGTTGAAGAAATACTCTTGTGTTATCTAACTTTGTTTTCCCAAGTTTATCTCTTCAGGTACAATGCCAAGGAACCTCAAGGTAAGTATATGCACCTTGCACAATGTGCATGATGGTGACTTGCTTGTGAATACTTGTTTGCAAGAAATCACCATGCACATATGCATTATCACTCACTTCCTTTCATCTGCTCTGATGCATATAGCCAAGCTGCATGTAGCACACCTTGCTTATCTCTCTTGTGTGCTTGAGGTAGTCCAAAACCAAAATCTATGAAAATCTTGCACACTTGTAGGGGGAGCCTGTGTACTACATGTTTGTCAAAGCTTTCGTGATAATTCTGTCTTTCTTTCAATAAGCTTTGATGTCTTGTTTAGTGTGATTTTAGTGTGTTGCCATCAATTACCAAAAAGGGGGAGATTGAAAGCACATTTGCTCCCTGGGTGGTTTTGGTAATTAATGATAACATACTTTGTGGTTGGACTAATGCCTTTATCAAGTATGTTTCAGGAAATCCAATCACATTGGCATGGCAAAAGGACTAAAGAAGTGGACCCCTCAAAATGCTAAGGCAAGCATTGGCAAAAGCTCAAGACTCCATTTTTTGGTTTAGTGATCAAAGATCACATTGAGTCCATAGGAAAAGCCAATACTATTAAAAGGGGATGAGGTTATGTTGATGATCTGGTTGCTCAAGTGCTTAGTGATATATCTCCTTAAACTATCAGCAACCTTCACTACAATATACACTCATAAGTAATCTCGGTCCCACCGATTATCCAAACTCAGTCACACCGAGATGAACCACCTCAGCCATAAGCCAAACCCTAGAAAAATCGGATATTCCGAGTTTGCAATCGGTTTCACCGAAACATGGGCTGCCAAGCTTCTGTAACCCTATGTCATCAAATCGGTGTCACCGAGATGATAAAATCGGTCTTACCGAAATTGGCATGCTCCTGTCTTGTCTCAAATCGGAATAACCGAGATGGTATTTTCGGTCCCACCGAAAACCCCAACGTTCACATTATTTGAACTTTCGGTCTGACCGAGTTGTCCACTTCGGTCTCACCGAGATTACTCAATTATGTGTGTAACGGTTGGATTTTGTGTGGAGGCTATATATACCCCTCTACCCCCTCTTCATTCGTGGAGAGAGCCATCAGAAAGAACTATCACTCCTACCTTACACTTTCTGAGAAGAGAACTACCTACCCTTGTGTTGAGATCAAGTTGCTCCACTCCTACCATATGAAACTTGATCTCTAACCTTCCCAAGTTGCTTTCCACTCAATCCTTTCTTCCACCACAGCCAAATCAGTGAGGAGAGTTGAGTGTTGGGGAGATTATCATTTGAAGCACAAGAGCAAGGAGTTCATCATCATCTACAACATCTATTACCTTTTGGAGGGTGGTGCCTCCTAGATTGGTTAGGTGTCGCTTGGGAGCCTCCGTCATCGAGATGTGGAGTTGAACCAAGAAGTTTGTAAGGGCAAGGAGATCGCCTACTTCGTGAAGATCTACCCCGAGTAAGGCTAGCCCTCCGTGGGCGTAGGCCGTGATGGAATAGACAAGGTTGCTTCTTCGTGGACCCTTCGTGGGTGGAGCCCTCCGTGGACTCGCGCAGCCGTTACCCTCCGTGGGTTGAAGTCTCCATCAACGTGGATGTACGATAGCACCACCTATCGGAACCACGACAAAAATCTCCGTGTCACCAAACTGCGTTTGATCTTCTCCATCTCCTTTTTACATGTGCAATTTACTTTCCGCTGCATATACTCTAGAATTGCATGTGTAGGGTGTTACTTGATTTGATCTTGTTTGTGAAACTGCCAAAAACTTTGCATGATCTAAAGGCAGATTTTTTATATTGTCAAGTAGTCTAATCACCCCCCCTCTAGACCTACTTTCGATCCTACAAGTGGTATAAGAGCTTAGGTCTCCATTGCCTTGGTTTCCATTGCATTGGACTCCATAAGCTTGGTTTCACAACCTAGGAGAGTATGGCGTCTAGTGAGGGTAATTACCGTAGAGGTCCTTACTTTGATGGTACAAATTTTGCTAGTTGGAAGCATAAAATGAAAATGCATATTCTTGGTCATAACCCAGCCGCATGGGGCATTATTTGTGTTGGCATGCAAGGTGATTTCTTTGAAGAAGGAAAAGTTCCGGATCGCGAAGCTACACCCGAAGAATTGCGGATGTTGCAAAACAATGCTCAAGCTTGTGACATTCTCTTCAATGCTTTGTGTCCCGAAGAGTTCAACAAAATCAGCCGTCTTGAGAATGCTAAAGAGATTTGGGATACTTTGATTGAAATGCACGAAGGTACTGAATCTGTGAAGGAATCAAAGCTAGATATTCTTCAAGGTCAACTTGACAAGTTCAAGATGAAGGATGGTGAAGGAGTCGCTGAAATGTACTCTAGGCTTGCTCTCATTACAAATGAGATTGCTGGCTTAGGAAGCGAAGAAATGACCGACCGATTCATCATTAAGAAGATTCTCAGAGCTTTGGATGGAAAGTATGACACCGTGTGCACTTTGATCCAAATGATGCCAAACTACAAGACTCTCAAGCCAACTGAAGTCATTGGAAGAATTGTTGCTCATGAAATGACACTTAAGGATAAGGAAGAGCTTCACAACAAGTCAAGTGGTGCTTACAAAGCTACAAGTGATGCTCCTACTTCCTCAAGTGACAAGCTAATTTCCAATGAAGAGATAAGCCTAATGGTCAAGAACTTCAACAAGTTCTACAAGAATAGAGGCAAAGAAAGAAGCTCAAAGTCTAGATCATATGATGGAAAGAGATCTTCTAGTCGTGATCGAAACTGCTACAATTGTGGAAGACCCGGACACTTCTCAAATGAGTGTACGGCTCCCCACAAGAGAAGAGAAGAATCTCCAAGAAGAAGAGCAAGAGATGAGTCACCTCGGAGAGAGAGAAGGAGTAGAGATGATCGTTATGAACGAAGACCCTCTCGGAGAAGCAAGGATTCGGAGAGGAAAGACAAGTCATCAAGGAGCTACACAAGAAGAAGACATCAAGCTCATGTTGGTGAATGGGTCTCCGGCTCCGACTCTGACAGTCAATCCGATGGAAGCTATCACTCCGACTCCGACTATAGTCAAGATGAAGGTGTTGCCGGACTTGCACTAGTATCTTCCAACTCCAACTCCTACGACTTATTTGATTCACCAAATGAGGGAATTGGAAGATGCTTCATGGCTAAAGGCCCCAAGGTAACACACCCTGAATTCATTGACTTTGATAGTGATGAGGATGACTTACTTGGTGAAGATGAGCTCTTGCATGATAAATCTAGTGAGCTTAGTAATGATGAAAATGCTAGTAGTCTTTATAGTCGAGAAGAGTCGAATGACAATGCTATGAAGGAGATTGAGCGTCTAACTAAAGAACTAAACACTCTTAAGTTAGCTCATGAAACAACTCAAGAAGATCATAGAGAGCTCCTAAGATCTCATGAGAAGCTACGCTTCGAGAAGCTCACTCTAGAGCAAGAACATGAGTTTCTAAAAGCGATCAATGACGATCTTCGAAAGAAGAGTTCTTCATATCTTGCCAAATGACTTCTCTTGTCTAATTTCTTGCCACCTATTAAGACTAAGCATGACAAGCATAAGAAAAATTCTTCCTCTAGTAGTAACAATAACAATGTTAAATCCAATATTGTTGCTTCTAGTAGTTCTCTTGATTCCACTAACAATGTTTCATGCCAAGTTACACTTGAGCAAGAAAATAGCTTATTGAAGGAAATCATAGAGAAAGGTGTCTACAAGAGTCTTGCCGGAAGCAAGAACTTTGAGGAGATTGTTCGCAAACAAGGAAGACACAGGAAGAATCAAGGGATTGGTTTTGAGCGAATGTTCAACGCCGAAGGTGTTGAGTGGGAAGAAGGTCAATACCCTACTCCACAGTTTGTTTCACAAAAGGAGAAGTATGATCCTACTTCTTCCGATGTGGAACAAGCTCAAGATGACCTTCCACCACAAGACCACAAGCTAAAGGCCAAGGACAAGCTTCAAGAGGAGATTGATGCATTCATTGAAGCACCTCAAGCCATGGTCAAGTGGGTTCCCAAGGACACATCAAGTTCTACTTCATCAAGCTCAACTACAACACCAAGGATTCCCATCAAGATGATGTGGATCCCAAAGAAGAAGAACTAGAAGGTTCTTGAGGGTGACTCTGCCAACAAACTTCACTCATATTCATTTTGGCAAGAACTTGTGCAATCAACTTCCACATCATGCACTAGTTCATGGAGTCACAAACCCTCTTGTTGGTAAGTCAAGGGACAAGGTAATCATTGCTTTCATGGACATCATCTTTTATGTACTTCACTCTATGTCTATGGATACTCTTGTTTGTTCCTTGTGGGACTAACCCATGTAGGTATTGAAAGTGCCCTAATACAAAGGATTGCTCCCAACTCTTGATGATCTGCATCAACATTGAGCATCCACATCTTCAAAATCTACATGAAGTCTTCTACGACAACCCAAGGTTAGTTTGACCCTTTAAAAGGGGTTCTCACATCTAGGGGGAGCTTTGCTCTAAAAAAATTGAGCTAAAGCATCTCCAAATGATGTGAACACATAAATGCTTTATGTAAAAGTGGTAACCCCACTTGTGCTTAAACGATGAGTATGACCTATGATCAAATGTTCTCATTTGGCTCCTAAGTCAATATACTCATATATAGATGACCTAGTCATCGACAAATTGTGTGCTAGTAGCTAGAGTGTTGGTTGTGCATGTTTGACACATATTTCAGTTCCTATCTTATTGTGTGAGCATGTTGAATGCATGATTTTATCCATTCAAGGACATCCATTTGTGGTTTTGATTGTTTTGATTTTTCTGGCCAAATGGATGGACAAGAATGCCTAAGCACCTTTCCCTAGCTATCTATGCTTTCTTGTCTCAAATTCTATTCATGCTCATATCACAACTTTGAACAAGTCTTTTTCGGACAGTCCGAGTGAGGAGCACTCGGAGCCACCGATTCGTCTAAGGCTGACTTCCAAAACCTTCTAAGTCCATTTCGGTCTGACCGGCTTCTCAATCTCGGTCCAACCGAAACGCTTAGACTGATCTAGGTTTCATCTCGGTGAAACCGAGTTCAAAATCTCGGTCTGACCGATATGCGTAACTGCAGAGCAGTTATACATCTCGGTGACACCGAGTTTTTCAACTCGGTCCCACCGACAGCATGGGGTTATATATACCTGAGGGCTGCGCGCGATTTAATTCTTCAAACCGTTCGCCCCCAAGACCCCTGCTGCCGTCGCCCTGGTCTACGGATCGTCGCCATCGTCGCCTGTGCGCCCTCGCCGCAGGTCTCCGCCGCTGTCAACGGTAATCATCTCCACCGTTGCCGCCGTAGAGGGACACCACCAAGTTAGGGTGTGTCCCGATCCCTTTTCGTGCTCCCCATCCGATTCTTGCACGATAGGCTTGCCATGATTCAATCCACGTTTGAGATATTCCCTATACATTAGTTCAGATCCTCTAGTTTCGAGCAAAATTCTTAGGTTTAGGTTTCCACGAAACGCATCTCGGTGAAGCCGATTTTGAAACTCGGAATGACCGATTTGGCCTCTGGCCATTGCACTGCATCATTCGGTTTAACCGAGTTGTGCCAATCGGAATGATCGATACGTAGTTTCAGTGAAACCCTAAGTTATCGGTAGGACCGAAACCCATTTCGGTCTGACCGAAAGTGGTGTGTAGGTTTCTGTTGAACACTTCGGTTTCACCGAAACTTAAAATCGGTTTGACCGAAATACATTCTGTGAAAACTCAAAACTAAGTTTTGAACTCATTTTTTTTTTGCAAAAACCTCTACAGTTGTGATAACTCTTCTACTCTACCTATACCTTATCTTTTCACAGGTTTTCAGCCATGTCAGATGTCAGTGACAGCCAGAACAGGTCTGAGTCACCTTTTGCTGATATTCCAGAGGCAGATACAAGTCCTGCTAGCAGCTCTAGTGATGATGGTGAGAGGAGCACCCCTAGTGGTTTGCCTCCTGCAGCCACCAGAACCAGGAAGAAGAGAACTTCAGATGATGAGGACTCTGACTTTGTTGCTGAGGAAGTTACCTCCAAGCCAAAGAGGAATGTGGTTGCCAAAGAGCACCAAGGGCAGCAGTCAAGGAAAGGCACAAGCAAAGTAAAGCAGTCAGCAGTTGCAAAGAAGCTCAACTTGGAAGAGCCTGCTCCAAGCAAGGTGAAGAAGACTTCCAAAAGGAAGAGGGTAGTATATGCTGAACCTCAAGTTGATGCTGCAGAAGAAGAAGAAGAAGATGCACCCCAGCCTCCTCCTCAGAAAGCTAAGTTCATGGGTGATGCTATTCGGGCTCAAGCCTCCTCTAAGCCCAAGAAGCCTGCTCAAGCCAAGGCAGCTCCAGCCAAGCCCAAGAGAACAACCAGGAGCATTCCAGCTTCTGAGAAGAACAAAGGTGAGATGCCACCGTCTGAATCAGATGAAGAGCATGTGTTGCTTAAGCTCCGTCCCAAGTTGCCACTCCACAATGATGCTCATCCTCAAGCTGAGGACATGAAGGCAAGGAAGGACAAAGGTCTCAGGCTATGGAGACAGTCTGATCCATATGCTGTAAGGAGAAGGACTGCTGTGGACCCCAGATTCCACACCAGAGAGCAGCAGGATTTCTATGAGACCGTGCTGATGGATAAGAAGCCCATTGTTGCTGACACCAGGTATGTTGACTGGAAGTATATTGACAGTGAAGAGCACTGGGACTTCTTTCCCCATGTGCATGAGAGCTTTACTGCATGTGGAGTTGCTGATTTTGTGGGTCAAGAGCTGACAGCTTGGAATGACGAGATGATCATGCAGTTCTACGCCACAGCCCACTTTTATCCTGATGGCAAGATCACCTGGATGACTGAAGGTCAAAGGTTTTCTTCGACTGTTGAAGAATGGGCAGAACTTCTGAACGCTCCAGTGCAGAGAGAGGACGACATTGATGTCTATGGGATTCCTAAGAAGAGTCATGATTCCATGAAGAACATGTACAAGGAGATCCCGGCTGCTGATTTGGAAGGATGGAAGCTTGGCTCAGTGTACTATCTCCAGGCAGGTCTGACCACCACTAACACTATTCTGAGGCATACATTGATGCCTAAGTCTGGAGACCACCGCATGATTCGAGGCTATTCTATCAACATGCTGCACATTCTCGATGAGAAGGCACCTTTCAAGGTGATGGACTTGATGGTAGAGACCATTAAGAGGACAGCAGCTGACCAGAAGAGGTCGTGTGGGTTTGCTCCGCAGATTCAGATGCTCATCAACGCCAAGTTTGGCACGGGCAAATTCATGTTGGATAGGAAGCACTTGCCACTGCAGCCAGAGCATGAGGACAACGTAGTTGTGATGGATGAAGAGGATCCTACCTCAGTTGAAGGACAAGCCAAAATCGAAGCTGCGAAGAAGGCTAAAGCTGACAAAGAGGCAGCAGCAGCAGCAGCTAAGCCAAAGAGCTTTGGAGAACAGATTCTTGAAGCTACCCAGAGGATTGAACAACGCCTGGCCAGCATTGAGCAATCTCAGGAGAGCCTAGAGAGGATTGTTGAGGACAAGATCCACGCTCTGGACGTGAAGCTGACTGAGATTCAGGTGTCTGTCAACAAGCTTGAGGCAGACATGGAGGAGACAAGGCAGGAGAGAGCAGAGCTTATGCAGGATGATCTAGTCCAGGACTCTCATCGCCAGACTACTCCGGTTCCGAGAGGATCCAGATCTGCAGCTATCCCAGTGACAGACTCCAGGGCTACCACTTCAGCACCAGCTACAGCTCCAGCAGTTCCTCCAGCTCCAGCATCCACTCCTCCACCGCAGACATCAGCAGAAGTCTTCGCCGATGCAGCTATCTCTACACCGACATCTACGCAGACGGGAGCCGCCAGCAGAGCCCGCAGTGACGCTTAACTCTATACCTTTTCGAACTTTTTGGTAACTTGTTGCCAAAGGGGGAGAAATTGTTATAGATCATAGGGCTTCGAGAGAGAGAGTGCTCTTTCGTCTTTCGTTCTTTTGCCGTTTTTCTTTGAGATACTTTGGTTTCTTTTGGTTCTTGAAACTTTAAGTGTGCTTGCTACTTCGTTTGATGCTATCTTAATGAGTGCCTAGTCATACTATGCTTTAATGTGTGCTTATTTCTTATCATATGCTATTCCTTATTGTATGGCTATTTACTCTTGTCTTGGTGATTGAGTGCATGTTATTCATTCTTATCATTTTGTGCGCTCCACCAAGATGTATGTGACATGGAAGAGTGACCCATAATCCTAATCGATTGTGCATTTGCATTCAAACGCAAATTTTAAATAATGCACAAATTTAGGGGGAGCTCTTGTTTATCACATACTTCTCAAAGCGACGATATTATTCATTGATTATATCTTTTGTCGAAGCTTTGATCTATATGTTGTCATCAATTACCAAAAAGGGGGAGATTGAAAGTGCAACTAATCCCCGGGTGGTTTTGGTAATTAATAACAACATATATATCATTGAACTAATAGTTACTTGAGAATCATTTTAGAGAAGTTCAGTGATATGGGTATGGAAATGACTGAAGAAGTGGACCCCTCAAAATGCTAAGGCAAGCATTGGCAAAAGCTCAAGACTCCATTTTTGGTTTAGTGATCAAAGATCACATTGAGTCCATAGGAAAAGCCAATACTATTAAAAGGGGATGAGGTTGTGTTGATGATCTGGTTGCTCAAGTGCTTAGTGATTTAGCTCCTTCAACTATCAGCAACTTTCACTACAATACACACTCATAAGTAATCTCGGACAAACCGATTCTTCCAACTCAGTCCCACCGAGATGAACCACCTCAGCCAGAAGCCAAACCCTAGAAATTTCGGTCAATCCGAGTTTGAGATCGGTCTCACCGAAACACGGGCTGCCAACCTTCTGTAACCGTTTGTCATCATTTTGGAATATCCGAGTTGTTGATTTCGGTCCCACCGATACTGGCAAGTTCCTATCTTTGACTCATATCGGACGAACCGAGATAGTATTTTCGGTCCCACCGAAAACCCCAACGTTCACTATATTTGAACTTTCGGTCTGACCGAGTTTCCACTTCGGTCTCACCGAGATTGCTCAATTATGTGTGTAACGGTTGGATTTTGTGTGGAGGCTATATATACCCCTCCACCCCCTCTTCATTCGTGGAGAGAGAGCCATCAGAAAGAACTACCACTCCTATCTTACACTTTCTGAGAAGAGAACTACCTACCCTTGTGTTGAGATCAAGTTGCTCCATTCCTACCATATGAAACTTGATTTCTAACCTTCCCAAGTTGCTTTCCACTCAATCCTTTCTTCCACCACAGCCATATCAGTGAGGAGAGTTGAGTGTTGGGGAGATTATCATTTGAAGCACAAGAGCAAGGAGTTCATCATCATCTACAACATCTATTACCTTTTGGAGGGTGGTGCCTCCTAGATTGGTTAGGTGTCGCTTGGGAGCCTCCGTCATTGAGATGTGGAGTTGAACCAAGAAGTTTGTAAGGGCAAGGAGATCGCCTACTTCGTGAAGATCTACCCCGAGTAAGGCTAGCCCTCCGTGGGCGTAGGCCATGATGGAATAGACAAGGTTGCTTCTTCGTGGACCCTTCGTGGGTGGAGCCCTCCGTGGACTCGCGCAGCCGTTACCCTCCGTGGGTTGAAGTCTCCATCAACGTGGATGTACGATAGCACTACCTATCGGAACCACGGGAAAAATCATTGTGTCTCCAAATTGCGTTTGATCTTCTCCACCTCTCTTTACTACATGTGCAATTTACTTTCCACTGCTTATACTCTAGAATTGCATGTGTAGGGTGATACTTGACTTGATCATAATTGTGAAACTGCCAAAAACTGTTCATGATCAAAAGGCAAAAATTTTATATTTACAAGTAGTCTAATCACCCCCCCTCTAGACATACTTTCGATCCTACAAGTGGTATCAGAGCTTTGGTCTCCATTGTTTTGGTTTCCATTGCATTGGACTCCATAAGCTTGGTTTCACAACCTAGGAGAGTATGGCGTCTAGTGAGGGTAATTATCGTAGAGGTCCTTACTTTGATGGTACAAATTTTGCTAGTTGGAAGCATAAAATGAAAATGCATATTCTTGGTCATAACCCAGCCGCATGGGGCATTATTTGTGTTGGTATGCAAGGTGAATTCTTCGAGGAAGGAAAAGTTCCGGATCGCGAAGCTACACCAGAAGAGTTGCGGATGTTGCAAAACAATGCTCAAGCTTGTGACATTCTCTTCAATGCCTTGTGTCCCGAGGAGTTCAACAAAATCAGTCGTCTTGAGAATGCTAAAGAGATTTGGGATACTTTGGTTGAAATGCACGAAGGTACTGAATCTATGAAGGAATCAAAGCTAGATATTCTTCAAGGTCAACTTGACAAGTTCAAGATGAAGGATGGTGAAGGAGTCGCTGAAATGTACTCTAGGCTTGCTCTCATCACAAATGAGATTGCCGGCTTAGGAAGCGAAGAAATGACCGACCGATTCATCATCAAGAAGATTCTAAGAGCTTTGGATGGAAAGTATGACACCGTGTGCACTTTGATCCAAATGATGCCAAACTACAAGACTCTCAAGCCAACTGAAGTCATTGGAAGAATTGTTGCTCATGAGATGACACTTAAGGATAAGGAAGAGCTTCACAACAAGTCAAGTGGTGCTTACAAAGCTACAAGTGATGCTCCCACAACCTCAAGTGATAAGTTAATTTCCAATGAAGAGATAAGCCTAATGGTTAAGAACTTCAACAAGTTCTACAAGAATAGAGGCAAAGAAAGAAGCTCAAAGTCTAGATCATATGATGAAAAGAGATCTTCTAGTCGTGATCGAAACTGCTACAATTGTGGAAGACCCGGACACTTCTCAAATGAGTGTACGGCTCCCCACAAGAGAAGAGAAGAATCTCCAAGAAGAAGATCAAGAGATGAGTCACCTCGGAGAGAGAGAAGGAGTAGAGATGATCGTTATGAACGAAGACCCTCTCGGAGAAGCAAGGATTCGAAGAGGAAAGACAAGTCATCAAGGAGCTACACAAGAAGAAGACATCAAGCTCATGTAGGTGAATGGGTCTCCGGCTCCGACTCCGACAATCAATCCGATGGAAGCTATCACTCCGACTCCGACTACAGTCAAGATGAAGGTGTTGCCGGTCTTGCTCTCGTATCCTCCAACTCCAACTCCTACGACTTATTTGATTCACCAAATGAGGGAATTGGAAGATGCTTCATGGCTAAAGGCCCCAAGGTAACACACCCTGGATTCATTGACTTTGATAGTGATGAGGATGACTTGCTTGGTGAAGATGAGCTATTGCATGATAAATCTAGTGAGCTTAGTAACGATGAAAATGCTAGTAGTCTTTATAGTCGAGAAGAGTCGAATGACAATGCTATGAAGGAGATTGAGCGTCTAACTAAAGAACTAAACACTCTTAAGTTAGCTCATGAAACAACTCAAGAAGATCATAGAGAGCTCCTAAGATCTCATGAGAAGCTACGCTTCGAGAAGCTCACTCTAGAGCAAGAACATGAGTTTCTAAAAGCGATCAATGACGATCTTCGAAAGAAGAGTTCTTCATATCTTGCCAAACGACTTCTCTTGTCTAATTTCTTGCCACCTATTAAGACTAAGCATGACAAGCATAAGAAAAATTCTTCCTCTAGTAGTAACAATAACCATGTTAAATCTAATGTTGTTACTTCTAGTAGTTCTCTTGATTCCACTAACAATGTTTCAAGCCAAGTTACACTTGAGCAAGAAAATAGCTTATTGAAGGAAATCATAGAGAAAGGTGTCTACAAGAGTCTTGCTGGAAGCAAGAACTTTGAGGAAATTGTTCGTAAACAAGGAAGGCACCGGAAGAATCAAGGGATTGGTTTTGAGCGAAAGTTCAACGCCGAAGGTGTTGAGTGGGAAGAAGGTCAATACCCTACTCCACAGTTTGTTTCTCAAAAGGAGAAGTATGATCCTACTTCTTCCAATGTGGAACAAGCTCAAGATGACCTTCCACCACAAGACCACAAGCTAAAAGCCAAGGACAAGCTTCAAGAGGAGATTGATGCATTCATTGAAGCACCTCAAGCCATGGTCAAGTGGGTTCCCAAGGACACGTCAAGTTCTACTTCGTCAAGCTCAACTACAACCCCAAGGATTCCCATCAAGATGATGTGGATCCCAAAGAAGAAGAACTAGAAGGTTCTTGAGGGTGACTCCGCCAACATACTTCACTCATATTCATTTTGGCAAGAACTTGTGCAATCAACTTCCACATCATGCACCAGTTCATGGAGTCACAAACCCTCTTGTTGGTAAGTCAAGGGACAAGGTAATCATTGCTTTCATGGACATCATCTTTTGTGAACTTCAATCTATGTCTATGGATATCCTTGTTTGTTCCTTGTGGGACTAACCCATGTAGGTATTGAAAGTGCCCTAATCCAAAGGATAGCTCCCAACTCTTGATGATCTACATCAACATTGAGCATCCACATCTTCAACATCTACATGAAGTCTTCTACGACAACCCAAGGTTAGTTTGACCCTTTAAAAGGGGTTCTCACATCTAGGGGGAGCTTTGCTCTAAAAAATTGAGCTAAAGCATCTTCAAATGATGTGAACACATCAATGCTTTATGTAAAAGTGGTAACCCCACTTGTGCTTAAACGATGAGTATGACCTATGATCAAATGTTCTCATTTGGCTCCTAAGTCAAAATACTCATATATAGATGACCTAGTCATCGACAAATTGTGTGCTTGTAGCTAGAGTGTTGGTTGTGCATGTTTGACACATATTTCATTTGCTATCTCATTGTGTGAGCATGTTGAATGCATGATTTCATCCATTCGAGGACATCCATTTGTTGTTTTGATTGTTTTGATTTTTCTGGCCAAATGGATGGACAAGAATGCCTAAGTACCTCCCCTAGCTATCTATGCTTTCTTGTCTCAAATTCTATTCATGCTTATATCACAAACTTTGAACAAGTCATTTTCGGACCCTCCGAGTGAGGAGCACTCGGAGCCACCGATCCGTCTAAGGCTGACTTCCAAAACCTTCTAAGTCAATTTCGGTCAGACCAACTTCTCCCACTCGGTCCAACCGAAACGCTTAGACTGATCTAGGTTTCATCTCGGTGAAACCGAGTTCTAAATCTCGGCGTGACCGATATGCGTAACTGCACAGCAGTTATCCATCTCGGTGTCACCGAGTTTTTCAACTCGGTCCCACCGACAGCAAGGGGATATAAATACTGAGGGCAGCAGGCGATTTTTCCTTCAAACGTTTTCGCCCCCAAGTCCCCTGCTACCGTCGCCCTGATCTCCGGATCGTCGCCGTCGTCGCCTGTGCGCCCTCGCCGCAGGTCTCCACCGCCGTCAACGGTTTTCTCCTCCGCGCCGTTGCCGCCGTAGAGGGACTCCACCAAGTTAGGGTGAGTCTCGATCCCTCTCGTGCTCCCCATCTGATTCAATGCACGATTGGTTTGCTCTATTTCTGGCCACGTTTGAAATCTTCCTTAACATCAGATCGGTTCTAGTTTCGAGTAAAATTCTTAGGGTTAGGTTTCCACGGAATACATCTCGGTGAAACCGATTTTGAAAACTCGGAATGACCGATTTGGCCTCTGGCCATTGCACTGCACCTTTCGGTCTAACCGAGTCGTGCAAATCGGTGTGACCGAAGTTGAGTCTTAGTGAAACCCTAGTGTTTCGGCAGGACCGAAACCCACTTCGGTCTGACCGAAAGTGGTGTGGTAAGCCTCTGTATACACTTCGAATTCACCGAAACTAAAAATCGGTTTGACCGAAATGCATTCTGTGAAAACTCAAAACTAAGATTTGAACTAAATTTTTTGCAAAAACCTCTGCAGTTTGTGATAACTCTTCTACTCTGCCTATACCTTATCTATTCACAGGTTGTCAGCCATGTCAGATGCCAGTGACAGCCAGAACAGGTCAGAGTCACCTTTTGTAGAGATTCCAGAGGCAGATACTAGTCCTGAGGCTAGTAGTCCTATTGATGATGGTGAGAGGAGTACACCTAGTGGCTTGCCTCCTGCAGCCACCAGAACCAGAAAGCAGAGAAATTCTGATGATGAGGACTCTGACTTCATTGCTGAGGAAGTAACCTCCAAGCCCAAGAGAAAAGTTGTTGCCAAAGAGCACCAAGGGCATCAGTCAAAGAAAGGCACCAGCAAGGTCAAGCAATCAGCTGTTGCCAAGAAGCTGAACTTGGGAGAGCCAGCCCCAAGTAAAGTGAAGAAAACTTCCAAGAGGAAGAGGGTAGTGTATGCTGAACCTCATACAGAAGCAGCAGTTGAAGATGAAGAAGAAGAAGCACCCCAGCCTGCTCCTCAGAAGCAGAAACTCATGGGTGATGCAATTAGGGCTCAAGCCACTTCAAAGCCCAAGAAGCCTGCTCAAGCTAAGGCAGCTCCAGCAAAGCCTACTGCCAAGCCCAAGAGGACAACCAGGAACATTCCAGCTTCTGAGAAGAACAAAGGTGATGTGCCACCGTCTGAGTCTGAAGAAGAACATGTGTTGCTGAAGCTCCGTCCAAATCTGCCACTCCACAACGATGCTCATCCTCAAGCCGAGGATATGAAGGCAAGGAAAGATCGAGGTCTCAGGCTATGGAGACAGTCTGATCCATATGCCGTGAGGAGAAGGACTGCTGTGGACCCCAGATTCCACACCAGAGAGCAGCAGGACTTCTATGAGACTGTGTTGATGGACAAGAAGCCTATTGTTGCAGACACCAGGTACGTTGACTGGAAGTACATTGACAGTGAAGAGCACCGAGACTTCTTTCCCCATGTGCATGAGAGCTTCACTGCATGTGGAGTTGATGAGTTTGTGGGTCAGAAACTGACAGATTGGAACGATGAGATGATTATGCAGTTCTATGCCACAGCTCACTTCTATCCTGATGGGAAGATCACCTGGATGACTGAAGGTCAAAGGTTTTCTTCGTCTGTTGAAGAATGGGCAGAACTTCTGAATGCTCCAGTGCAAAGAGAGGACGACATTGATGTCTATGGGATTCCTAAGAAGAACCATGATTCCATGAAGAACATGTACAAAGAGATCCCCGCAGCAGATTTGGAAGGGTGGAAGCTTGGCTCAGTGTACTATCTCCAGGCAGGTCTACCTACCACAAACACTATTCTAAGGCATACCTTGATGCACAAGTCTGGAGACCATCGCATGATCCGAGGCTATTCTATCAACATGCTGCACATACTTGATGAGAAGGCACCTTTCAAGGTGATGGACTTAATGGTAGAGACCATTAAGAGGACTGCAGCTGACCAAAAGAGGTCGTGTGGATTTGCCCCGTAGATTCAGATGCTTATCAATGCAAGTTTGGCACGGGCAAATTCATGTTGGATAGGAAGCACTTGCCACTGTAGCCAGAGCATGAAGATAATGTTGTTGTGATGGACGAGGAGGATCCAACTTCGGTTGAAGGTCAAGCCAAGATTGAAGCTGCTAGGAAAGCCAAAGTTGATACCGAGGCAGCAGCAGCAGCAGCTAAACCAAAGAGCTTCGGAGAGCAGATTCTTGAAGCTACCCAGAGGATTGAACAACGCCTGGCCAGCATTGAACAATCTCAGGAGAGCCTAGAGAGGATTGTTGACGACAAGATCCATGCTCTGGACGTGAAGCTGACTGAACTTCAGGTGACCGTCAACAAGCTTGAGGCAGACATGGAGGAAGCAAGGCAGGACAGAGCAGAGCTCATGCAGGATGACCTAGTCCAGGACTCTCATCGCCAGACTGCTCAGATTCCCAAAGGATCTCGATCAGCTGCTATTCCAGTGACTACAGCTCCAGCTCCAGCAGTCACTCCAGCCACAGCTCCAGTATCCACTCCTCCAGCGCAGACATCAGCTGAAGTCTTCGCCGATGCCGTCATATCTACTCCGACATCTACCCAGACAGGAGCCGCCAGCAGAGCCCACAGTGACGTTTAGCTCTATGCTTTTTCGAACTTTTTGGTAACTTGTTGCCAAAGGGGGAGAAATTGTATAGATCATAGGGCTTCGAGAGAGAGAGTGCTCTTTCGTTCTTTTGCGGTTTTCTTTGAGATACATTTGGTTCTTTTGGTTCTTGAAACTTTCAGTGTGCTTGATACTACGTTTGATGCTACTTTTATGAGTGCTTGGTCATACTATGCTTTAATGTGTGCTTAATGCTTATCTTTTACTAGTCTTATCTTGTATGGCTATTTACTCATGTCTTGGTGATTGGGTGCATGTTATTCATTCTTATCATTTTGTGCGCTCCACCAAGACGTATGTGACATGGAAGAGTGACCCATGATCCTAATCAATTGTGCATTTGCATTCAAACACAAATTTTAAATAATGCACAAATTTAGGGGGAGCTCTTGCTTATCACATACTTCTCAAAGCGACGATATTATTCATTGATTATATCCTTTGTCGAAGCTTTGATCTATATGTTGTCATCAATTACCAAAAAGGGGGAGATTGAAAGTGCAACTAATCCCCGGGTGGTTTTGGCAATTAATAACAACATATATATCATTGAACTAATATTTACTTGAGAATCATTTCAGAGAAGTTCAGTGATATGGGTATGGCAATGTCTGAAGAAGTGGACCCCTCAAAATGCTAAGGCAAGCATTGGCAAATGCTCAAGACTCCATTTTTGGTTTAGTGATCCAAGATCACATTGAGTCCATAGGAAAAGCCAATACTATTAAAAGGGGATGAGGTTGTGTTGATGATCTGGTTGCTCAAGTGCTTAGTGATATATCTCCTTCAACTATCAGCAACTTTCACTACTAAACACACTCATAAGTAATCTCGGACAAACCGATTTTCCAAACTCAGTCCCACCGAGATGAACCACCTCAGCCATAAGCCAAACCCTAGAAAAATCGGTCAATCCGAGTTTGAGTTCGGTCTCACCGAAACATGAGCTGCCAAGCTTCTGTAACCGTTGACATCATTTCGGAATAACCGAGTTGGTGATTTCGGTCCCACCGAAACTGGCAAGTTCCTATCTTTACTCAAATCAGACAAACCGAGATGGTATTTTCGGTCCCACCGAAAACCCTAACGTTCATTATATTTGAACTTTCGGTCTGACCGAGTTTCCACTTCGGTCTCACCGAGATTGCTCAATTATGTGTGTAACGGTTGGATTTTGTGTGGAGGCTATATATACCCCTCCACCCCCTCTTCATTCGTGGAGAGAGCCATCAGAAAGAACTACCACTCCTACCTTACACTTTCTGAGAAGAGAACTACCTACCCTTGTGTTGAGATCAAGTTGCTCCATTCCTACCATATGAAACTTGATTTCTAACCTTCCCAAGTTGCTTTCCACTCAATCCTTTCTTCCACCACAGCCATATCAGTGAGGAGAGTTGAGTGTTGGGGAGATTATCATTTGAAGCACAAAAGCAAGGAGTTCATCATCATCTACAACATCTATTACCTTTTGGAGGGTGGTGCCTCCTAGATTGGTTAGGTGTCGCTTGGGAGCCTCCGTCATCGAGATGTGGAGTTGAACCAAGAAGTTTGTAAGGGCAAGGAGATCGCCTACTTCGTGAAGATCTACCCCGAGTAAGGCTAGCCCTCCGTGGGCGTAGGCCATGATGGAATAGACAAGGTTGCTTCTTCGTGGACCCTTCGTGGGTGGAGCCCTCTGTGGACTCGCGCAGCCGTTACCCTCCGTGGGTTGAAGTCTCCATCAACGTGGATGTACGATAGCACCACCTATCGGAACCACGGGAAAAATCACCGCGTCTCCAAATTGCGTTTGATCTTCTCCACTTCTCTTTACTACTTGTGCAATTTACTTTCCGCTGCCCATACTCTAGAATTGCATGTGTAGTGTGCTACTTGACTTGTGTGTTATGCAAAATCTGCCAAAATCTGTCCTCGATAAAAGACAGAATTTTTATCTTGTCAAGTAGTCTAATCCCCCCCCCCACCTCTAGACACTCTCACCTTCTTTCGATCCTACAATTGGTATCAGAGCTTTGGTCTCCATTGCTTTGGTTTACACACCATTGGAGGAAGATGGACGTGTCTACTTTTGGGAGTGTTAGCCATAGAGTGCCTATTCTTAATGGATAGTCATATAACTCATGGAGGTCTGAAATGCTTATTATCTTTAAGAAGTACAATTTGTGCAAATATGTTGAGACCCCCTATGTGCCTCCTTTTGATCCCTTGCACCCTACCATGGATGAAGAGCTTGATTTGCTTCGTAACCTTAGGACTGTAAATCTTATCATTAGAGGGTTACCCGATAACTTGCTTAAGCTCGTCACAAACTTTGAGTGTGCCTATGCTATGTGGAAGTTCTTGGAAGAACTTTATCCGGACTACTCTCTGAGAGGTCTTGATGAAATTCTACACAAGACTATTGAATTTGATAAGATGCGCCCCAATGATCCCAACTTTGATAAATGCTTCTTTGAGCTTCGTGATCTTACGAAAAAGAAGGGTGATCCCGGTCTTATCAATGTTTTAATTAGAAATGCTCTTGCATTACATTCCAAAGATTATTGTCACATTGATAAAACTAATGCAAGTACTTATCAAATTGACCTAGGTGTTGATGATGAACAATCTATGGGTCAATATGATGATGAGCATGAGCATGATGATGCTTACTCCAATTCGGACACCGAGCTAGACAAGATCATGAAGAGTCTCAATCTTATGGCAAACCTGAGAGACTACATGTCCGGCGGAAAAGAGTGGATTCTTGATAGTGGATGCACCGATCACATGACCGGAGACAAAGACATGTTTCGAGAGCTTGCAAAGAACGATGGTCCACGCAAGTATGTGACTTTTGGAGACAACTCCAAGGGTAAGGTACTTGGTCTTGGTAAGGTGGCCATATATCATGATAGCTCTATTCAAAATGTCATGCTTGTAGAATCTCTTGGATACAATTTACTTTCCGTGTCTAGATTAGCTGACTTTGGATTCAATGTGCTATTCACCAAAGTAGATTGCCAAGTCTTTCGTCGTGACAATCAAAACATGGCGTTTACCGGTATCCGTAGAGGTGATCTATATATTGTTGATTTCACTAAGAAAGCCCAACCTAGAGCTTGTTTCATTGCTAAATCCTCTAAAGGTTGGTTATGGCATAGAAGGCTTGGACATGTTGGTATGCGTAATCTAGACAAGCTGATCAAAGGTGATCATATTCTTGGTGTTAAAGATGTTTTCTTTGACAAAGATAGACTTTGTAGTGCTTGTCAAGCAGGGAAACAAGTAGGTGGAAGTCATCCCGTGAAGAACATCATGACCACAAGGAGACCGCTTGAGCTTCTTCATATGGATCTCTTCGGTCCCAATGCTTACAAAAGCCTTGGTGGTAACTCCTTTGGTCTAGTTATAGTTGATGATTATTCCAGATTTACGTGGGTATTTTTCCTTGATGACAAATCGCAGGTTCAGAGAATCTTCAAGACCTTTGCCAGAAAGGCCCAAAATCAATTTGAGGTGAAGATCAAGAAAGTTCGGAGTGACAATGGAACGGAGTTCAAGAACGCCAATGTAGACTCTTTTCTCGATGAGGAAGGGATTCTACATGAGTTCTCGGCTACGTACACTCCTCAACAAAATGGAGTTGTTGAGAGGAAGAACCGAACGCTCATAGAGATGGCGAGAACGATGCTTGATGAATACAAGACACCGAAGCATTTTTGGGGAGAAGCAGTCGAGACAGCTTGTCATGCTATCAACAGGCTTTATCTTCATAAGCTTCTCGGCAAGACATCATACGAGCTCCTCACCGGTAACAAACCCCAAGTGGGATACTTTCGTGTCTTTGGTTCAAAATGCTATATCCTTGATAAGCATCGTCGGTCTAAATTTGCTCCTAAATCTCATGAAGGCTTTCTCCTTGGTTATGGATCAAACTCCCACACCTACCGTGTCTACAATAATTTCACCCGAAAGGTTGAAGAGACGGTAGATGTGAAGTTTGATGAATCTAATGGCTCGCAAGTAGAGCAAATGCCTATTGATGTAGGAGACAAGGACCCATCGGAAGCTATCCAAGACTTATCTATTGGAAAGATCCGTCCCATGGAAGTGAAGGAGAGTACCTCATCTACATATGTGGAGCCACCTACCTCACGGCGAGATGAACCTCAAGGCAACATGGAGGCCTCCACAAGTGGAACTCACCAAAATGAGGAAGTGCAACAAGAAGATCCACCACAACCTCCTTCTCCACCGCCTCAAGACAACACCAACAACAATGAAGAAGAAGAAGAGGAAGATGAAGATGATGAGGAAGCTCAGACACAACCTCAACAAAAGCTATCCCGAGTCCGAGCAACAGTCAAGAAAAATCATCCCGTGGAACAAATGATGAACGACATCAACTCCGGGAGAATTACTCGCTCTAAAACTCGCTTAGCTAACTTTTGTGAGCATTACTCATTTATCTCTAGCATTGAACCTATGAAGGTAGAAGAAGCACTTGAAGACCCAGATTGGGTGAACGCTATGCACGAAGAACTACACAACTTCGAGAGGAACAAGGTATGGACTTTGGTAGAAAAGCCCAAGGATGATCAAAACATCATTGGAACCAAATGGGTGTTTCGGAACAAGCAAGATGAAGATGGACAAGTCATCCGCAACAAGGCTCGTCTCGTAGCTCAAGGTTACACACAAGTCGAAGGTATGGACTATGGTGAGACCTATGCCCCCGTTGCTAGACTTGAGTCCATTCGCATTCTTCTTTCTTATGCCAATCACCATGATATTACTCTCTATCAAATGGATATCAAAAGTGCTTTCCTAAATGGTGAAATTGAGGAGGAAGTATTTGTGAAACAACCTCCCGGATTTGTGAATCCCAAAAAGCCTAATCATGTTTACAAGTTGCACAAAGCTCTTTATGGTCTTAACAAGCTCCTAGAGCTTGGTACAAATGCTTGACTAGCTCTCTTCTTGAAAAAGGTTTTGAGATTGGAAAGATAGACTCAACGCTGTTTACGAAAAGGGTTAATGGTGAACTATTTGTGTGCCAAATATATGTTGATGATATTATCTTTGGTTCAACTAACCCTCATTTTAGCAAGAAGTTTGGACAGCTCATGTCGGAGAAGTATGAGATGTCCATGATGAGTGAACTCAAATTCTTCCTTGGGTTGCAAATTAAGCAATCTAAGGAGGGTACCTTTGTTTCACAAACAAAGTACACCAAGGATCTCTTCAAGAAGTTCAACATGCAAGGAAGCAAAGGTATGAGTACCCCCATGCCTACAAGTGGACATAATGACTTGACAAAAGATGGAGAACCAGTTGATCAAAGGGTTTACCGTTCTATGATTGGTTCTCTACTATATCTTTGTGCTTCTCGTCCTGACATAATGTTGAGTGTATGCATGTGTGCGCGATATCAAGCATCCCCTAAAGAAAGTCATCTTAAAGCTGTTAAAAGGATAGTGAGATATTTGATACACACACCAAACTTTGGCATTTGGTATCCTAAGAGGGCCTCTTTCGACCTTGTTGGCTATTCCGACTCGGACTATGCTGGTGACAAGGTTGATAGAAAGTCAACTTCGGGTACGTGTCAATTCCTTGGTCGGTCCCTTGTATCTTGGTCCTCCAAGAAACAAAATTCGGTATCTTTATCCACTGCCGAAGCAGAATATATTGTTGATGGTTCGTGTTGTGCTCAATTACTATGGATGACACAAACGCTTAAGGATTATGGGATACATGTGAGACATGTTCCCTTGCTTTGTGACAATGAGAGTGCGATTAAAATTGGACACAATCCCGTGCAACACTCTCGAACGAAGCATATTGAAGTTCGTCACCATTTTATTCGTGATCATATTGCCAAGGGTGACATTAATCTTAAGCATGTTCGTACTGACAAACAACTTGCTGATATCTTTACAAAACCTCTTGATGAGAAGGTGTTTTGTCGCTTAAGGAGTGAGTTGAACATCATTGATGCTTCAAACTTGGAGTGAGAACTCCATTGATGCATGCAAGGCATGAGCCCACTTGACTAATCCTTGATATTTCTCTTATGATAGTGATCATATGTCTTGGACACATTTGCCTCCTTGTATTGCATCTAACTCCTTGCAGGTACTTGGATGATCTGCATTCCACAAGATTACCACACACACTCGGATCATGAGTAATCTTGACATTGACCAAGTATCTAGCCCTTTGGGATGTTGAGTTCAAGGAACAAAATTCCACATATCCTTTTTGACATCTTATACATCTAGTATTTCACTCTTGTCATCTTGGATATCTTTGAGTATTTCCTTGCTTGCCTAACCCATGTAGGAAGATAAACTATACAAGTAAAAATAGGGCTCCAACTTCACATTCAATGAGCACCTACATCAAGTTTACCTACATGAGTAAACCAACAACAAGCCCAAGGTATGTTATTCACATCTTTAAGGAGCTTTGCTCAAAGTCATGAGTACAAGCAGCTTCATAAGATGTGATCACATCGAATGCTTAATCGAAAAATGGCAACCCCATTTTGAGCTTAAATGATGAGTATGACCCATGATCAAATGTCCTCATTTGACTCCTAAGTCAATATACTCAAACATAGGTGACCTTGTCGCCGACCTTTATCTAGATGAAGTACATATGTTTTGGAGTCTTTCTATTTTCTCTTATGTTCTCTCATTGAGTTTTCTTTCAAAAAAAACTTCATCTAGGAATCTTTTTTATTTCTATTCTTATGACTTTTTGTATATTCTTCTGGCTCTGATCAATTCCCCGAAAATCTTTCACAAATTCATTGCACATCCTTTGAAACATTCCTTGCAAGTGAGCTGAATTATTTCTGTATTTCCTTGGAATTAAACTCGGCGTCACCGATTTAAATTTTTCGGTCTAACCGAAAAGGATCTATCCTAAGTCCCTGACTTTCGGACCCACCGATCCATCTAATTCGGTGTCACCGATTTATCTCTTCCAGGATATCATCTTCTGCAGCTCCACTCAATGATTCTCTATGCATGTTCCTATTTGCCCTGTTGTGATTCTTAAGGATCCCACTTCTTTCTTTCCATCTTCCCTGACCTTCCTAGTTTGCTGTCCTTTTCGGCACTTGATGTCAAAGGGGGAGAAGACTTAGGGGGAGAAGAGAAGACTTAGGGGGAGAAGAAAAGCAATCTTATCTTAAGGGGGAGAGAATCACATCAAAGCTTTGTCGTGTTTTACATTGGACATTACTTTACATTGGACATCATTTGGACATCATTCTCTTTTGGCATCATTCTTTTGATTTTGCCTTTCCATCAAACCCCTTGTTCTGAGAGAACTCAAAGGGAGAGAAATCTTCACAGTTGATATCTTATGGAAAGCAAAATCTCTCAGAGTTCATTGAAAATCTTTTAGTTTCGGAGACATGTTTGCTGATTCAAGCTCGTGCTCAATATGAGACACTCTTTATACATGTCATCCCTGGCTTGGTACTCTTGATGTTCTTGCAGTTGGTTGAAGAAATACTCTTGTGTTATCTAACTTTGTTTTCCCAAGTTTATCTCTTCAGGTACAATGCCAAGGAACCTCAAGGTAAGTATATGCACCTTGCACAATGTGCATGATGGTGACTTGCTTGTGAATACTTGTTTGCAAGAAATCACCATGCACATATGCATTATCACTCACTTCCTTTCATCTGCTCTGATGCATATAGCCAAGCTGCATGTAGCACACCTTGCTTATCTCTCTTGTGTGCTTGAGGTAGTCCAAAACCAAAATCTATGAAAATCTTGCACACTTGTAGGGGGAGCCTGTGTACTACATGTTTGTCAAAGCTTTCGTGATAATTCTGTCTTTCTTTCAATAAGCTTTGATGTCTTGTTTAGTGTGATTTTAGTGTGTTGCCATCAATTACCAAAAAGGGGGAGATTGAAAGCACATTTGCTCCCTGGGTGGTTTTGGTAATTAATGATAACATACTTTGTGGTTGGACTAATGCCTTTATCAAGTATGTTTCAGGAAATCCAATCACATTGGCATGGCAAAAGGACTAAAGAAGTGGACCCCTCAAAATGCTAAGGCAAGCATTGGCAAAAGCTCAAGACTCCATTTTTTGGTTTAGTGATCAAAGATCACATTGAGTCCATAGGAAAAGCCAATACTATTAAAAGGGGATGAGGTTATGTTGATGATCTGGTTGCTCAAGTGCTTAGTGATATATCTCCTTAAACTATCAGCAACCTTCACTACAATATACACTCATAAGTAATCTCGGTCCCACCGATTATCCAAACTCAGTCACACCGAGATGAACCACCTCAGCCATAAGCCAAACCCTAGAAAAATCGGATATTCCGAGTTTGCAATCGGTTTCACCGAAACATGGGCTGCCAAGCTTCTGTAACCCTATGTCATCAAATCGGTGTCACCGAGATGATAAAATCGGTCTTACCGAAATTGGCATGCTCATGTCTTGTCTCAAATCGGAATAACCGAGATGGTATTTTCGGTCCCACCAAAAACCCCAACGTTCACATTATTTGAACTTTCGGTCTGACCGAGTTGTCCACTTCGGTCTCACCGAGATTACTCAATTATGTGTGTAACGGTTGGATTTTGTGTGGAGGCTATATATACCCCTCTACCCCCTCTTCATTCGTGGAGAGAGCCATCAGAAAGAACTATCACTCCTACCTTACACTTTCTGAGAAGAGAACTACCTACCCTTGTGTTGAGATCAAGTTGCTCCACTCCTACCATATGAAACTTGATCTCTAACCTTCCCAAGTTGCTTTCCACTCAATCCTTTCTTCCACCACAGCCAAATCAGTGAGGAGAGTTGAGTGTTGGGGAGATTATCATTTGAAGCACAAGAGCAAGGAGTTCATCATCATCTACAACATCTATTACCTTTTGGAGGGTGGTGCCTCCTAGATTGGTTAGGTGTCGCTTGGGAGCCTCCGTCATCGAGATGTGGAGTTGAACCAAGAAGTTTGTAAGGGCAAGGAGATCGCCTACTTCGTGAAGATCTACCCCGAGTAAGGCTAGCCCTCCGTGGGCGTAGGCCATGATGGAATAGACAAGGTTGCTTCTTCGTGGACCCTTCGTGGGTGGAGCCCTCCGTGGACTCACGCAGCCGTTACCCTCCGTGGGTTGAAGTCTCCATCAACGTGGATGTACGATAGCACCACCTATCGGAACCACGGGAAAAATCACCGCGTCTCCAAATTGCGTTTGATCTTCTCCACTTCTCTTTACTACTTGTGCAATTTACTTTCCGCTGCCCATACTCTAGAATTGCATGTGTAGTGTGCTCCTTGACTTGTGTGTTATGCAAAATCTGCCAAAATCTGTCCTCGATAAAAGATAGAATTTTTATCTTGTCAAGTAGTCTAATCACCCGCCCCCTCTAGACACTCTCACCTTCTTTCGATCCTACAACAGCGCTGACCCTCGGGGTGGGCTGTGATGTGACTGGTATGTGGCATGGTGTACCGAGCGCCCGTTTGGTGACTCGGGAACCCTGTACACATCGTTTGGGGCCGTGAGCGACACCCCGGCCGGATCTCTGATGGCTTCTCGCCCCTCGTTGGTTACCCCAAGTGGAAGGTTTGAGATGCAGTGTAGCAGAAGTTTTCCCTTGGCAAAGATACCAAGGATCGATTTCCCCTGAGACTCCAAGGTTCAACAAGAAGGTGTCAACTGCTAATGGTGCCAGATACTTAGCAATCAACTTGGACCTGCACACAGATACAAATAACTTTGCTGCAACTAGTAAGTAAAGGCTTTGTCGTTTACAAAGGATCAAACGCAAGAGATAATAGTGATAGATATTGCTGCAACTAGTAAGTAAAGGCGGAAAGTAAATAGCGGATGTGATCAATGATGGTAATATGGACCGGGATCCCATGATGTTCACTAGTGATGTCTCTCTCCCAAAAGACGATAAAACAGCTATGTGAGGTAAACGAATTACAGCTGGGCAATTGACAGAATTATGTGCGCAAACCAATGCTAACTATGTTGTGAGAAAGGTAGAGGTTCAAAGCATGGGCGGTACGCCAAGGCAAGTAGACCGAAATTCATCTACATCTACTACTAATCATCCACCTTGAGATATCTATCCAGAACATCTCGCTGGTATTGCGAGTCCCACCCATAGTGTAAACTCAAAGCAACAGAAAACTTCATTAAAAGAACTTTGCATAAAGTAAACAATCCTTGCACCCGCGGGTACAAGCACCGTTGTTTTCCCCCTTGTGGCAACAGCACATCCCCTAGACTCATGTTTCTGTCACTTAAGCTAGTCATCGAGGGCCATGAACCCACAATCGAGCATAACGTTCCCTCTTGGAGTCACTACCTACTACTTGGCCAAAGCAATAAATAGCAACGGAGAACATGCAAGAATTACTTAAGAACATAAATATAAAAGAGGTAAATCAAATATATTACTCAAACACAATCTGAACGTAATCTCACAATCCATCGGATCCTGGCAAACTCATCATAGCAAGAGCATAAGGATTACATATGTGCCTCGATCATGTAGGGCAGCTCACGAGGTCTAATTAGTGAAGATCAAGAAGGGGAGGAGAACATCACATAGCTACTGGTCATGGACCCATGGTCCAAGGGAGACTACTCACAACTCATCCGGGAGGCGTCCATGGTGGTGGAGAGGCTCCCGGTGGTGATCCTCCCCTCCGGCAGGGTGCCGGGAAGAGTTCTCCTGGTGCTCCCGATCTTGGAAGCGCGGCGGCAGCGGAACAGAGATGAGATCGCGAAAAAGGGTTCCGTCCTCGAGGGTTTCGGGACGCGTGTTAAATATATGCCAAAGGGGGACATCAGCGGAGGCCTGGGGGGCCCAGGCGCCCCCCCCCCCCCCCGGCGCGGCCTGGAGGGGGGCCGCGCCACCAGGGCGCCTGGAGCCCTGCTGGCCCCCCTCCGGCCCTACTTCGGCCGTGTGGAAGCTTCCGGAACGCTGATTTTTTATATAATTTTTCCGGGATTTTTCTGGAAGTTTTCGTGACCGGAAAACCTGAAATACAAAAACAGCAGAAAACAGAAACTGGCACTGGGGTGCACTGAGTTAATAGGTTAGTCCAAATATGATCAAAAGTGTATGGAAGTGTATAAATATCATAGCAATATCACCCAAAAGAGGCATGGAGCAAGCAGAAATTATAGATACGTTTTAGACGTATCAACATCCCCAAGCTTAATTCCTGCTCGTCCTCGAGTAGGTAAATGATAACAAGAATAATTTTTGTGGTGACATGCTATTAACCATATAAGGACTTTTTATAGTCATATGACAAAGCTTACTGAGACAATGAATCTGTAGTAATTAAGTTGCCTCATGAGAAAATCACAAAGAACTGGAAGTTTTACAATATGATACTGAAACATCAAAAAGATTTGTAATGAGCATGGTGTGCAAATATGATAAAGTGATATCTCGCTTGCCCCCTTTAGTGAAGCAAAACATAAATGCAGGGGCACCTCCAAGGTTTAAGTGATGACTAGATACAATGATTTCAGAATAAACGATATCACAATCATGCAAAAGACAATGCTACTTTGGGACAATGCACATTACACTCAGAATGACAATCATGCTCTTAATAGTTGGTGCTTTAAAAGAAGGTGGAGACTCTCGAACCGTGGCTTTTGTTGGCAAAGTTGAAAACCCGTAGTCGGAAACAAAGACAAAACATGTACCAGAGCTCTTGGTTTTAAAAACAGAGGTAATAATTATTTTTTTAAAAACAAAGACAAAACATGTACCGTCAACGAATGCTAGCAGACAACTCAATCACTTCTTGAGATGGACAAGTTTCGAGGAACGGCTCCCGAATGAGGACGATCACATCCTCTTAATCTCCTTTGTTTATCACTGCCAAAGTTTTCTGATTTCTCATGAACAAAGCGTGAAGGAGGGTTTGTTTGTTATATTAATTTTGAGCCGGGCGCACTCTTTGCCAGTTCCTTCTCGTATTATGGGTTTGCACATTAGACATGCAATCCCGGGGTGAAGCTTGTCCAACTTAAAAAGATCATGAATTAACTACTACTTCCTCATGAACTAAAACAGAGGCACAAAATAGGAATGCTTTTTTTGAATAATTTTGAGATGGTACATGAAAGTCTCCGTTAGGAATGGCAGGTAAATACCATGTATAGGAAGGTATGGTGGACTCATATGGCGTAACTGGTTTAAAAGAATTTGGATGCACAAGCAGTCAGTCTGCTTAGTACAGGTGGAGGTTAGCAAAAGACTGGGAGCGACCAACTAATAGAGCAATGACGATCATAATCATGCAGAGCGACAAAGCAACATTGAATCAGGCATGGTAGTTATATCGCTACTCAGAAACAAAAGATCATCAAGGCTTGACAGACTTTCTTTACAGTCTTAAATATGCGTGAGCATACGCCAAGTCAATCAAAATAAATTCTTGAAGGAAGATATCGCAAAACCATACCACATCATAGGCAAACAAATCATGTTGGTACTCCAATAACACATTGGGAAGCCCCCGGCTATTTGAGACTAACCATAAGAAAACATGAACTACTAAGCACCATTATGCACGTAGCATTTTTATCATAGACATATCGACCAATGCAACAGAAGCCAACTCCCTTAATAAGATAAGCATGATAAATAAAAAGAGTTCCAACGACCAACTAAACAAAAGCTCTTTAAAAAGATAAGCATGAAAACTAAAAGCTAAACATGATAGTAGCTATTGAAAGACAAAGAACACACACAGCAAGGATAGACATGAAAATTCTATGTTATGTTCTAGGTTGACGTGGAGCGTGTTTCTCTCCCACACAAAGAAAGCTGAGTTCCGACTCGTTATGAAAAGCTAAAGAAAACTAAAAAGGAAACTAAGAGCAAGACGCTCCAAGCATAGCACATAACACATGAAGTGATAAAAATATAGTGGAACGAAAGACGAACTGATAATGTTGATGGAGAAGGGGATGCACGGGGGCATCCCCAAGCTTAGACGCTTGAGTCTTCTTGAATATTTCTTGGGGGTGCATGGGGGCATCCCCAAGCTTGAGCGTTTGACACTCCTGAATCTTTTTATCATCTTCCCTCGCACACTTGAAAACTCCCTTCATACATAACTCATCATAATCTGATTAGCGAGGTTAGTACCCATAATAATATAATTGATCCTTGCTGGAAATAAGGATATTCTTGAAGGTATACTGTTTCTCAAGATTGCCAAAAGGTTTTTGCAAAGAAAAAGCAAGCTCAAGGTTTGCAAAATGAATGAAAGGCAAAACAGGACAGAATCTGTGAAAAACAGACCAGCGGGTAGTAAATGATTTTTTTCGGGGCACTTCTGCAACTCTAATCAAAAAACTCAGAACAGATGCACGAAATACAATTGTATAGAGCACGCTGTCGAAAAAATTCAGACCAAAAAGATGATCTGGTGATTTTATACGAATTTTTCTATCCAAGGACAGAATCTATTTCCTGGACAGCACGTCACAACTTTTGAACTTTCTTGCAATCAGAGGCTACACTTGGCACAAAGTTGAAAAGTAAAGATACAATGATGGTGCTACTGTAGTAACAACATCAAGACACAACAAAAGCAAAATAAAATTTTATTCATGTGGGCTGCCTCCCAAAAGCGCTTTCTTTTATGCCTTTAAGCTAGGCATAATGCAAAGAGATCAAGTTGTATCAATTGAACCATCATCAAGATCATCAAAAAGCTCTTCAATAGTACAACTAGTCTTAAGAGGACTTTCAAGTAAAGGCCTAATAGAGATACTTCTAGGAAGAAGACCAAAAGGATAAAAGTCAAGGGAAGATTCATTTATAAATTTATCAAAGAGAGGTGTTTCTTCCAAAGTCTTTACAGTTTCAACCCCTTTGGCAATAGATGGATTTCTTTTAGAGCGGGGAGCCTTTGGAACGTGAACGAACTTAGGCTCCTTCCTTGCCGGAGTTTCTACCCTTTTGGTTTTGATTGAGGAGAAAGTAGTTCCTAGAGTATCAAAGATTTCCTCAATCTTGTCTATACAAGAAGAGTCCAAGTCATGGGATTTGATGGTCTCCAAAGTTTTGAGAATTTTATGCATGGACCTATCAAGCCTATTCAAATTCCCTTGGATCTTACGATCCAACTCATTTATCTTATTAGTGTTTGGCATCTCTAGCTCTATCTTTTCAAGTTTTTTCATATTGTGAGCTAGGGTGATGTCCTCTTGAATGCTAACAACAGGGGGATTCCCGGCAAGATTTTTAATAATACTAAGAGATTCCCAAACTGGGGCCCCTAGGAAATTTCCATTGATAGCAGTATCTAGAATAAACCTATTCCAAGAAGTAATTCCAACATAAAAAATTCTAAGCAGGATAGTAGTAGATAGCTTCTTGGTGGCTCTTTTTTGAGAATCATTAATTCTATACCAAGCATCTTTCAGACTTTCCCCACCTCTTTGTTTAAAGGTGAGAACTTCTGCCTCACCAAAGACAAAAGGACCCGACATAATGACAACTAAAGAATGAGATAACTATTTTTGTGATTTTCCATAAAAGACACTGAAGCAAAACTAAAAGGTAAACTAACAAGACTAAAAGCAAAGGTAAAATATAGCGTGCAACTCCCCTATCTTGAAGAGTGGAGTCCCCGGCAATGGCGCCAGAAAACTTTGCTTGATGGCTTCTCGCCCCTCATTGGTTACCCCAAGTGGAAGGTTTGAGATGCAGTGTAGCGGAAGTTTTCCCTTGGCAAAGATACCAAGGATCGATTTCCCCTGAGACTCCAAGGTTCAACAAGAAGGTGTCAATTGCTAATGGCGCCAGATACTTAGCAATCAACTTGGACCTGCACACAGATACAAATAACTTTGCTCCCAACGAGTACAGAGAGGTTGTCAGTCCCTCTGGCCTTGTCGTTTACAAAGGATCAAACGCAAGAGATAATAGTGATAGATATTGCTGCAACTAGTAAGTAAATAGCGGATGTGACCAATGATGGTAATATGGATCGGGATCCCATGGTGTTCACTAGTGATGTCTCTCTCCCAAAAGACGATAAAACAGCTATGTGAGGTAAACGAATTACAGCTGGGCAATTGACAGAATTATGTGCGCAAACCAATGCTAACTATGTTGCGAGAAAGGTAGAGGTTCAAAGCATGGGCGGTACGCCAAGGCAAGTAGACCGAAATCCATCTGCATCTACTACTAATCATCCACCTTGAGATATCTATCCAGAACATCTCGTTGGTATTAAGTTGCGAGCCCCACCCATAGTGTAAACTCAAAGCAACAGACAACTGCATTAAAAGAACTTTGCGTAAAGTAAACAATCCTTGCACCCGCGGGTACAAGCACCGTTGTTTTCCCCCTTGTGGCAACAGCACATCCCCTAGACTCATGTTTCTGTCACTCAAGCTAGTCATCGAGGGGCATGAACCCACAATCGAGCATAACGTTCCCTCTTGGAGTCACTACCTACTACTTGGCCAAAGCAATAAATAGCAACGAAGAACATGCAAGAATTACTTAAGAACATAAATATAAAAGAGGTAAATCAAATATATTACTCAAACACAATCTGAACATAATCTCACAATCCATCGGATCCCAGCAAACTCATCATAGCAACAGCATAAGGATTACATATGTGCCTCGATCATGTAGGGCAGCTCACGAGGTCTAATTAGTGAAGCACAAGAAGGGGAGGAGAACATCACATAACTACTGGTCATGGACCCATGGTCCAAGGGAGACTACTCACAACTCATCCGGGAGGCGTCCATGGTGGTGGAGAGGCTCCCGGTGGTGATCCTCCCCTCCGGCAGGGTGCCGGGAAGAGTTCTCCTGGTGCTCTCGATCTTGGAAGCGCGGCGGCGGCAGAACAGAGATGAGATCGCGAAAAAGGGTTCCGTCCTCGAGGGTTTCGGGACGCGTGTTAAATATATGCCAAAGGGGGGCATCAGCGGAGGCCT
>LR738710.1:219011870-219056362 GCA_902687465.1 Secale cereale | reverse complement strand
CCCGACGCGGCCAGGAGGGGGGCCGCGCCACCAGGGCGCCTGGAGCCCTGGTGGCCCCCCTCCGGCCCTACTTTGGCCGTGTGGAGGCTTCCGGAACGCTGATTTTTTATATTTTTCCGAGATTTTTCTGGCAGTTTTCGTGACGGGTAAACCTGAAATACAAAAACAGCAGAAAACAGAAACTAGCACTGGGGTGCACTGAGTTAATAGGTTAGTCCAAATATGATCAAAAGTGCATGGAAGTGTATAAATATCATAGCAATATCACCCAAAAGAGGCATGGAGCAAGCAGAAATTATAGATACGTTTTAGACGTATCAATCTCCCCACGGATGGAACCCAAATAGGCGATAAACCTAGACGAGAGGCTTGAGTGGTTGGTTAGGTCGTGGTCTACACCCACGTCGGCTTTCGCTTGAAGTCTGCCGAGCACATGTCATGTGCAGACGCTAATTGGTGAAAACATGTGTGAAGAAGTACACCCCTGCAGGGTTATCAATCTATTCGAATAGCCGTTGTTCGCGGTACGGACTACTTGGTTACTCTTACAGTTCATAGACAAGTTGATGGATACTACTAAAAGCCTCAAGATAAGGATGAGTGTTGTGGATGGCCCTTCCGTAGGATGACGGAAGAGGATCCTCGGTGGTGTATTGTTGTGGTGAGTAGAGGACTCGTGTATGTAGTAATATCTTGCAATCTGTTGAGAGTTGTAGTATAGGTTAGCCAAGAGTCAAAGCTGGCTTTCTGCCATGAACTCCACTACCCCCTGTTGATTATGTTGCATGTATGATAGGTTATGTTGTAAGACTTGCTGAGTACCTTTGTACTCATGTTTGCTTAATAACTGTTGCAGAGGAGAACCCTGCCCCTTCTGATGGGTTCTACATAGACGTTGACGTCGACGAGTAGCTTGCTACCCAGACGGAGATCTGGAGCTTGTGGAGGGCCTTGTAGATAGTCAGGCTACACCAAGCCTATTTTATTTTCTAAGTTGTCTATACTCATACATGTAGCTTCCGCTTGAGCTTGTATGACTGTATGACTTGAGTGTTGGGTCATGTGACCCCTACCTGTATGGATATGTTATGTATGGCTCTTGGAGCCTTTTAAATAAAGTACTTTGAGTCATAGAGTTCTGTTGTGATGCAATGTTGTATTTGCACATATTGAGCATATTGTGTGTATGAATGAAATGCTTGGTATGTGTGGGATCCGACACCTAGTTGTTTTCCTTCGGTAGCCTATCTTACATGGAAATGCCTCCTAGTGGTTCCAATGAGCCTCGGTAGCTTGCTACTGCTCGAAACACGTAGGCTGGCCGGTATGTGTCCTTCTTCGTTCCTGTGTCTGTACCTTAGGGGAAATGTCACGCGTTGTTCCTTTAAGTCCATGTAGCTTGCTACGACTTGGGTTCATACGTTGATGACCGACACGTTCGTCGTTGGGTCATGGATGCCTGTCTCTGTAATTTAGTGCCACTTTTGGTTTATAACTAGCCATGTCAGCCCGGGTTCTCTGTCATATGGATGCTAGCGACACTGTCATATACGTGTGCCAAAATGTGCAAACGGTCCCGGGCCAGGTAAGGTGGCACCCGTGGGGATACCGTGCGTGAGGCCGCAAAGTGATATGACGTGTTACAACTAGATCGGTGTGACTTAGGATCGGGGTCCCGACAGGAAGCCCTTGTTTGAAATTGATTTTGGTGTGATGAATTGTGTGTTTGCCTCATGAGCATATGGATAGTGATTTTCCCTTAGACCTCTTTTCTATTCTAATCTCTTCCCTCTACACCCATCAGATGCCTCCAAGACGTGAGCCCGGAGTTGAGTTTCCCCCTGAGCTCACCCAGTTGATCCAGCAGCAGAACACCCTGATGCAACTACTTGTCCAGAATACTCAGAACAACCAGAACAACAACAACAACAACCCTCCACCACCACCACCCGTGGACAACCTGACACGTTTCTTAAGGTTGCAACCACCAGTGTTTGCTAGCAGCATCGAACCAATAGTGGCTGATGACTGGCTACGCAAGATTGGAAGGGATTTGACCACCGCCAATTGCTCGGATGCTGAGAAGGTGTGATTTGCCGCACACCAGTGATGGCTTCTCGCCCCTCGTTGGTTACCCCAAGTGGAAGGTTTGAGATGCAGTGTAGCGGAAGTTTTCCCTTGGCAAAGATACCAAGGATCGATTTCCCCTGAGACTCCAAGGTTCAACAAGAAGGTGTCAACTGCTAATGGCGCCAGATACTTAGCAATCAACTTGGACCTGCACACAGATACAAATAACTTTGCTCCCAACGAGTACAGAGAGGTTGTCAATCCCTCCAGCCTTGTCGTTTACAAAGGATCAAACGCAAGAGATAATAGTGATAGATATTGCTGCAACTAGTAAGTAAATAGCGGATGTGATCAATGATGGTAATATGGACCGGGATCCCATGATGTTCACTAGTGATGTCTCTCTCCCAAAAGACGATAAAACAGCTATGTGAGGTAACCGAATTACAGCTAGGCAATTGACAGAATTATGTGCGCAAACCAATGCTAACTATGTTGCAAGAAAGGTAGAGGTTCAAAGCATGGGCGGTACGCCAAGGCAAGTAGACCGAAATCCATCTGCATCTACTACTAATCATCCACCTTGAGATATCTATCCAGAACATCTCGCTGGTATTAAGTTGCGAGCCCCACCCATAGTGTAAACTCAAAGCAACAGACAACTGCATTAAAAGAACTTTGCGTAAAGTAAACAATCCTTGCACCCGCGGGTACAAGCACCGTTGTTTTCCCCCTTGTGGCAACAGCACATCCCCTAGACTCATGTTTCTGTCACTCAAGCTAGTCATAGAGGGGCATGAACCCACAATCCAGCATAACGTTCCCTCTTGGAGTCACTACCTACTACTTGGCCAAAGCAATAAATAGCAACGGAGAACATGCAAGAATTACTTAAGAACATAAATATAAAAGAGGTAAATCAAATATATTACTCAAACACAATCTGAACATAATCTCACAATCCATCGGATCCAGCAAACTCAACATAGCAACAGCATAAGGATTACATATGTGCCTCGATCATGTAGGGCAGCTTACGAGGTCTAATTAGTGAAGCACAAGAAGGGGAGGAGAACATCACGTAGCTACTGGTCATGGACCCATGGTCCAAGGGAGACTACTCACAACTCATCCGGGAGGCGTCCATGGTGGTGGAGAGGCTTCCTGTGGTGATCCTCCCCTCCGGCAGGGTGCCGGGAAGAGTTCTCCTGGTGCTACCGATCTTGGAAGCGCGGCGGCGGCGGAACAGAGATGAGATCGCGAAAAAGGGTTCCGCCCTCGAGGGTTTCGGGACGCGTGTTAAATATATGCCAAAGGGGGGCATCAGCGGAGGCCTGGGGGGCCCAGGCGCCCCCCTCCCCCCCTGGGCGCAGCCAGGAGGGGGGCCGCGCCACCAGGGCGCCTGGAGCCCTGGTGGCCCCCCTCCGGCCCTACTTCGGCCGTGTGGAAGCTTCCGGAACGCTGATTTTTTATATAATTTTTCCGAGATTTTTCTGGCAGTTTTCGTGACGGGAAAACCTGAAATACAAAAACAACAGAAAACAGAAACTGGCACTGGGGTGCACTGAGTTAATAGGTTAGTCCAAATATGATCAAAAGTGTATGGAAGTGTATAAATATCATAGCAATATCACCCAAAAGAGGCATGGAGCAAGCAGAAATTATAGATACGTTTTAGACGTATCAACATCCCCAAGCTTAATTCCTGCTTGTCCTCGAGTAGGTAAATGATAACAAGAATAATTTCTGTGGTGACATGCTATTAACCATATAAGGACTTTTCATAGTCATATGACAAAGTTTACTGAGACAATGAATCTGTAGTAATTAAGATGCCTCATGAGAAAATCACAAAGAACTGAAAGTTTTACAATATGATACTGAAACACTCAAATAGATTTGTAATGAGCATGGTGTGCAAATATGATAAAGTGATATCTCGCTTGCCCCCTTTAGTGAAGCAAAACATAAATGCAGGGGCACCTCCAAGGTTTAAGTGATGACTAGATACAATGATTTCATAATAAACGATATCACAATCATGCAAAAGACAATGCTACTTTGGGACAATGCACATTACACTCAGAATGGCAATCATGCTCTTAATAGTTGGTGCTTTAAAAGAAGGTGGAGACTCTCGAACCGTGGCTTTCGTTGGCAAAGTTGAAAACTCGTAGCCGGAAACAAAGACAAAACATGTACCAAAGCTCTTGGTTTTAAAAAAACAGAGGTAATAATTATTTTCTTAGATTATGCGTGTTCCGTCAACGAATGCTAGCAGATAACTCAATCACTTCTTGAGATGGACAAGTTTCGAGGAACGGCTCCCGAATGAGGACGATCACATCCTCTTAATCTCCTTTGTTTATCACTGCTAAAGTTTTCTGATTTCTCATGAACAAAGCATGAAGGAGGGTTTGTTTGTTATATTAATTTTGAGCCGGGCGCACTCTTTGCCAGTTCCTTCTCGTATTATGGGTTTGCACATTAGACATGCAATCCCGGGGTGAAGCTTGTCCAACTTAAAAAGATCATGAATTAACTACTACTTCCTCATGAACTAAAACAGAGGCACAAAATAGGAATGCTTTTTTTTTGAATAATTTTGAGATGGTACATGAAAGTCTCCGTTAGGAATGGCAGGTAAATACCATGTATAGGAAGGTATGGTGGACTCATATGGCGTAACTGGTTTAAAAGAATTTGGATGCACAAGCAGTCAGTCTGCTTAGTACAGGTGGAGGTTAGCAAAAGACTGGGAGCGACCAACTAATAGAGCAATGACGATCATAATCATGCAGAGCGACAAAGCAACATTGAATCAGGCATGGTAGTTATATCGCTACTCAGAAACAAAAGATCATCAAGGCTTGACAGACTTTCTTTACAGTCTCAAATATGCGTGAGCATACGCCAAGTCAATCAAAATAAATTCTTAAAGGAAGATATCGCAAAACCATACCACATCATAGGCAAACAAATCATGTTGGTACTCCAATAACACATTGGGAACCCCCCAGCTATTTCAGACTAACCATAAGAAAACATGAACTACTAAGCACCATTATGCACGTAGCATTTTTATCATAGACATATCGACCAATGCAACAGAAGCCAACTCTCTTAATAAGATAAGCATGATAAATAAAGAGAGTTCCAACGACCAACTAAACAAAAGCTCTTTAAAAAGATAAGCATGAAAACTAAAAGCTAAACATGATAGTAGCTATTGAAAGACAAAGAACACACACAGCAAGGATAGACATGAAAATTCTATGTTATGTTCTAGGTTGACGTGGAGCGTGTTTCTCTCCCACACAAAGAAAGCTGAGTTACGACTCGTTATGAAAAGCTAAAGAAAACTAAAAAGGAAACTAAAAGCAAGACGCTCCAAGCATAGCACATAACACATGAAGTGATAAAAATATAGTGGAACGAAAGACGAACTGATAATGTTGATGGAGAAGGGGATGCACGGGGGCATCCCCAAGCTTAGACGCTTGAGTCTTCTTGAATATTTCTTGGGGGTGCATGGGGGCATCCCCAAGCTTGAGCGTTTGACACTCCTGAATCTTTTTATCATCTTCCCTCGCACACTTGAAAACTCCCTTCATACATAACTCATCATAATCTGATTAGCGAGGTTAGTACCCATAATAAAATAATTGTTCCTTGCTGGAAATAAGGATATTCTTGAAGGTCTACTGTTTCTCAAGATTGCCAAAAGGTTTTTGCAAAGAAAAAGCAATCTCAAGGTTTGCAAAATGAAGGAAAGGCAAAACAGGACAGAATCTGTGAAAAACAGACCAGCAGGTAGTAAATGATTTTTTTCGGGGCACTTCTGCAACTCTAATCAAAAAACTCAGAACAGATGCATGAAAGACAATTGTATAGAGCACACTGTCGAAAAAATTCAGACCAAAAAGATGATCTGGTGATTTTATACGAATTTTTCTATCCAAGGACAGAATCTGTTTCCTGGACAGCACGTCACAACTTTTGAACTTTCTTGCAATCGGAGGCTAAACTTGGCACAAAGCTGAAAAATAAAGATACAATGATGTTGCTACAGTAGTATCAAACATCAAGACCACTAAAAATGAAAGAAAAACTGAAAGCAAAGATAACAAGGGTTGTCTCCCTAGAGCTCTTTCTTTATAGCCATAAAGATAGGCTTAAGACTTTAATGATGCTCTCGTAGGAATAAGAGTTGAAGAACAAAAGAGAGCATCAAGAAGCAAATACCAAACATATTTAAGCCTAACATGCTTCCTATGCATAGGAATATTGCAATAGAATAATTCATTGAAGCACAAAGCAATAAGCATAGGAAGACAAAACAAGTGCAGCTTCAAAACCTTCAACATAAAGAGAGGAAACTTCTTATTATTAAGATATTTAGAACCATGTCTCCCTCTCTCATTATAAATTTCAGTGGCATCATGGAAGAACTCAACAATATAACTATCACATAAGGCATTATTTCCATGATCCAAAAGCATAAAAGTGTCATTACTCTTCATATAAGCAAAATCTTTCTTATTAGGAATAGTGAGAGTAAGACTATCATAACCATCATCATATTTAGGAGGCATATCATAATCATAATAAATTTTATCCTCAATAGTAGGTGGACTAAAAAGCTCACATTTATCATTGTAATCATCATATATAGGAAGCAAAGTATTATCAAAGTAAATTTTCTCTTCAAAAGTTGGGGGACTAAAAATATCATGTTCATCAAACGTGTCATCCCCAAGCTTAGAGCTTTCCATGTCATTGGCAATATTGATATTCAAAGAAAGCATACTAATAACATCACCACCATCATGATTGTTATGCAAATAATAAAGTTCCATAGGTTTTTTAACTTTCTCTTCAAACACATCATGTCCCAAAGCAAGGTAGAGCTTATAAAGCTCTCTCATATTTTTGTTGATTTCCATTAAGCAAAACTAGTGAAAAGACATAAAGAAAACTGAAAGGTAAACTAACAAGACTAAAAAGCAAAGGTAAAAGATAGATGCAACTCCCCTATCTTGAAGAGTGGAGTCCCCGGCAACGGTGCCAGAAAACTTTGCTTGATGGCTTCTCGCCCCTCGTTGGTTACCCCAAGTGGAAGGTTTGAGATGCAGTGTAGCGGAAGTTTTCCCTTGGCAAAGATACCAAGGATCGATTTCCCCTGAGACTCCAAGGTTCAACAAGAAGGTGTCAACTGCTAATGGCGCCAGATACTTAGCAATCAACTTGGACCTGCACACAGATACAAATAACTTTGCTCCCAACGAGTACATAGAGGTTGTCAATCCCTCCGGCCTTGTCGTTTACAAAGGATCAAACGCAAGAGATAATAGTGATAGATATTGCTGCAACTAGTAAGTAAAGGCGGAAAGTAAATAGCGGATGTGATCAATGATGGTAATATGGACCGGGATCCCATGATGTTCACTAGTGATGTCTCTCTCCCAAAAGACGATAAAACAGCTATGTGAGGTAAATGAATTACAGCTGGGCAATTGACAGAATTATGTGCGCAAACCAATGCTAACTATGTTGCAAGGAAGGTAGAGGTTCAAAGCATGGGCGGTACGCCAAGGCAAGTAGACCGAAATCCATCTGCATCTACTACTAATCATCCACCTTGAGATATCTATCCAGAACATCTCGCTGGTATTAAGTTGCGAGCCCCACCCATAGTGTAAACTCAAAGCAACAGACAACTGCATTAAAAGAACTTTGCGTAAAGTAAACAATCCTTGCACCCGCGGGTACAAGCAGCGTTGTTTTCCCCCTTGTGGCAACAGCACATCCCCTAGACTCATGTTTCTGTCACTCAAGCTAGTCATCAAGGGGCATGAATCCACAATTGAGCATAACGTTCCCTCTTGGAGTCACTACCTACTACTTGGCCAAAGCAATAAATAGCAACGGAGAACATGCAAGAATTACTTAAGAACATAAATATAAAAGAGGTAAATCAAATATATTACTCAAACACAATCTGAACATAATCTCACAATCCATCGGATCCCAGCAAACTCAACATAGTAACAGCATAAGGATTATATATGTGCCTCGATCATGTAGGGGAGCTCACGAGGTCTAATTAGTGAAGCACAAGAAGGGGAGGAGAACATCACGTAGCTACTGGTCATGGACCCATGGTCCAAGGGAGACTACTCACAACTCATCCGGGAGGCGTCCACGGTGGTGGAGAGGCTTCCGGTGGTGATCCTCCCCTCCGGCAGGGTGCCGGGAAGAGTTCTCCTGGTGCTCCCGATCTTGGAAGCGCGGCGGCGGCGGAACAGAGATGAGACCGCGAAAAAGGGTTCCGTCCTCGAGGGTTTCGGGACGCGTGTTAAATATATGCTAAAGGGTGGCATCAGCGGAGGCCTGGGGGGCCCAGGCGCCCCCCCGGCGCGGCCAGGAGGGGGGCCGCGCCACCAAGGCGCCTGGAGCCCTGGTGGCCCCCCTCCGGCCCTACTTCGGCCGTGTGGAAGCTTCCGGAACGCTGATTTTTTATATAATTTTTCCGGGATTTTTCTGGCAGTTTTCGTGACGGGAAAACCTGAAATACAAAAACAGCAGAAAACAGAAACTGGCACTGGGGTGCACTGAGTTAATAGGTTAGTCCAAATATGATCAAAAGTGTATGGAAGTGTATAAATATCATAGCAATATCACCCAAAAGAGGCATGGAGCAAGCAGAAATTATAGATACGTTTTAGACGTATCAACCAGTTGTCTGGACTAACCGCGGCATGGTGGGAGAGTTACACAGCCACTTTTCCTATAGCCAATGTGACTTGGGATCAGTTTCAGCAAGCTTTTCGTACCGCCCATGTCTCAACTGGAGCTATGAGTATGAAGAAGCAGGAGTTTCGCAATTTGCGCCAAGGCAACTGTACTGTGGCTCAGTACATGGATGAGTTTAGTACCCTATCTCTTTATGCCCCAGATGATGTGGCCACAGATGCCGCTAAGCAGGAGAGATTCATGGAAGGGCTAAATGATGAGATGAGTGTACAGTTGATGGTGGCAACTTTCAATAACTACCATGAGCTGGTTGATCGCGCCCTAATGATTGAAAGGAAGCATCAACAGATTGAAAGTCGCAAGAGGAAGTATGGGCAAGGAATGTATAATTCTGGAGCACAACAGAAGCCCCGTTTTACCCCTAAAATGGTAGGACAGTTTCAGCATACCCATGGAGGAGGTAGCTCGCACAATCACAACAGCACCAAGAATGGAAATGGAAAGGGAGCAAATGGTAACCAGAGCCGCCCTACACCGTCCACACCCACCAAGAAGGATTTCAGCCATGTCACTTGTTTCAAGTGCGGGAAGAATGGACACTATGCCACGGACTGCCCTGAAGCTAAGAATGGGAACGGCAATGGAAGCGCCGGGAAGAAGCCCAACCCATTCAACAAAGGACAAGTGAATCACGTTAGTGTGGAGGAGGTTGAAGCTCAGCCAGATGCAGTAATAGGTAAGTTTTTAGTTAAGTCCTTTACTGCACTCGTTCTTTTCGATACTGGTGCATCGCATTCATACATTTCAAGGGGATTTGTGGATAAGTATAAGCTGCCAACCCAAGCCCTTAGGTCGCCCATGTTAGTAACCTCACCAGGAGCGGAGTATATGGCTAAGTTATGGTGTGATCAGTTGCCATTAAGGATTGGTAACTACCTTTTCCCTTCGGACATAATAGTATTGGAATCTCAAGGATTGGATGTGATATTAGGCATGGATTGGTTATCTAAGTATGAAGGGAATATTGAATGCGCCAGTAAGTCCATTTTGCTTACTACGCCAGAAGGAAGAAGGATCAAGTATGTATCCCGGCATGAGCCGAAGAGGAACAGATTAAATTCCTTATCAGGAGTTGTTCAGGAGGAAGTACCAGTGGTGAAGGATTTCCCTGACGTATTTCTAGAAGAACTGCCAGGAATGCCACCTGACAGAGATATAGAGTTTTTGATTGAGCTTTTGCCAGGCACCGGACCAATTTCTAAGAGACCATATAGGATGCCAGCAAAGGATTTGGAGGAAATTAAGAAACGGATTAAGGAGTTACTGGATAAAGGTTACATATGCGCAAGTTCTTCGCCTTGGGGTTCGCCAGTACTTCTAGTGGAGAAGAAGGATGGATCGTTAAGAATGGTTGTTGATTACCGAGGATTGAATGAAGTAACGATCAAGAACAAGTACCCACTGCCGATGATCAATGATCTGTTTGATAGATTGCAAGGAGCTAAGGTATTTTCCAAGATCGATCTGCGATCAGGGTACCATCAATTGAAGATCCGAGAGCAGGATATACCTAAGACGACCTTTACCACTAGGTATGGGTTGTACGAGTATACCGTTATGTCTTTTGGTCTGACTAACGCACGAGCATACTTTATGAACCTGATGAACAAAGTGTTTATGGAGTATTTGGATAAGTTTTTCGTAGTGTTCATAGATGATATATTGATCTTCTCGAAGGATGAAGAGGAGCATGCAGAGCATTTGCGTTTGGTATTGGAGAAGCTCCGAGAACATCAGTTATATGCCAAGTTTAGCAAATGTGAGTTTTGGTTGAAGGAAGTCGGATTCCTCGGACATGTTATATCTGGAGAAGGAATAGCAATAGATCCCGCCAAGGTGGACACTGTGACACATTGGGAAGCACTGACAACAGTTGGAGAGATCCGGAGTTTTCTTGGACTTGCAGGATACTACCGGAGATTTATCGAGAATTTTTCAAGGATTGCAAAACCAATGACGGAGTTGTTAAAGAAGGACACCAAGTTTAGTTGGATGGAAGAATGTGAGGCCAGTTTCCAGGAATTAAAGAAACGTTTGGTCTCATCACCTGTGTTGATTCTGCCAGATCAACATAAAGATTATGAGGTGTACTGCGACGCTTCACGTCGAGGACTTGGAGCAGTTCTTATGCAGGAAGGAAGAGTTGTTTCGTATGCTTCACGACAACTGAAACCTCATGAGTTGAACTATGCCACTCATGATTTGGAGTTAGCAGCCGTAGTGCATGCCTTGAAGACGTGGAGACACTTTCTCATTGGAAACCATTGTGAAGTATATACGGATCACAAGAGTTTGAAGTATATATTCGCCTAGAAGGAGCTGATTCTCGGGCAAAGGAGAAGGCTGGAACTCATTAAGGAGTATGACATGAGATTGCATTATCATCCCAAAAAGGCTAACGTAGTAGCCGATGTGCTAAGCCGCAAGAGCCATGTCGATACCCTAATGACGGAAGAGATTCCAAAGGAGTTAGCCGAGGACTTACGAGAACTACGTTTGGAGATAGTTTCGAGAGGCTATGTAGCAACACTGGAAATCCAGTCTACCCTGATGGATAAAATCAGAGAAGCTCAGAAAACTGACGAGGAGGTTGCCTCTATAAAGGAGAGGATGAGCGAAGGAAAAGCTAAAGGATTTCGTGAGGATGAACACGACACCTTATGGTTTGAGGACCGCATTTATGTGCCTAATGACCCGAGAATCGGGAAGTTGATTCTACAGAAGGCCCATGATTCACCATACTCGATTCACCCAGGAAATACTAAGATGTATTTGGATTTGAAGGACATTTTCTGGTGGACCGGTATGAAGAAGGATATTGCGGAGTATGTAGTAGTTTGTGATGTATGTTAGAGAGTGAAGGCAGAACATCAGAAGCCGGCAGGATTGTTACAACCATTGCCAATACCCGAATGGAAGTGGGCTAAGCTAGGTATGGATTTTATTACGGGACTACCCAGAACTCGTTCTGGCTATGACTCAATTTGGGTCGTAGTCGATCAATTAGCAAAGGTAGCTCATTTCATCCCCGTAAAGACTACCTATACCAGTGCAAAGTTGGCAAAGATATACATGACCCGAATTGTTTGTCTGCATGGAGTTCCGAGGAGCATCGTATCAGACAGAGGAACCCAGTTTACCTCAAAGTTCTGGAATCAGTTACATGAAACTTTGGGTACCAGACTAGAGTTCAGCACAGCTTTTCACCCGCAGACAGATGGACAGACTGAAAGAGTCAATCAGATTTTGGAGGATATGTTGAGAGCCTGTGCACTAGATTATGGATCTAGTTGGGACGACAATTTGTCGTATGCCGAATTTTCTTACAACAACAGTTATCAATCCAGTTTCAAGATGGCCCCTTTCGAAGCATTATACGGAAGGAGATGTAGGACTCCGTTGTCATGGGACGAAGTTGGAGACCGACAGTTGTTTGGACCAGATCTGATCAAAGAGTCTGAGGAGAAGGTGAAGTTGATTTGAGACAGACTGAAGCTAGCTCAGTCCAGGCGGAAAAGTTATGCAGACTCGAAACGCAAGGAGATAACCTATGAGATCGGAGATAGAGCGTACTTGAGAGTATTGCCTCTGCGAGGAATCAAACGTTTCAGAGTTAAAGGAAAGCTAGCCCCTAGATTTGTGGGACCTTACCATGGAACGCATGGGAGAGGTTGCCTACAAGTTGGAATTGCCCGAAGGATTGTCAGGAGTGCACGACGTGTTTCACGTTTCGCAGCTTAAGAAGTGCCATGCGGAGATGGCCGATATACCGCTTAGAGACACAGTACCCCTGGAAGCAATTCAATTGGATAGTGATCTGACCTACGAGGAGAAGCCTGTTAAGATCGTCGAATTTTTGAGCAGAATTACCCGCAGCAAGGTTATCAAGTTTTGCAAAGTTCAGTGGAGTCACCACACCGAGGAAGAAGCCACCTGGGAACGAGAAGATGATCTACGCAAGGACCACCCTCACCTATTTTCTAGCCAACCCGAATCTCGAGGGCGAGATTCATCTTAAGGGGGTAGGTTTGTAACATCCCAAATTTTCAATTTGGAATGTTATACATTAGATCATCATGCATATCATATTTTCTTGCTTTTGGTGATCCAACAAAATCCTAAGCAACTCAAGGACCCTCGGAGAGAGTTGGGGATTTCTAATTTTCATATTTGAGGTTTCTCAAATTTTGAAAATAGGATCGTTTGATTTATTTATTTTATTTTCAAGTGTTTCTATCACAAATATTAGAGAGAGGGAGTAAAATGACTCTCCCAAAATAAATAAATACGGAAGATTTAATAAAAAGATCAAAAAAGATTTATTTGGAGTTTTATTTGGATTTTATTTGAATTAGGAAAAATTGCATGTTTTCAAAAATGCATTTTAGTGCCAAGAAAATGTTCATCTTGTTCTAAATATTTTATTTAGACAGTGAAAATTTGTTTTGGCAATTTCTAGATTTAATTTTATTTTCTAGAGTTATTTTAGCGCCGGCGTGTATATAAAAAATATAGGGGGAACCTGACCCGACTGGGCCGAAGCCCAGCCGAGCCAGGCCCATCTCGCCGCGCCGCCTTCCCCGCGTCGTCGCCCGTGGCCGCGTCGGACTCTGCTACCGCCGCCGCCATGGCTTGCCCCTCCCCCAAGCCAGCCCCCCCCCTCCTATATATATAGCTGCACCCCCCCTCCAACCACCGCAGCCCGCCGCCGCACACCACCGTCCGCCACGACGCCAGCCACCGCCGCCGCGACGCCCTCGCCACCGCACGCCGCGACGCCGCCGCTGTCCGCCGCCACCCCGTAGCCGCCCTCGCCGCCCGCCACCGCCGGCTGTTCCGATGAGGTAGCCGCCGCCGGTTTTCTTTAGAAGACCGTTGTTTTTTTAGAAACCCTAGTCGTTTTTTTTGTATTAGATCGGTTTTCGGTTTTTATTCTCTGGTTTAGTTAAGTAGTAAACGTTCACCCGTTCATTCGTTCTAACGAACGAATTCGTCGTTTAGTCTCAGCTGACGAACGTCTGTTCGTTAAGCTGTTTTAGTTTTCTTTTTCGCAGTTATTTTCTGATCGCGATCTCTGATCCGATCTTCGTTTTAGTTTAACTTTTCGCTCGTTTATCGGAATCAGGTGATTCAAGCGTCTGGAGTTTCGTATCGAAATTCTCTTTCTGTTTAACCTAGTCGCTCAAGCGTTTGCCTCTGTTAAATTTGGACTTAGGTCCAGATTGATTCGGTAGTTGTTTTCTCTTTCGTCGTTCGTCTTTTGTTGCTTTCTTTTGTTGGTTCTTTTGCAAACCAGAGTTCTTAAGTTGAACCTTCTGGTTAGATCTCTTATTCGAGTTTTACCCGTGCATTAGTTAACTACTTATTGTGTGCTTGTTTGTTTGCGATAGAGTACCCGGAGTGTGCCGCTTGCTACTTTGAATCTCTAGGTTTTGCGGATCATCAGCAAGGCAAGTAACAATTTGATCATACTTTCCAACTACCGAGTTTTCATTGCATTAGTCAACCCTTCACACATTGCATGAGTAGGATCAATTAACTTGTGGGACTGGGAAGTAGATTGAGGTAGTACCTATTACCTGCATTACATTCAAACCTTTGGGAGTTACTTCTACGTTTGTTGTTAGGACATGCTATGCTCGTAGACGTGGATTGGGTGAGTGTATCCATGACAGATGTGAGTTTGTTAATTAATGGTTCAACTTAAGGTGGCAACATTAACACACATCTGGGTGGACTGAGGCATCTGGGTATTCCAGGGATTGCCTGTTTTTCTTTGGACCGCCATCCAGGCTCAAAGGGATCATGAGATTATTCATACTAGAAACTTCTGTGTGCAGCCACAAGCTATTATGGGCTCTAGCATAGTATGAGTACGTCGTGCGAACATCTACAGTGGTGGACTAGCATATGTAGGGGATGTAGGTTGGTACGGTTCACCCGGTCATAGGTGCTAGTGCTTCTGAAAGACTGTGTCTCGGTCATCCATTTCTCAAACATCATGCAGTGCAAAAAATCAAACGGAGGAGATCGAGTCTTGTGGGGAAAAGTGCACAAACCTCTGCAGAGTGTACAAACTGATCATGATTAGCCGTGTCCCCGGTTACGGATGACTTGAGTATCTAGTACTTGGATATCATGTGAATCTCATCATGTTACTTTAATTTAATATTGTTGGGTTTAATAATGAACTTGAATTGGGGTTGAGAGGATATCTATCTTCTCAACGATGTTTCAACTACCATGATAGTTAAGTAAAATTTATTCCTTTGAAGTAGGGAAAATTTGGCTTTACGCAAAAACTGTAGCCATAGAGCTTTCCACCAACCATATTGCATATAGTATAGCTTTACTTGCATTTTTCTCTCTTGTGTTACTTTGCCAGCATATTCCATGTGTTGACCCGTTTTCGGGCTGCAACGTTCATGTTGCAGACTTTTCAGACGACGAGTAAGGTGCCTTTTAGGTCGTGGTTCTATACTCAGTGATGCCGTTGGAGTTGATGGACTCACTTATCTTCCAAGCCTTCCGCTATTATCGTGTTAGATGGCCTTCAGCCATTTTTATTGTAATAAGTTCATCGTTGGAACTATCGATGTAATAAGTGTGTGATTGCTACTCTGTTATAAATCCTTCAAGTACTGTGCGTGTCAGCATTACTGATCCAGGGATGACACTGATGCACAAAGATCAGACTGTTTGAGGTCTGGTCGCTACAATTTGGCTATGTGTCCAGTAGCGTCTTTATTGTTAATGATATCGTTGAGTGGTACCTCTGATGCCACTGTGATTGAACACTCTTGAAAGTAGTGTCAAAGTTTGCGAGATGACATGAAGACCGCATGGGAAATTTTATGATAGTGGGGGTACCGTGATTTGCACGGTGTCAGAACCTCGGATACATAGTATATGGGTTTTTGAACGGGGAATTTATGTCCCTCTTCGGCTCGTTCGACGATGAGCACGACACTCACTACCTGGTGAGTGGCTGATATGTATAGTAGCATTGGTTCGCCAACACCGGGAGAGGCTAGGATTGGGTTGCTTGCTAGTAGAGTTTTTATTTCTTCCAATCCAGCTGTGGCCGCGTCCGTCCATTTGAAATTGGTAGTGCATCGTAGTAATCTATAAAAGTGGCAATGCTTTTTCTCCTAACCTGGAGACGAAGCGGCTTAAGGCCGCTACGCAGCCTGCTAGTTTTTGCACTTGCTTGAGGTCGGTTGGAATTTTGTGCTCTGACAAGGCCCGGATTTTGGCTGGGTTAGCTTCGATTCCTTTATGGGATACGATGAACCCTAGTAGCTTTCCGGTTGGAACGCCGAAAACACATTTTTCCGGATTAAGCCTTATGTCATATTCTCGAAGGTTGGCAAACGTAAGGTGGAGATCTTCCACCAAAGTATCAACGTCGTCAACATATGCCTCCACTATCTTGCCAATTTGTTTTTCTAAGCATGTTTGAATCATGTGTTGATATGTGGCGCCAGCGTTCTTGAGTCCAAAGGGCATAGTGTTGAAACAAAAAGGACCGTACGGGGTGATAAATGCCATTGCGACCTGATCAGATTCCTTCATCTTTATCTAATGGTATCCGGAGTAAGCATCAAGGAAGCCGAACGAGTCGTGTCCGGCCATTGCATCGATATTTTAATCAATGCGGGGCAAAGGTAAGGGATCCTTGAGGCAGGCCTTATTTAGGTCTGTAAAGTCGATGCAGAGGCGCCAGGATTTATTCTTCTTCGTCACCATGACTAGGTTGGCTTGCCAATCCGGATGTTTAATTTCTCGAATGAATCTGGCTTCCAATAGCTTGGCTAGCTCTTCTCCCATTGCTTGTATTTTGGGTTCAGAAAACCGTCACAGTGACTGCTTGACTGGTTTGAACCCTTTGATAATATTGAGGTTGTGTTCGGCCAGCCTGCGTGGGATTCCCGGCATATCTGAAGGGTGCCAGGCAATATATCCCAATTTTCCCGAGGGAACGCGCGTAACGCGCTGTCTACCGCCGGATCTAGTTGTGCCCCGATAGACGCTATCTTGTTAGGGTCCGTTGGGTGCACTTGGAATTTTATGATTTCATTTGCTGGCTTGAAGGAGGTAGATTTCGATCTTTTGGCGAGGATTACATCATCCTTGTCCACCGTTGATCGCAAGGTAGTTAATTCTTCAGCCGTGAGGGCCTCGGATAATGCCTCTAAGGCCAGGGATGTCGTTCTGTTCTCGGCGCAGAGTGTTCTATCCGGATCACTTGTTAATGTGATCACTCCATTGGGCCCTGGCATTTTAAGCTTCATGTACCCGTAATGGGGTATAGCTTGAAAGCGCGAAAAAGTGTCCCGTCCTAAAAGGGCGTGATATCCGCTATTGAAGGGAACAATGTGGAAGAGCAGTTCCTCCGACCTTTAGTTATCGGATGTGTCGAATACTACATCAAACTTAATACTTCGCGAACACCGGGCTTCTCGGCTAGGTATAATTCCTCTAAAGATTGTGTTGGTGTACTCAATGCGGGATTTGTAACCTGCATTTTTGCAAGCGTTTCCTCGTATATGAGGTTCAGTACGCTTCCTCCGTCCATAAGTACTTTAGTGAGGCGAAAACCGTCCACTATTGGATCTAGTACAAGAGTTGTTGTTGCTCGGATTGGCCGGACTCGGGTGCGTCTTCGGTAGAAAAACTAATTGTCGTGTCGCTCCATGGGCTTGCAGAGCTACTTTGGTAGACCTCGGTGAGTTCGCGATTTGCTCTCTTGCGGCGATTACTTGAGGAGAATGTCTCGAAGACAGTAAAATCGTCGATGCCTTTCTCCCCTGATATGGTAATACGTCTCCAACATATCTATAATTTTTTATTGTTCCATGCTATTATTTATGATGTTTTCGATGTTTAATGGGCTTTTTCATACACTTTTATATTATTTTTTGGACTAACCAACTAACCCAAAGGCCCAGTCCAAATTGCTGTTTTTTGCCTGTTTCAGGGTTTTACATAAAAGGGATATCAAACGGAGTCCAAACGGAATGAAACCTTCGGGAGAGATATTTTTGGAGAAAATCACGCACGGGAGACTTGAGAACCACGGAGTAGGGTTTACGTGGTGCCCACGAGGGTGGGCGGCGCCCCCCTAGGGTGCGCCCCCTCCCTCATGGGCCCCACGTATGGACTCTGGTGCCCTCCTTCCTCCTATATATACCTACGTACCCCGAAACCATCAGAACAACAAAGAAAACCCTAGTTCCACCACCGTAACCTTCTGTTCCCGTGAGATCCCATCTTGGGGCCTCTTCCGAAGCTCCACCGGTGGAGGGATCTTGCATGGAGTGCTTCTACATCATCATCATCGCCTCACCATGAGTTGTGGATAGTTTACCACAGACCTTTGGGTCCATAGCTAGTATCTAGATGGCTTCTTCTCTCTCTTTGGATCTCAATACCAAGTTCTCCTCGGTCTTCAAGGAGATCTATTCGATGTAATCTCTTTTTGTGGTGTGTTTGTCGAGATCCGATGAATTGTGGGTTTATGATCCAGATTGTCTATGAGAAATATTTGGTTCTTCTCTAAACTCTTTATGTATGATTATAATATCCTTGCAAGTCTCTTCGAATTATTGCTTTGGTTTGGCCTACTAGATCTATAGTTCTTGCAATGGAAGAAGTGCTTGGCTTTGGGTTCAATCTTACGGTGTCCTTTCCCAGTGACAGTAGGGGCAACAAGGCACGTATTGTATTGTTGCCATCGAGGATAAAAGGATGGGGTTTATATCATATTGCTTGAGTTTATCCCTCTACATCATGTCATCTTGCTTAAGGCGTTACTCTGTTCTTATGAACTCAATACACTAGATGCATGCTGGATAGCGGTCAATGTGTGGAGTAATAGTAGTAGATGCAGAACCGTTTCGGTCTACTTGTCTCGGGCGTGATGCCTATATATAATGATAATGCCTAGATAGTCTCATAATTATTTGCTTTTCTATCAATTGCTCGATAGTAATTTGTTTACCCGCCGTAGAATATCGCTATCATGAGAGAAGCCACTAGAGAACACTATGGCCCCAGGGTCTATTCTCAACATATCAATCTACACTTACTTTACTTTTTCAATTTTACTTTCTGTTCTTATAATCAAAAATACCAAAAATATCAACTGTCATCTCTATCATATCTCACTTTCGTAAGTGACCGTAAAGGGATTGACAACCCCTTATCACGTTGGCTGCGAAGTTCTTATTTGTTTGTGCAGGTGTGAGGGACTCGCGTGTGGTCTCCTATTGGATTGATACCTTGGTTCTCAAAAACTGAGGGAAATACTTACGCTACTGTGCTGCATCTCCCTTTCCTCTTCGAGGGAACACAACGCAAGCTCGAGAAGTAGCATATGGCGGTGGCAAGGATTGCCACACCGCTCTTTGCTACCTGCCGGAGTACCCAACATGCTCTAAGGCAATGGTTTGGGATATTGTCCGGGGCTACATGTATTTGCCAAGGCTTATCAAGCAGTTCGTCCAGTACGGGCCTGTACCTTAAAAAAGGTTGGTTCTTCTTGCCAATAGGCATATTATTGGAAGACCTGCTAGGGTATGTCCACTTAGCCTTAATAGTGTGTTGTCCGGATACGGACTGTTCGAGGGGTGTATTCTGGGCTTTCCAAGTATTTCCCGTTGCGCAATACTTTTGTACCAAATGCGACGGTTCTCTGAAACTCAGAAAACGACGTTGGTTGAGGGCGTTCAAGACTCCCTCGTCCGTACAGTTGCGGTAAAATAGGGAGACCGACTCGTCGTCGCAACAGTCACTCATCTTGTTTTTAACAAGCATGAATATGGCCCAGAAGTGGTTGACCGTTTCCTCGGGCTGCTGTTGTATGTTTGCGAGATCATCTATGTCCGGATGTCCGGATTTACTTGGAGACTTTTTCCCAGGGTGGGTGGGTGTTGGTAATTTTGAGTCCCGACCCAAAGTGGTATTCGGGGTTTTGACAACCTCCGATGTAGACAATCCGGATTTGACAGGATCTAATAGTTCCATGGGCCTGGCGTCAATCCCAGAGCTCAAAGAACATAAAGTGCCTCCCGACAGGGGCGTGATCGGCTCGATGGGTTTGGAGATCCAAATTGTGATGGTCCCTGTCTCAAGAGGAGGAGTTTCTTCGGCTCCGTCTTCAACTGCTGCCACTAGATGAGTGATCGGGATGGGATCAATCTCATCACGACCGGATTTAGGTCCGATTTGATCTCCTGGCGATGAAAGCCCCAGGGTGGCGATGCAATCCAGCAGCTCGTTTAAGGGCGAGAGATCTGCCGAGGTCGTGTCATCGGAGTGGCCGGAATCAACGTAAGGGTGATGCTCGATGACCGTAGAGAGTGCGGCCGGCCCTGGGGCCATGCGGGCGCATACAGCGAACCTACCGAGCTGCAGACCCTGGCCAATGGCCAAGTTGTTTCCGAGGGTGATCCCGTTGCTGATGATGAGACGAGCTACCGTTCGCTCATCGCGAGCGCACAGCAGAGCTCTCAACGAAAGCACCATTGTCGGTGTCAAAACCGGCAGATCTCGGGTACGGGGGGGCAACCTATGCGTTTAGAGGATCGATGGTAACGGGAGGCTGGGGACACGATGTTTACCCAGGTTCGGGCCCTCTCGATCGAGGTAATACCCTACTTCCTGCTATATTAATATGAATGAATACGAGTACAAGAGTTGATCTACCTCGAGATTGTAATGGCTAAACCCTAGAGTCTAGCTTATGAGGATATTGTGAAGTCAATGATCCCCTCTACAGACTAAACCCCCTGGCTTATATTGTAATGCCCAGGATGGGACTATATCTCCTACATGTCGAGGCACGACTTAGAGACATAACCCCATGCTGGAATGATCGCAAGTTTGGTATCTTTGCACAACTCATGTAAAAGATGGGGATGGAAAACATAAAATAGTTGGCTTACACTCGCCACGTCACACAAATACAATACATGTCTCAATCATCATTCAATAAAACATCACAGCCCTCTAAGGGTAAAATCCAAATGACAAGATACCAAACATAATTTAAATCCACAGGTCGGATCGAATCCTAGTAGAAGTCTCCACTACTGATCATCAGGATAACGAACATAGTAACGACTACGCTCCTTGTCGTACTCCCAGTCTAGCTCGGTGCCATCACCTGGATAGCTCACCATCGGACCTGCATCTGGTGTGGTGAAGTAACTGTGAGCCACAGAGGACTCAGCAATCCCGTTCCCGGGTAACAAGACTATTTAAGCCTTGGTTGAGGATAAGGCTGAAGAAAAGAATAAGAGTCTACAGCAGCAACTAGCACTAGCTTATGTGAAATAGCGCGAGAAGAGAAGTGCCTCGGTCGAGAGATGATCACGAAGTGATCCTAGCTAAAGCTCAACAAACATAACCCCACCGTGTTCAACTCCCGAATCCCTATTCGGAAATTGACAGTCACGGAACACACGCTCGTAGTGTATTGGAACATGGTGTCAAGTTATCTACAACCGGATATTAACAAGCTCCCATCTGCCACATAACCGCGGGCACGGCTTTCGAAAGTTCGTAACCCTGCAGGGGTGTTCCAACTTGGCCCATGACAAGCCCACGATCCGCGGAGTCGCAACTCCAAAGTGGGAAGACCCGAGCATTCTCGGAATCCCATGCTCAAGATACTCCGAACTAAGGTAAGGCTAATCCAGCAAATCCTCCCGGCGTGTCGACACCCTGATAGTAGCCGCGCGTATCTAGTCTCAGGACACGACCGGATGGGCGATGCTACAGGTGTATGCCAGATACCTCGGGTTTCCCCAAGGTGGCCCCACAGGACCCCCAGTTCGGACCAACACTCATGCGGAGCACTGGCCCGGGGTTGTTGATTAAGAAAGAGGGTTAATTACTCCCTATGCAAGTTATTTAGTTATTAGGCAAATAGTACCAATGTTGGGACTTGTTGGAAAAGACTTAGCACTTAGCGGTTTATCGAGGGGGCCCCATAAACCCCAACCGTGTGAGGAACGCATAATCAAGGAACATAACACCGGTTTATACGGTTCCTAGCGGCATGAGTGGAACAAATCACCAAGCAAAAGGCTTAGCCTTCCACCCTTGCCAATATATAGATGATTTCATTTTAAGCATTTATATAGTGTAATATAACCCAACAAACTTCAACATGAAGCAAGCATCTTCAACTTCACCTGCAACTAGCAACGCTATAAGAAGGGCTGAGCGAAGCGTACTTAGCCATTCAATGGTTTGCATATGTAGGGTGGTTAAACATGGTCATGGTTACAAGTAGGAGGCTGACAGGAAAACATGGGCATCGAGGCAAAACTATAGAGCGATACTCTAGCAATAGGCAAAGATAGTAATGGTATCCGGGTTCGGTCATCTTGCCTGAAAAGTTGTCGTTCGGATCGTAAGAAGGGTCCTCGTGCTCAACCTCGTTGGTAACCTCGTGCTCGTACTCGTACTCGGTCTCATCTTCCGGCTCTAAACAATACAATCACACAAGGCACGAATCAACAAGATGCAATGCGCACACAAAAAGATGGATGCATGATGGATGCACTATGAGAGCACACGGAGCACGGAAAATAAGCATTCAAGCAAAAGCTTCAAAACATGATAACAATAGGATATTATGAATCTACACGGAAAATCAATCAAGTTTCATATAAGACTCGCTCAAAACGGAGCTACGGGCTAAAAGTTACACACAAAACAATAAACATGCGAAAGCTGAAAAAATTACAGCAACATAGCAACTTCGGAGCACTAGATAAATACGCTACAGCACTCAAATATCATGGCAAAGAGCATGAACAGAAACTAGACATATCCTACAGCAAATAAGTCCAAAGGTGCACCCCCAAAGGAGCCACGGATCAATAGCAACAAGCTTGGACATATTGAACTTGACAACAAAATCCTGACAGCAGTAATTTATTGCAACTTTGGAGCAAAAGTTAAATGTGTTACAGCCACCCAAATAAGCATGTGAGAACATGAATGGATAGCCAACAATATATACTACAAGGAACCATCAAGATCCACCCCAAAACTATCATGGTTTGTCCTAGAGCAGCAACCAAACATGGCATCGGAACATTACAGATTCCAGACTTAGTGAAAAACCACTAAGTGTTAAAACAGCAGTTTCATCATGGCATCTTTGAGAGCAATTTTAAGTCACCTCAAAACTAAACATGGCAAGTGGTAAGCACCACATCAAAGTACACATGATGGTGATTCCGAAACATACAAGCATGCATCATGGAGATAAACACAACGATAGCAATGAGCTCAACAAGATGGCATCTCATAACAAGTAAAACAACATCACAGCCACATGGCACTTTGCAACGAAGATAAACATGGCAAGAATAAATCTATCATGCAACCTAACACAAAAAACATGTAGAGCATGGCAAGACGAACACGTGGACATGTCATTTGCATCATTCGGACAAACGAGCTAAAAGTTGTCACTATGCAAAGATGGCATAAAAACAACACATAGCAGCAGTTTATAACGGGATGCACTCTTGCAACAGAAAAATAAGCATCTAGATGATCTCAAACATGCATGGCACAAAGGAATGAAACGTAGTGCTAGTCACCACGAACGTCTGGACATGTCATTTGCGCAAAACGGATCAACACACACAAAGTTATCACAGATCTAAGATTGCATCAGAAAACAAAAATACGGGGACTTAGATGATTTTAGGGGGGGGGGGTCAACCTTCAGATCTGAAGTGTGCGGGCCGGATAAGGGAGGAACGGGCCCCGGCGGCTGGAGGGAACCGGCCTGGGTTCGGCGGCGGCCTGCTGGCGATGGGGCTGCGGTCAACCCGGCGGATCGGGCCGTCAGGCCCCGCGGATCTGGCGAAGCGAAGAAGGGCCGGCCTGGCGTTCGGCGGTGGAGAAGCGCTGGGGAGCCTCGGGCCCAGGAGGGTTCTTGGGCCGGCGGGAAACGAGGAAGGCCCGAGCGGCTCGATGCTGTACATCTCGGGGCGGCTGGAGGAGGCCCTCGGCGTGGAGTGGAGGCGGCCTGGCGGAGCGGCTAACGGCCCGCGCGCGGGGCGGTGGAGGCCGGCTGTTGGGCCTGCGGTGCTGCGGAGTGGAGGCCCAGGGAGGGGCGCGGCGGATCAGTCGGTGCTAGCGCGGCCTAGCGACGCGGGGAAGAAGCGGCCTTGGGCCAGCCGGCGCGGGACGACAGGGATCTGGGGCTCGGGCGAAGGAAGCCCAGGCGGCGATCGGGGAAGCGGCGTTGACTCTGGATCGGGATCCAGCGAGGTGTCGGCGGGATCCCCAAGCTCCCGAGGAAGCTCGTCGACGGGAGAGGAAGGAGCTGGCGCTGGGCGCCGGGAGGAGGAGGCAAGGGCCCGCGAGGCCGGCGGCTAGCCCGAGTGCGTGGGACGGCGGCACGATGAGAGGAAGGTGGAGAGGAGGCTTTTCCGGCGAGGTGGTGGTATTCCAGCGAACTTCCGGTGGGATTCCGGCGAAACTCCGGCGAGGTGGCTGGAGGTGGAAGAGAAGTGGCTAGGGGAGCTAGGGTTTCCTTAATTTGGGGCAAAATTTGGGGGAGTGGACAAATATATAGGCACAAGGAGCTAGGGTTGCCCAAATGGAGTGCGGTTTTCGGCCACAGGATCAGATTTGGATGGCCTGGATGATAGAAGTGGCTAGGAGTGGTTGGTGGGCTATTGGAGGGGTGTCTTGGGCCTCAAAGTGGAGGCACTTTGAGCCCACGAGAATAACTGTTGGGGTAGCAAACGGACTCGAAACGCGACGAGATTGACAGGCGGGTTACACATACCAAAACAACAACACACGACAAGACTCGCGCCAAACCGGTAACGTTACACGACCAAACACCAAAGTAGGCCTACGGGACGCCACGGACACATGAGGGAGCTCCGGAACGCGAAACGGACAACGGGAAGGAACGCGTGGAACCGGATGCAAACGATAACACAAATGCAATGCGATGCACATGACTATATGATATGAATGAATGCCACACACGCACACAACAAAACGACGAAAACCCGAAAAGATAAAGGACCCGGAATGGAATAGATGAAGCCGGAGATATATTATATGCCCAAAAGGGAAAGTATTACATCCGGGGCATTACAAACTCTCCTCTACTACAAAAAGATCTCGTCCCGAGATCTAGGACTGGAAAAAGGAGGGGTACTCGGAACGAAGATGATCTTCTCGTTCCCACGTAGCTTCTCGGTCGGTGTGATGTGACCACTTGACTTTTAAGAATTTGATGGACTTGTTGCGGGTCTTGCGCTCGGTTTCTTCGAGAATAGCAACGGGATGCTCTCGGTAAGACAGGTCTTGTTGAAGATCAATCTCTTCAAACGGAATCATGCGCTCAGGTGCCTTGAAGCATTTGCGAAGTTGAGACACATGGAACACATCATGAACATTGGCAAAGTTGGAAGGGAGCTCAAGTTGATAGGCTAGATCGCCTCTTTTGCCAAGAATCTTGAAAGGCCCGACGTATCTAGGAGCAAGCTTTCTTTGATACTGAATCTTTGGGTGCCTTTCATCGAAGAAACACGGAGATAGACATGATCACCAATGTTGAAGGCCAAATCACGATGCTTGCCGTCATAGTAGCTCTTCTGACGCGGCTGAGCGGCCTTGAGATTCTCACGTATGACTTTGCACATTTCTTCGGCTTCTGAGATCAAGTCATTGCCAAGAAGTTGACGTTCACCTGTTTCAGACCAGTTGAGAGGGGTACGGCACTTTCTGCCATAGAGGAATTCAAACGGAGCTTTGCCTGCACTTGCTTGGAAGCTGTTGTTGTAAGAGAACTCGGCAAATGGAAGGCAGTCTTCCCATTTCATGCCAAAAGATATGACACAGGCTCTGAGCATGTCTTCTAGAATCTGATTCACTCGCTCGACTTGACCACTAGTCTGAGGGTGAAACGCAGTGCTGAACCTGATCTTAGTGCCCATGGTGGACTGAAAGGAGTCCCAGAACTTGGATGTGAACAAACTTCCACGGTCTGAGGAGATAACTTGAGGAATGCCATGTAAGGACACAATTCTGGAAGTGTACAGCTCTGCCAATTGAGCTGCATTGATTGATTCTTTGGCTGGAAGGAAGTGAGCGACTTTGGTAAGCTTGTCAATCACCACGAAGATAGAATCATTCCCTCTCTTGGACTTAGGAAAGCCAGTGACGAAATCCATTTCAATGTGGCCGAACTTCCACTCGGGAATAGGAAGAGGTTGGAGAAGACCGGCTGGACGCTGATGTTCTGCTTTCACTCTTCTGCAAACGTCACATTCATTCCCGAATTGGGCAATTTCCCTCTTCATGCGTGTCCACCAGTAAGATTGTTTGAGGTCTTGGTACATCTTGGAACTGCCAAGATGAATGGAAAGGAGAGAATCATGTGCTTCTTCCATTATGAGCTTCCTGAGATCACCTTTGGGAACAACGAGTCTGTCCTCGAAGAACAAGGTATCTCTCTCATCAACACGATAGCACTTGTATTTCGGAATGCCCTTTGCAATACCATGTTTCACCTTCTGCACCATGGCATCACTGAGTTGGGCCTCACGGACCTGATCTTCCAAGGTAGGAGCAATTTGAAGATTTGCAAGAAAACCCTGCGGAACAACTTGGAGGTTGAGTTTCCTGAATGCTTCACAAAGCTCAGGCTGGAACGGCTTGATAAGAAGGCTGTTGCAATATGCCTTTCTGCTCAAAGCATCTGCAATCACATTTGCCTTGCCAGGAGTGTATTCGATGCTGGGATCATACTCTTGGATCATTTCAACCCAACGAGTCTGGCGGAGGTTCAGATTAGGTTGTGTGAAGATGTACTTCAAGCTCTTGTGATCGGTGAAGATGTCGACTTTTCTGCCCAACAACAGGTGTCTCCACGTAATCAGAGCATGTACCACAGCTGCTAGCTCGAGATCATGTGTGGGATAGTTCTTCTCACTTGGCTTCAGCTGACGAGAAGTGTATGCCACAATTCTCTTATCTTGCATAAGCACACCACCAAGTCCTTGAAGAGAAGCATCACAGAATACTTCATAGGGCTTGGACTCATCTCGAGGAGTAAGAACTGGAGCAGAGACGAGCTTTTCTTTGAGAGTTTTGAATGCCACTTCACACTCTGGAGACCAAAAGTATTTGACATTCTTCTGAAGCAAGTTGGAAAGAGGCTTGGCAATCTTGGAGAAGTTCTCAACGAACCTTCTGCAATAGCTGGCAAGACCCAGAAAACTTCGGAGTTGCTTGACGTTCTGAGGAGCTTCCCAGTTGACAATTGCTTCAACTTTCTCGGGGTTTACCGCAATACCGTCAGCTGAGATGATATGGCCCAGGTACAAAACCTTATCGAGCCAAAATTCGCACTTGGAGAACTTGGCATAGAACTTATGCTCACGGAGTCGATCAAGAACCAGACGTAAGTGCTTTTCGTGATCTTCTTCATTCTTGGAAAATACCAGAATATCATCCAGATACACAAGCACAAACTCGCCGGTGTAGGGGTTGAAGATGTAGTGCATCATTCTCGAAAAGGTAGGAGGAGCATTGGCGAGACCAAAGGACATGACGGTATACTCCTATGAACCGTAGCTCGTTCTGAAGGCAGTCTTGGGAATGTCTTTCTCGCGAATGCAAATTTGGTGATAGCCATTCGGAGATCGAGCTTAGAAAACACTTTAGCTCCCTTGAGCTGCTCGAACAGTTCATTGATGTTGGGGAGCGGATACTTGTTCTTTATCGTCTTCTTGTTCAATGGCCGGTAATCAACGCATAGATGCTCCGTGACATCTTTCTTCTTGACAAATAAGACACCACGGCCCCAAGGAGACGTACTCGGCCTGATCAGACCCATACGCTCCTGTTCATCAAGCTGCTTCTTCAATTCCTTCAATTCTTTGGGAGAGAGCTTGTACGGACGCCGGCATGTTGGCTCAGTACCCGGCTCGAGTTCAATGACGAATTCCACCTGACGGTGTGGAGGCATGCCTGGAAGTTCTTCAGGAAAGACGTCTTGATATTCGTTAACCATCGGAATTTGAGATATGGCATTAATTTCGCCCTTATCATTGAGAGAGAAAAGCCTGATAGTGTTATCCCTGGAGGCAAAGATAATCACATCTTCATCAGGATGAGTCATCTTGACTTCCTTTTGTGCACAATCAATGTGAGCATCATGCTGAGAAAGCCAATCCATTCCGAGGATGAGGTCAATGTCGGAATTACCAAGAACCACCGGAGAAGCCAAAAATCGATAATCACCCATGCGAATAGAAACATCCGGAGCATATACACTGGAATGCATACGTCTCCCCGGAGAAATAACTGTTAACTCCCTTGGCAGATTTTTGGTGACAATATCGTGCTTGGATGCAAATGGATATGACATGAAGGAACATGTAGCACCTGAGTCAAACAACACTTTAGCAGGGATAGAGTTAACTGGAAGGTTACCCAAAATCACATCAGAAGAATTCTCCGCTTGTGCTGCATTCATCAGATTCACCCTTGCTGTCTTTGGATCATGCTTGACAATAGCTGAACTCACAGGTGGAGGAGGTGGAAGACGCTTCGGGTTGGGGCATTTGTTGGCATAGTGACCCTTCTTGCCACACTTGTTGCACACCACTTCTGAGAGAGGACGGAAATGAGAACCACTTGACTTGGAACCTTGAGACTAAAACTGATTCCTCGACTGGTTGCTCGGGTTGGGTGGGTGGGAGAAACCACGTCCACCGGAGTTCTTGTTGCTGTTGGAGTTATTGTAAGGAGCTCGAATCACTGGAGGAGGAGGAAGCCAAAATTTCTGTTGCTTCGAGACCATCTGAGACGATGAGGAGGAGTGAATGGCATCTCGAATCCTCTTTTTGGAAGCCTCCATCTTAAGCTGAGCTGCCTCTTGTTTCAAAGCCATGTTATAGAATTTGTCGAATTCATCGGGCTCGAACAAGGTGAGAGCAAGTTGAAGTTCATCTTTGAGACCACCACGAAACTGATAGATTTTGCTCTTAGCATCAGGAATGTCTTGCTTAGCATAGCGGGCGAGGTTTTGGAACTTGGCATTATACTGGTAGACTATCATAGAGCCCTGCTTCAGGTTGCGGAATTGCTCACGCATACCCTCGATGACACTTGTAGGAATGTGGTGAAAGCGAAAGTCCTTGCAGAAATCCTCCCAAGAGATCACACGACCTGGCCTGGAGTCTTTGTACTGCTGCCACCAGTCAGCTGCTTGGTCTTTGAGTTGGAAGGCTGCAAACTTCACATAATCCTCTTCTTTTACGTTACTGCACTCAAAATGCTTCTTAATGTCGGTTAACCAATCTTCAGCATCAAGAGGGTCGACACAGTAACTGAAAGCTTTTGGATTATTGGCCAAGAACTGGTTGAGAGTAGCATGGTGTTGTTGGTTGAAGAAATTGCCTTGATTCCCTAGAACACCCTGATTAGCTTGATTAGCTTGCATCTGCTGCATCATCTGCATCAACATCTGGGTGTTCTGAGCTGTAGTCTGCATAATCGCTCTCCAAGCCTCAGACGGAGGAGGAGGGGAAGGAGGACGATCTGGGACCTCTTCACCCTCTGGGTTAGCGTTGGGAACCCGTTTCGGAGCCATCCTGAAAGAGATGACCACGAATCAGCAATTGATTGAAAGAAGGTAAAGCTGAATCAATGGAATGAATTGCAACAAGTCTTCACAATAATCATTCGAACAAGAGGAACGAATGAAATCATTCGAACAAGAGGAACGAATGAAATTCTCAGTTAAATGATAACATCAATCTTCACGAGAAGCCACATAGGGGACAAAAGGAAAAAAATAAGAAAAATAACAAGGTACAGATGGAAACAAACACAAGGTAGGAGCTTCGTTCTAACATCTTTGTGCTGAAAGCATATGAACGCGTTATGAAAGGGTTTTGCAATCCCCGGATCAGCATAGCCAAGGACCCTTTAAGATGCAACTCCCGATCGGAACATCGGTCATAAAACCACTTCACTCAATGTAGAACCCCGAACTCGCTAACCTGCATTCGTTGGAAGAATGCCTACGATCTACTGGATAAACCCACCTATGAATTTCCGAAAGATTCCAGTTATGCAATCAGGTGTTAGGGATACAGGGGAAGCACCGTGCAATCAACTCTAAACCTACATCCAGCTGTATCCATCCTTCAACACATAACCAGCCTTTCTCGGAAACTGTCTACCTCGGACCTTCGAAAAGCATCCACTATAACAAGCTATGGCAATACTCCCGAACTACCTCCCCAGTACTGGGTGGTGTCGGGGTTATCTTGCCACTAACCGTATAGGAGAGATTTTCGATGTCGGCCGTCTTAAGTATTTAGTACTGCCGCAATATGCTTGTGACGACAATACCCCGAAGCTCAACTCCCCGGGACACTGCCACAACCCCTAATGTCAGGAGGCATTGAGAACAATATTCTCGTCACAAGAACATCGAAACAATCCAAGAATACTCGCGAGATTCCTAAAAAACAAAATTGGTGCAATTTTGAAGATAGAAGAGACAAGAGTAGTCGTCAGGAGTCCTCACCAGAGAGAAAGGGGATGAGAAGCAAAGAAATCCTACTCTCCGATATAATATAGGACTCAAAATATTTTCAGTGTGTGCCTAGACTCGACCGTCAACGATTCGATCAATCAGTGGGGGCTCCAAGGTCGGAGAAGGCTCTGATACCAACTTGTAATTCCCAGGATGGGACTATATCTCCTACGTGTCGAGGCACGACTTAGAGACATAACCCCATGCTGGAATGATCGCAAGTTTGGTATCTTTGCGCAACTCATGTAAAAGATGGGGATGGAAAACATAAAATAGTTGGCTTACACTCGCCACGTCACACAAATACAATACATGTCTCAATCATCATTCAATAAAACATCACAGCCCTCTAAGGGTAAAATCCAAATGACAAGATACCAAACATAATTTAAATCCACAGGTCGGATCGAATCCTAGTAGAAGTCTCCACTACTGATCATCAGGATAACGAACATAGTAACGACTACGCTCCTCGTCGTACTCCCAGTCTAGCTCGGTGCCATCACCTGGATAGCTCACCATCGGACCTGCATCTGGTGTGGTGAAGTAACTGTGAGCCACAGAGGACTCAGCAATCCCGTTCCCGGGTAACAAGACTATTTAAGCCTTGGTTGAGGATAAGGCTGAAGAAAAGAATAAGAGTCTACAGCAGCAACTAGCACTAGCTTACGTGAAATAGCGCGAGAAGAGAAGTGCCTCGGTCGAGAGATGATCACGAAGTGATCCTAGCTAAAGCTCAACAAACATAACCCCACCGTGTTCAACTCCCGAATCCCTATTCGGAAATTGACAGTCACGGAACACACGCTGGTAGTGTATTGGAACATGGTGTCAAGTTATCTACAACCGGATATTAACAAGATCCCATCTGACACATAACCGCGGGCACGGCTTTCGAAAGTTCATAACCCTGCAGGGGTGTTCCAACTTGGCCCATGACAAGCCCACGATCCGCGGAGTCGCAACTCCAAAGTGGGAAGACCCGAGTATTCTCGGAATCCCGTGCTCAAGATACTTCGAACTAAGGTAAGGCTAATCCAGCAAATCCTCCCGGCGTGTCGACACCCTGATAGTAGCCGCGCGTATCTAGTCTCAGGACACGACCGGATGGGCGATGCTACAGGTGTATGCCAGATACCTCGGGTTTCCCCAAGACTTAGCACTTAGCGGTTTATCGAGGGGGCCCCATAAACCCCAACCGTGTGAGGAACGCATAATCAAGGAACATAACACCGGTTTATACGGTTCCTAGCGGCATGAGTGGAACAAATCACCAAGCAAAAGGCTTAGCCTTCCACCCTTGCCAATATATAGATGATTTCATTTTAAGCATTTATATAGTGTGATATAACCCAACAAACTTCAACATGAAGCAAGCATCTTCAACTTCACCTGCAACTAGCAACGCTATAAGAAGGGCTGAGCGAAGCGTACTTAGCCATTCAACGGTTTGCATATGTAGGGTGGTTAAACATGGTCATGGTTACAAGTAGGAGGCTGACAGGAAAACATGGGCATCGAGGCAAAACTATAGAGCGATACTCTAGCAATAGGCAAAGATAGTAATGGTATCCGGGTTCGGTCATCTTGCCTGAAAAGTTGTCGTTCGGATCGTAAGAAGGGTCCTCGTGCTCAACCTCGTTGGTAACCTCGTGCTCATACTCGTACTCGGTCTCAGCTTCCGGCTTTAAACAATACAATCACACAAGGCACGAATCAACAAGATGCAATGCGCACACAAAAAGATGGATGCATGATGGATGCACTATGCACACGGAGCACGGAAAATAAGCATTCAAGCAAAAGCTTCAAAACATGATAACAATAGGATATTATGAATCTACACGGAAAATCAATCAAGTTTCATATAAGACTCGCTCAAAACGGAGCTTCGGGCTAAAAGTTACACACAAAACAATAAACATGCGAAAGCTGAAAAAATTACAGCAACATAGCAACTTCGGAGCACTAGATAAATATGCTACAGCACTCAAACATCATGGCAAAGAGCATGAACAGAAACTAGACATATCCTACAGCAAATAAGTCCAAAGTTGCACCCCCAAATGAGCCACGGATCAATAGCAACAAGCTTGGACATATTGAACTTGACAACAAAATCCTGACAGCAGTAATTTATTGCAACTTTGGAGCAAAAGTTAAATGTGTTACATCCACCCAAATAAGCATGTGAGAACATGAATGGATAGCCAACAATATATACTACAAGGAACCATCAAGATCCACCCCAAAACTATCATGGTTTGTCCTAGAGCAGCAACCAAACATGGCATCGGAACATTACAGATTCCAAACTTAGTGAAAAACCACTAAGTGTTAAAACAGCAGTTTCATCATGGCATCTTTGAGAGCAAGTTTAAGTCACCTCAAAACTAAACATGGCAAGTGGTAAGCACCACATCAAAGTACACATGATGGTGATTCCGAAACATACAAGCATGCATCATGGAGATAAACACAACGATAGCAATGAGCTCAACAAGATGGCATCTCATAACAAGTAAAACAACATCACAGCCACATGGCACTTTGCAACGAAGATAAACATGGCAAGAATAAATCTATCATGCGACCTAACACAAACAACATGTAGAGCATGGCAAGACGAACACGTGGACATGTCATTTGCATCAGTCGGACAAACGAGCTAAAAGTTGTCACTATGCAAAGATGGCATAAAAACAACACATAGCAGCAGTTTATAACGGGATGCACTCTTGCAACAGAAAAATAAGCATCTAGATGATCTCAAACATGCATGGCACAAAGGAATAAAACGTAGTGCTAGTCACCACGAACGTCTGGACATGTCATTTGTGCAAAACGGATCAACACACACAAAGTTATCACAGATCTAAGATTGCATCAGAGAACAAAAATACGGGGACTTAGATGATTTAAGGGGGGGGTCAACCTTCAGATCTGAAGTGTGCGGGCCGGATAAGGGCGGAACGGGCCCCGCGGCTGGAGGGAACCGGCCTGGGTTCGGCGGCGGCCTGCTGGCGATGGGGCTGCGGTCAACCCGGTGGATCGGGCCGTCAGGCCCCGCGGATCTGGCGAAGCGAAGAAGGGCCGGCCTAGCGTTCCGCGGTGGAGAAGCGCTGGGGAGCCTCGGGCCCAGGAGGGTTCTTGGGCCGGCGGGAAACGAGGAAGGCCCGAGCGGCTCGATGCTGTAGATCTCGGGGCGGCTGGAGGAGGCCCTCAGCGCGGAGTGGAGGCGGCCTGGCGGAGCGGCTCACGGCCCGCGCGCGGGGCGGTGGAGGCCGGCTGCTGGGCCTGCGGCGCTGCGGAGTGGAGTCCCAGGGAGGGGCGTGGAGGATCGGTCGGTGCTAGCGCGGCCTGGCGACAAGGGGGAAGAAGCGGCCTTGGGCTAGCCGGCGCGGGACGATGGGGGTCTGGGGCTCGGGCGAAGGAAGCCCAGGCGGCGATCGGGGAAGCGGCGTTGACTCTGGATCGGGATCCAGCGGGGTGTCGGCGGGATCCCCGAGCTCCCGAGGAAGCTCATCGACGGGAGAGGAAGGAGCTGGCGCTGGTCGCCGGGAGGAGGAGGCAAGGGCCCGCGAGGTGGCTCCGGCGGCTGGCCCGAGTGCGTGGGACGGCGGCACGGTGAGAGGAAGGTGGAGAGGAGGCTTTTCCGGTGAGGTGGTGGTATTCCGGCGAACTTCTGGCGGGATTCCGGCGAAACTCCGGCGAGGTGGCTGGAGGTGGAAGAGAAGTGGCTAGGGGAGCTAGGGTTTCCTTAATTTGGGGCAAAATTTGGGGGAGTGGACAAATATATAGGCACAAGGAGCTAGGGTTGCCCAAATGGAGTGCGGTTTTCGGCCACAGGATCAGATTTGGATGGCCTAGATGATAGAAGTGGCTAAGAGTGGTTGGTGGGCTGTTGGAGGGGTGTCTTGGGCCTCAAAGTGGAGGCACTTTGAGCCCACGAGAATAACTGTTGGGGTAGCAAACGGACTCGAAACGCGACGAGATTGACAGGTGGGTTACACATACCAAAACAACAACACACGACAAGACTCGCGCCAAACCAGTAACGTTACACGACCAAACACCAAAGTAGGCCTACGGGACGCCACGGACACGTGAGGGGGCTCCGGAACGCGAAACGGACAACGGGAAGGAACGCGTGGAACCGGATGCAAACGATAACACAAATGCAATGCGATGCACATGACTATATGATATGAATGAATGCCACACACGCACACAACAAAACGACGAAAACCCGAAAAGACAAAGGACCCGGAATGGAATAGATGAAGCCGGAGATATATTATATGCCCAAAAGGGAAAGTATTACATCCGGGGCATTACATATATACACGCCAAAGGGGACCTAGGGTTACAAGGGTGACTTGGGGAGGAAGTAATTGATCATCTGGACTCTACGCTTGCCTTTCTATGTACATAGGAGTCCTGACCGAATACGGGGGAGAGTCTTCTGCTTCTTCTTTACGTGGCCCACCAATACGGCCCAGCTTCATCGACCCGGATGCCTGAGGACCCCTGAATAAAGGACTCCCTCAGTAACCTTGTTCTGGAAGTCATGTTACTAGACCATGATGAACCTACGAACTATGAGGAAGCGATGATGAGCCTAGATTTCGCAAAATGGCTTGAGGCCATGAAATCTGAGATGGGATCCATGTATGATAACAAAGTGTGGACTTTGGTGGACTTGCCTGATGATCGGTAAGCCATTGAGAATAAATGGATCTTTAAGAGGAAGACTAATGCCGCTGGTTGCTACTTCTCGAGCTTGCGTTGTATTCCCTCGAAGAGGAAAGGGTGATGTAGCATAGTAGCGTAAGTATTTCCCTCAGTTTTTGAGAACCAAGGTATCAATCCAGTAGGAGACCACGCGCGAGTCCCTCGCACCTGCACAAACAAATAAGTACTTCGCAGCCAACGCGAGGGGTTGTCAATCCCTTCACGGTCACTTACAAAAGTGAGATCTGATAGATAGGATAGTATAATGTTTTTGGTATTTTTGGTATAAGAACAGAAAGTAAATAAAGAAAAGTTAAATAGATGGAAGATTAATATGATGAGAATAGACCCGGGGGCCATAGGTTTCACTAGTGGCTTCTCTCATGATAGCATAATTCTACGGTGGGTGAACAAATTATTATCGAGCAATTGATAGAAAAGCGCATAGTTATGAGAATATCTAGGCATGATCATTATATATAGGCATCACATCCGTAACAAGTAGACCGAAACAGTTCTGCATCTACTACTATTACTCCACACATCGACCGCTATCCAGCATGCATCTAGAGTATTAAGTTCATAAGAATAGAGTAATGCTTTAAGCAAGATGACATGATGTAGAGGGATAAACTCAAGCACTAAGATATAAACCCCATCTTTTTATCCTTGATGGCAACAATACAATACGTGCCTTGTTGCCCCTGTTGTCACTGGGAAAGGACACCGCAAGATTGAACCCAAAGCCAAGCACTTCTCCCATTGCAAGAACTATAGATCTAGTAGGCCAAACCAAACCAATAATTTGAAGAGACTTGCAAGGATATTATAATCATACATAAAAGATTTCAGAGAAGAATCAAATATTGTTCATAGATAATCTTCATCATAAACCCACAATTCATCAGATCTCTACAAACACATCGCAAAAAGATTACATCAAATAGATCTCCTCGAAGATCGAGGAGAACTTTGTATTGAGATCCAAAAAGAGAGAAGAAGCCATCTAGCTAATAACTATGGACACGAAGGTATGTGGTAAACTACTCACAATTCATTGGTGAGGCTATGGTGTTGATGTAGAAGCACTCCGTGATCGACCCCCCCTCCGACGAAGCTCCGGAACAGGCCCCAAGATGGGATCTCACGGGAACAGAAGGTTGCGGCAATGGAATTAGGGTTTTCTCTGTTGCCTCGATGTTTTCAGGGTACATGGATATATATAGGAGGAAGGAGGGCATCAGGGGAGCCAGAGGGGGTCCACGAGGGTGGGGCCGCGCCTGCCCCCCCCCCCCCTGGGCGCGCCCTGGACCCTCGTGGTCGCCTCTCTCGTTCCCTCACATGTACTCCAAGTCTTGTGTGAAGATACGGTTCCAAAAATAACTCTCCCGAAGGTTTCATTCCGTTTAGACTACGTTTGATATCCCTTTTCTGCGAAACACTGAAATAGGCAAAAAAACAGCAATTTGCATTGGGCCTTGGGTTAGTAGGTTAGTCCCAAAAAATAAAAAAGTGTATAATAAAGCCCATTAAACATCCAAAACAGAATATATAATAGCATGGAACAATCAAAAATTATAGATATGTTGGAGACGTATCAATGGTAATATTACTGTCTACAAAGCTCGACTTGTTGCAAAAGGTTTTCGACAAGTTCAAGGAGTTGACTATGATGAGACTTTCTCACCCGTAGCGATGCTTAAGTCTGTCCGAATCATGTTAGCAATTGCCGCATTTTATAATTATGAAATCTGGCAAATGGATGTCAAAACTGCATTCCTTAATGGATATTTCAAAGAAGAGTTGTATATGATGCAACCAGAAGGTTTTGTCGATCCTAAAGGTGATAACTAAGTGTGCAAGCTCCAGTGATCCATCTATGGACTGGTGCAAGCATCTCGGAGTTGGAATATACGCTTTGATGAGGTGATCAATGCATATGGTTTTATACAGACTTTTGGAGAAGCCTGTATTTACAAGAAAGTGAGTGGGAGCTCTGTAGCATTTCTTATATTATATGCGGATGACATATTGTTGATTGGAAATGACATAGAATTTCTGGATGGCATAAAAGGATACTTGAATAAGAATTTTTCAATGAAAGACCTCAGTGAAGCTGCTTGTATATTAGGCGTCAACATCTATAGAGATAGATCAAGACGCTTAATTGGACTTTCACAAAGCACATACCTTGATAAAGGTTTGAAGAAGTTCAAAATGGATCAGTCAAAGAAAGGGTTCTTGCCTGTGTCACAAGGTGTGAAGTTGAGTAAGACTCAATGCCCGACCACTGCAGAAGATAGAGAGAAAATGAAAGTCATTCCCTATGCTTCAGCCATAGGTTCTATCATGTATGCAATGTTGTGTACCAGACCTGATGTGTGCCTAGCTATAAGTCTAGCAGGGAGGTACCAAAGTAATCCATGAGTGGATCACTGGACAGCGGTCAAGAACATCCTGAAGTACTTGAAAAGGGCAAAGGATATGTTTCTCGTTTATGGAGGTGACAAAGAGCTCGTCGTAAACGGTTACGTCAATTCAAGCTTTGACACGGATCCGGATGACTCTAAGTCACAGATCGAATACTTATTTTTGTTGAACGCTGGAGCTGTCAGTTGGTGCAGTTCCAAGCAGAGAGTCGTGGCGGGATCTACGTGTGAAGCGGATGATGTCTACTACACAACCTTCTACTTGTAGACGTTGTTGGGCCTCCAAGTGCAGAGGTTTGTAGGATAGTAGAAAATTTCCCTCAAGTGGATGGCCTAAGGTTTATCAATCCGTGGGAGGCATAGGATGAAGATGGTCTCTCTCAAACAACCCTGCAACCAAATAACAAAGAGTCTCTTGTGTCCCCAACACACCCAATACAATGGTAAATTGTATAGGTGCACTAGTTCGGCGAAGAGATGGTGATACAAGTGCAATATGGATGGTAGATATAGGTTTTTGTAATATGAAAATATAAAAACAGCAAGGTAACTAACGATAAAAGTGATCACAAACGGTATTGCAATGCTTTGAAACAAGGCCTATGGTTCATACTTTCACTAGTGAAAGTTCTCTTAACAAGGATAACATAATTAGATCATATAACAATCCCTCAACATGCAACAAAGAGTCACTCCAAATTCACTAATAGCGGAGAACAAACGAAGAGATTATTGTAGGGTACGAAACCACCTCAAAGTTATTCTTTCTGGTCGATCTATTCAAGAGTCCGTAGTAAAATAACACGAAGCTATTCTTTCCGTTCGATCTATCCTAGAGTTCGTACTAGAATAACACCTTAAGACACACATCAACCAAAACCCTAATGTCACCTAGATACTCCATTGTCACCTCAAGAATATGTGGGCATGATTATACGATATGCATCACACAATCTCATATTCATCTATTCAACCAACACAAAGAACTTCAAAGAGTGCCCCAAAGTTTCTACCAGAGAGTCAAGACGAAAATGTGTGCCAACCCCTATGCATAGATTCCCAAGGTCACGGAACCCGCAAGTTGATCACCAAAACATACATCAAGTGAATCAATAGAATACCCCATTGTCACCACGGGTATCCCACGCAAGACATACATCAAGTGTTCTCAAATCCTTAAAGACTCAATCCGATAAGATAACTCCAAAGGGAAAACTCAATCCATTACAAGAAGATAGATGGGGAGAAGCATCATAAGATCCAACTATAATAGCAAAGCTCACGATACATCAAGATTGTACCATCTCAAGAACACGAGAGAGAAAGATCAAACACATAGCTACTGGTACATACCCTTAGCCCCGAGGGTGAACTACTCCCCCCTCGTCACGAAGACTGCCGGGATGATGAAGATGGACACCGGAGAGGGATTCCCCCCTCCGGCAGGGTGCCAGAATGGTTCTAGATTGGTTTTCGGTGGCTACAAAGGATTGCGGCGGCGGAACTCCTGATCTAGGTTATGTTCTGGAAGTTTGGGTATATATAAGAGGTGTTGGAGTCGAGAACAAGTCAGGGGGGTCCCCGAGGTGGCCACGAGATAGGGGGCGTGCCCGGGGGGTAGGGCGCCCCCCCCCCCCCACCCTCGTGGTGACCTCGGGATTCTTATGGTCCATCTCCGGTACTCTGTGGGCTTCTTCTGGTCCAAAAACATCCTCCGTGCAATTCCAGGTCAATTGGACTCCGTTTGGTATTCCTTTTCTGTGATACTCAAAAACAAGAAAAAAAACAGAAACTGGCACTGGGCTCTGGGTTAATAGGTTAGTCCCCAAAATCATATAAAAGTGCATATTAAAGCCCATTAAACATCCAAAACAGATAGTATAATAGCATGGAACAATCAAAAATTATAGATACGTTGGAGACGTATCAACAGAGTACATAGCTGCTTCTGAAGCAGCAAATCAAGGAGTCTGGATGAAGGAGTTCATATCCGATCTAGGTGTCATACCCAGTGCATCGGATCCAATGAAAATCTTTTGTGACAACACTGGAGCAATAGCCTTGGCGAAGGAATCCCGGTTTCACAAGAGAACCAAGCACATCAAGAGACGCTTCAAATTCCATCTGTGATCAAGTCAAGGAGGGAGACATAGAAATTTGCAACATACATACGGATATGAATGTTGCAGACCCGTTGACTAAACCTCTTCCACGAGCAAAACATGATCAGCACCAAAACTCCATGGGTGTTAGAATCATTACTATGTAATCTAGATTATTGACTCTAATGCAAGTGGGAGACTGAATGAAATATGTCCTAGAGGCAATAATAAAGTTTTTATTTATATTTCCTTGTATATCGTGATAAATGTCTTTTATTCATGCTAGAATTGTATTAATCGGAAACTTTATATATGTGTGAATACATAGACAAAACAGAGTGTCCCTAGTATGCCTCTACTAGACTAGCTCGTTAATCAAAGATGGTTATGTTTCATAAACCATAGACATGTGTTGTCATTTGATCAACGGGATCACATCATTAGGAGAATGATGTGATGGAAAAGACCCATCCGTTATCTTAGCACTATGATCATTTAGTTTTACTGATATTGCTTTCTTCATGACTTATACATGTTCCTCTAACTATGAGATTATGCAACTTCCGAATACCGGAGGAACACCTTGTGTGCTATCAAACGTCACAACATAACTGGGTGATTATAAAGATGCTATACAGGTGTCTCCGAAGGTGTTTGTGGTGTTGGCATAGATCGAGAATAGGATTTTTCACTTCGAGTGTCGGAGAGGTATCTCTGGGCCCTCTCAGTAATACACATCATAATAAGCCTTGCAAGCAAACGACTAATGAGTTAGTCATGAGATGATGTATTATATAATGAGTAAAGAGACTTGCAGGTAACGATATTGAACAAGGTATGATGATACCGACGATCGAATCTCGGGCAAGTAACATACCAATGACAAAGGGAACAATGTATGTTGTTGTGCGGTTTGATCGATAAAGATCTTCGTAGAATATGTAGGAACCAATATGAGCATCGAGGTTCCGCTATTGGTTATTGATCGGAGATGTGTATCGGTCATGTCTACATAGTTCTCGAACCCGTAGGGTCTGCACGCTTAACGTTCAATGACAATTGGTATTATTAGTTTATGTGTTTTGATGTATCGAAGGTATTTTGGAGTCCCAGATGAGATCACGGACATGACGAGGAGTCTCGAAATGGACGAGACATAAATATTGATATATTGGAAGGTTATATTCGGACACCGGAAGGGTTCCGAAGTGTATCGGGTATATTTCGGAGTACCGGAAGGTTACCGGAACCACCCGTGGAGTATATGGGCCTTATTGGGCCCTAGTGGAGAAAGAGGCAGCAATCATGTGGTGGGGCACGCCCCCCCTAGGCCCAAAACAAATTGGTTTAGGGCTTAGGGTCCCCCCCCCCTTCCTTCTCCTCTCCTCCTCTTTCCTCCTTCTCCTAGTAGGACTAGGAAATGATGAAACCTACTCCTACTAGGAGTAGGACTCCACCCCTTGGGCGCACCCCCTATGGCCGGCCCTCCTCCTCCCTCCCTCCTTTATATATGTGGGGAGGGGCACCCCATAGACACAGAAGTTGATTTCTTAGCCGTGTGCGGGGCCCCCCTCCACAGTTACACACCTCGGTCATATTGTCGCGGTGCTTAGGCGAAGCCCTACGTCGGTAACCTCATCAACACCGTCGCCACGCCGGCGTGCTGACGAAACTCTCCCTCGGCCTCAACTGGATCAAGAGTTCGAGGGACGTCACCGAGCTGAACGTGTGCAGATCGTGGAGGTGCCGTGCGTTCGGTGCTTGATTGGTTGGATAGCGAAGACGTTCGACTACATCAACCGCGTTACTAAACGCTTCCGCTTTTGGTCTACGAGGGTACGTGGACACACTATCCCCGCTCGCTGCTATGCCCTCCTAGATAGATCTTGCATGATCGTAGGATTTTTTTTTTTTGAAATACTACGTTCCCCAACAAAACAGTCTCCTCTGCACCCGCTGGCGTCCGCCTGGCCTTGGTCATCATGGCTTACGTCACCCTACCTCAGGAGGAAGGGCACTTGCATAGGAATCTCCGCTCCTCGAGAGGCAGCTTGAGGAGCCGCTCCCCAGGAGGTTGCTCTCCTTGAGCAGTCTCAAAACCTAGGCCCTGACTGGCTATTATTGGGCCTGCATCTCGAACCGCAGGCACGCATGTCTGGGTACCCCCGATCCTAGAACGCCGACAATTTTGACTTAGGACAAAATTATGTTTGCTGGCATCATAGAGTTTTCTTAAGTAGTTTCTTAGTATTTTTCTTTTGAAGTTTTCTGTGGATTTCAATTTGTTTTCTTATGGATTTCTTGTTGCATTTATTTTGGTTGAGTGCTAATATGTATGCTAGAGTGTTTGCTTATGTGAATACTATGTTTGATTTTTATATAGATATTCTCTGAGTGACTAATAGTTCTATCAAGTTCATTTTCTGAGAGTGATAACATACTCATCAAGTAATACCAGGCAAGCTCACTTTGACCATCTGTTTTTACCTAAATTTTATTTGCATGTAGTAGCACCCTTTCAACAATTCTTCCAGTAGTGATATTGAATCTTGTAGTTGAGTAGAATGCATGAGGTAGGAACCCATCTCTCTGTTACCAAGCCCGGGACGTTGTTTAGTGGTACGCTATAGTAGACGGGGTTTGGTATGAGTGACCAGGAGTGGTGTGAGAAGGAGGACTCTATGTCAATGAGGGCAAGTTCATGATGGCATTTTCAAGGCCTGCATCTTCGAGACCTTAAGACTTCAAACTTGAGACACATTTTCAATACACACGACTGGGTGGAATAGTTGAGAGGCACCCTAGAGTACCCAGTGGATACCTAATGAGCTGGAGTGGGCCAGTACTTATGAGGAAAGTTCCACCCAGACTCAAAGAGATGGATGGATACTTCATGCCCGGAAGATTACCTGTGTACCCAAACATTTCAAGGTCTAGTAAAAAATAATTCCTACAACACATGTGCAATTGGTAGCCAACGCATTTCATATTGTTCCCCACATCATAGTATTCCATTTCAGAATAAACATGTAAGTTCGTTTCAAAATCATTTCACCCCATAGTGTTCCATCTCTAACTCCTCCTACAAGACCACATATACTCTCTCTACAACTAACATCAAAATTCATCTACACCATCACTTGCAACATTTCCACAACCTGGTTGGCACAACCCCCTTTCGTCGAGGCCATTGATAAGGGTGCCACGGAGTAGATAGTACCATAGTGCTTCCACATGTCTCCATTGTTACCACTTTGTATGCTATCATCCATGGTTCGCTACCATCTATCTCATTAGTGTCTAGCAAGGAATAAATCTAATTATTTATTAGTACTAGATAAGTTTAGAACTTTTGAGTTTTAAGTTTGATTCATTTCAGTCAAAGTTTGAGAATTTCCATTTGATGTTGGAAGTGTTTCCGTAAACCCAAATATGCCTCCCATGAAGTTGCTATAGCATAGTACACCTCGCATTGATCAAAATTTAGTTTCTATTAGCAAAGCCAAAGCTTGTGATTTTAGAGTTGGAGATCCAATATGTCGGAAACTAGAGGAGGATGTAGTGAATGTGAGGAGGAGCGTGAGTTATGCAGCCAAGGTTAACTTTTTGGTGTGTGTTAGCTTGGTCTTTCAATATTAGCTACCCCTCCAATCAAAAGGTCTTGCAAACAAAACTCCACTACTTCTCGAGGTGTGTCATACATGGAAGGCTTGTAATATGAAACATCAACAAAATGTCCTCAAATCAAATATATAACTATGGGATATGCATAGGTGGTATATATGACGCAATATGTCGATTTTGTATAGTCCTAGACATCAATGTATGTTTTTAAACTTGTAAGGATACTCTTGTGTCGTCACTTAAAAACATAAACATTGTAATTGTAAATTTTACTAAGATCTAGTGGCCTGCATCGCTTCCTTGCCCCGTGCACGTAAATTCTTAATAAACAGGAACATCGAGCATCTATTGTATAATTGTCAAATCATAGGGACCACTGCCTTTCTGAACCATTACCACGTCCCCATACACGCACGTGTTTCTTCCTATCACCGGCAAATACTAAATACCTTCTAAATACATCATTATCATCTTCCGTTTCTACCTCGCCTTTAGCTGGATTGCAATTCGCCCCTCTAGCACAATTGCCAATTCATGGGTCATGTGTGTTCCGTGTAGTCATATTCCAAATCGTGGGCATCGCGTCCCCCCCCCCTTCATCGGCGAGGATAGCATGTAGTTCCAAGCCCACCACCATTGTGCTTTTTATGTTGCGGTCACTCCATCGGTATTCCTCTCTGCACCTCCTCCGTGAGTCTTATCTGCATCGATGGTGCCTTCCATCTTCATTACCGTGAGGGTCGTTTCTATATGATTGATGACTTCAAAGTTCTAGATCTAGGAATCGATGGTGTCCTCCCTCTTCATGACCGTGTGGGTTATTTGCAGGTGATTGACAGATTCAAAGTTCTAGATCTAAGCATCGATGGTGTCCCCCCTCATCATGACCGCGGGGATTATTTCCAGGTGATTGTCAGATTCAAAGTTCTAGATCTAACCATCATAGTTTAGAGTTTAGGGATTTGTTCAATATATCTAATAATTGGATTCCTAGTAATGGTGTCCTTCCTCTTCATGATTGTGGGGGTTATTTCCAGGTGATTGCCGAATTCAAAGTTCTAGATCTATGCATCGACGATGTCCTTCATCTTCATGACCATAGGG
>LR738710.1:218994595-219011753 GCA_902687465.1 Secale cereale | reverse complement strand
TCTAGATCTAAGCATCGATGGTGTCCTTCGTCTTCATGACCGTCAGGGTTATTTCCAGGCGATTGCCGGATTCAAAGTTCTAGATCTAAGCATCAATGGTGTCCTCCCTCTCCATGACCGCGAGGGTTATTTCCAGGTGATTGCCGGATTTAGAATTATGGATCTATGCATCATAGTTTAGAGTTTAGAGATTTCTTAAAACAGATATTATCTAAATCCAATGATCTTGTTGTTCTTCTTCATGACAGTGGGAGTTATTTCCAGGTGATTGCCAAATTCAAAGCATCGATGGTGTCCTTCCTCTTCATGACCGTGAGGGTTATTTCTAGGTGATTGTCGGATTCAAAGTTCTATATCTAAGGATTGATGGTGTCCTTCCTCTTCATGGACGTGACGGTTATTTTCATTTGATTGGCAGATTCTAGACCTAAGCATCGATGGTATGGTTTCTCTCCATGACCCTAGGGGTCATTTCGAGGTAAGTGCCGAAAGCAAAGTTCTAGATCTAAGCAAGAAATATTGGTTAAAGTTGTTATGTTTACTGTCTATATAGAAAGCGAGTTGAAAGTGGAAAGAATATCTTAGATCTGAATTGAAAGCTTGTATGCCCTGAGGTTCTAAGAAAGTTGGGTTGAAAGGGAAGGGCGGATGACGGGGAGGTTGGTGGGTTTATAGAACAAAATATACGGGGCGTCGATAATAGAGATCAAGTGGCTGATGTTGCAGCGACGTTTGGCCACAGTGGAGGGTCACTCTTCACATACATACGAGCCCTCTTGTTTAATACTCATCCAACACAACATCCTCCTGGATCACTGAATCCTCTCACACCTTGGGGTCTCCTCTCCCACTCTCTTTTCTAAGATCTGTCCCTATTGGTCTGATGGTTGGTAACAGAACAGTGATACTTCCTCTATATGTAAATTCTAGGAGATTGTTAGTTGTTTAGTTGTTCCTTTCGTCTCTCTGGTAGAGTAGATGCTCATTGTATCCTCAATTAGTAGTTCCCTTTGACGTGTAGCAATTTTTATTAGTCGGATAGTCTTTTCTCTAGATATCCCAATGTTTTTGAATAGACATGTGTGAACCATACCGCCTCTTTTTCCTTCAGAGCTCCGTTGATTCAAAAGGAATTTTAGAGGATTTGGATCCTTTAAAAACTTTCCTACATTGGTCGTATAGATTCATTCATACTCTGCCTTTGGTAGAATTCATTTGTTTTCTCATGTGCCATCAAACACCTCTCCACGACGCTTAATCCTGCATCTTTTCCCATCTCCGCGCTCTATTGCCTACTTGAACCATAAATCAAATCTGAAGCCGACGATCATCAAGCAAACATTCGCCGTTTTTGCCCACCGGAGTTCCAAGGTTCACCAGCGCGAGCACGTAGCGTGCAAACGGCGTGGGCATGCAAATCCAGTTGCCGGTAAACTCTGGCGACTTGCAGAACAGCCTGGCGGTGCTACGTCACGACGGCGACAGGGACACCTGGTTTTACTGACCAAAACCAACAACTGGACACACAGAACAAGCACTGGCACACCTCTCTCTCTCTCCCCCCCATCCCAATCAAAGACAAGAGTTTTTGGCAATAATGACAGGCCATGGGGCCACATGATGTGTGCATGCACAAGAAGATATCGCAGCGAGATGCCTACCACCAGTACTCCTACTCCTACTAGTAGTACCATGGACGGATGAGCCATGAGTGCGTGCTGGAAAGAAAGGCCGAGGCCACCCAGCCAGGTTAACCCAAACAATCCAGCACGCGATTAATCACAAGCCACCAACAACCGGACCGGTGCATCTGGACAAAAGCTCCATGCGTGCGTGCAGACCCACTCCGGACAGCAAAGGGAGGGAACGCCATGCCATTGCGCCAAGGGAGAGGAAAGCGATGGCAAAAATTTCCAGATACTTACTTTTCAGCCTGCACGTCGGGTGGCTGTTAGGCCGGACACGTGCGATGGCAGAGAGCTCTGGTGGAGGAGAGCGATCCATGTGAATGAAGATCATCGTCATCCAGCCCCAGTGTCATAGATAGACATATAGATTAGGATTTAGGAAGAAGATAGCGGCAGCACGCGTCCGTCCGTCCGGGCAAGTTAACAAATTGCGGAGCGGAAGAGTGGCGTGCCGGACTGCGCACCGGAAAGAGCTGCACTTTCGGATGAGTGAGCACTGCAGTGCCGAGTCATCACACAGGCCAGAATTGCTCTGCTTTCTAAAGAAGATTATCTATCCATCATCCACCACTTGATTCATTCATTCATTTCCTTCTGCACGGCTAGCTAGCTAATTACAAGGCACACCCAAAAGGCAGGTCATGGTCATTGTCATGCTATGCTATGCAAATTCAACAGCTTCCCAATCATGAATCATTACATTACTACTACTGCTGCTGCTACTACTATTTGAGAGATATTTCCCTCCCTGCCCCCAAATTGTTTCTAAAACAATCCAAGCAGATAGTATTGAAAAAACACATGGCAAAAAAAAAGGAAAGAAACACAGAAAGAAAAGAGGAAGGCAAGAGCAGCGGCAGCATCACAAAAGTTCCCCTTGTCCTGCATTCTAATTAAACCTTCTTCCTTCAGTCAAGACAACAACAAAAAGAACAAATCTAAAGAGACCAGACCAGAGCAGAGCAGCAGTTGGGAGGAGAGGGGAGGGGAGAAGTTCAGAGAGAGACCAGCTTTTGACAATCTTTCATAAAACTGCTAAAAAAAAGGTTTCTATGCACCTCCAGCTTTCCACCATGGGAGGATAACCTACTACACACAAGTATCACTCCCATCAGCCAGCCCTTCCACATTTTTACTCCACAGATTGCCAGAGCCCCTGCATGGATGGAATGGGTGCATCATCCTCCTCATCGACGATCCGGCTCTCGCAGCTATGCCTCTTGCCATGCAATCGCTTCTTCCGCGCGCCGAGCTTTCGACAGAATTAGCAGTTAGCCCGCCGACTCAGATTAGCAGCATTCCCATGCTCTGGCGTCTGGCTCCTTTTACTTACCTGACAACACAAGGGTTTTATGTTAGTCCAAACAACCGAGTCAAGTTATATGGCGGTACATGGAACAACGTCTGCAGGGGGAACAAGTATGGATATAGGTCCATTACCAGCAGCAGGCTTCTGATCACTGGTAGGCTTTACGGGCATCGGCATTGAAAAGGTCAATTGTGCCGCTGACATGTGAGAGTGAGGCGAACCACTCGCAGATTGCCCCGCTGTCGCAAGGTGCATAAAACCACCAGGCGCTGGATGAAGGTTGGCCTTCATGTTACTGCCAGCTGCAGTATGAGCCTTCCCCGCATCAGCTGGAATCGCAGATGTTGACATCGACATGGAACCAAGAGAGAGCATCGCAGACGAACCAGAGACAGCATTCTGCTGCTGCTGCTGCTGCGTCTTGTCAGCCGAGCGCTTTTGGTAGAGGCCAGCACCAGCTCCAGCATTTACATGCTGAGTCGGACCTTGTGGCGCAAATGCATTGGAGATGAAGAAGTGCCCGTGGCCATGGCCTTGTGGGAACGGCTGCTGTTGTTTCAATGAGGGTCCATGCGACTGCTGCTTACCACCAGAGTGAGCCATGTTTGGTTGCTGACCAAGGATCGATGGCATAGGCATACTGCTGTAGGGATTTGTTGAAGCCGACTTGGATCCAGAAGTCGAAGGAGAGTTCTTTGCTGCATGTTGTTGAGGTGACGACAATTGGACAACTTGCTGGCCGCCCTTAGCACTTCCAGATGCAGGTGGGCTACCACCAGTACTTTTGGAGACCGAGTTAGATGGCGAACCAGAAGCAACAGGAGCATTTGAAGATCGGGATAGGTCCCCTGCTCCTCCAGTAGAAAGATTAGTAAGGGAGTGACCAATCTTCGACGAACTCATGCTTTGTGACTGGTGATTTGGGGTGGAGAGAGCCTGCAGAGCTTTTGCTTGTTGTTGATGGAGACCACTGTTCTTCATCATAATCAAATTAGAAGGCGAGGATGCAGCAGGGACAGAGGCAGCTGAAGGTGGAGCTGACACTCTCATCGACGATGCCTTCAATTGAGGCGATTGACCAGGAACTCCGCCTTGAGAAGCACTTGATGGATACATTAAATTCTGGAAGTTCGTCGCACTCAAACGGTCAGAGTATCCACTTGCATTACTCGGTGCAGCAGACCTGGGGCGAGAGTTCAGATGATTTTGAAACAATTGCTGCTGCTGCTGCTGTTTCTGAAGCAACATATTTTGCTGGTGCTGCTGCTGTTGTTGCTGCTGCTGCTGCTGTTGTTGCTGATGCTGCTGGAGTTGCTGCTGCTGCTGCTGCTGCTGTTGCTGATGCTGTTGCTGTTGCTGGAATTGTTGCTGCATCTGCTGGTGATGGTGCAGCTGCAGCTGAATTTGCTGCTGCTGCTGCTGCTGGGACATGGTTGGTGCAGATGGGGCTGCAGCTGACGTAGCTGCTGCAGTAGAACTTGAAGATTTGCTGCTGCCTAACCCGAAGGCATTGGAAGATTCCGCACCAATAAGGCTCAAAGTGCGGACTGAGGGCTCATTAGCACTGCTACCAAGGAAAGGGTGCATGAAAGACTTGTTTTCTGGCTTAGAGAAGGAAAGAGAATGCTGCTGTGAATCACTCGGGTACTTTGCAGATGCAGATTTCTTTCTCTCGCTATCTCCAGCACTTGGCGTTGAAGATGAATCCCCAGCCACAGATTTAGCTTCTGCAGCATTTTGATGATGGGCCTTGTGCTGTGCAGCTTGAACAGACTGGGCTGAAGCAAAATTGAGCTGAGGGTAACCATGCCGGCCTGCTTCTTGATGGCTCTGGAAAAGCGCATGGTTCTGTGCCAACGACGAGAAGTCAAGACCACTTGGAGCAGAACCAGGAGCAGCAATGGAACCAAAGGGCATCACAAAAGGCTGAGATGAAGCAAGATCAATTCGAACCCCCTGGCCTCGACTGGTTGGTGGCTGCTGGTGGTGATCATTCGCTTTCTTCTCACTCTGATTGCCAGCAGCTGGCATCAATGCAAAATTTGGAAGATGCATTGGAATAGCAAAATTATGTTCATGCCCACCCTTCTGATGGTGTGAAGACTTGTCATCACTTGACTGGCCATCTTGTAGAGTCTTTTCTGTATCCTGTCGGTGAGCGAGGCCATGTAGTAGAACAGGACGCTGGTTGCCGCTTGAATAGCTCTGGGAACTGTTGGCAGCGGCTGCTGCGGCCGCGGCAGCAGCAGCATTAGCATTTGGTGCATATCCCAGCAACCCTTGTGATTGTTGTGGCTGATGCTTCTGTGAGGAACTAGACAAGCTTGGCATTGGGTTTTTCTGATGATTTTGTTGCTGCGTACCTTGCTGCTGTGATGGGTGCAACATGTGGGGAGAGTAGACATGCCCATTGAAAAAGGGTACGCCTGGGCCTGGTGGTGCCATGCCTCTATATGATGGAGGTCCTCCAGCATGAGTAGCAGCGACCTGGAATGGGTAGCCGTTCTGTAAGATAGCCAAGAACTGGGCATCAGCCGGCTGCAAGTTGGCAAAGCTCAAGTTCATGGCCGGTGCACCAGGGTGTGCTGCTGAAGCGTGGGCAGTGGCAGATGATGGCATTGCACTGCTGGTGCCAGAAGATTTTGTATCTCCCATTCGATTGGCGGCGGCAGTTGCAGCTGCTACTGCTGCAGCATGTTGGTTGAATGGAAAGATGAACGTTGGCGCTTGCTGTAAAAAACAAGGGTGCACAGGAAATTATATAAGGAAAAAGATACCAACAGGAGCATAAGAAATACGTACTAGTTATGAATAGCATAAATCAACAACAAGCATACCATCATGTTTGGTGGCATGGGAGATGACTGCTGCGCTTCAAGAGCTGGAGGTTGCTTCCTTTGGTTTGACTCGGCAACACTGGCACTGCTGGATGTCGCTTTATCCTTCGAGAGGCTCCCCTGGAAAGGAGAAGGCACCATTGAAGGAGCCTTGGTTTCTTGCAGCGGGGTGTGTGCCCGAACAGGGTAGCTCCCCTGCATTGGGTTCGCGAGAAGGGAGGCAGCCTCGGCAGGTGGAACAACGCCCATGTTGAATGGTCCTCTTGGACCAAAGAATGGTGCAGATCTTGTGGCGGCGGCAGCAGCAGCAGCCGCTGTTTGGGGCCAGAAAGAGTTCATCTTTGTAATTCGCTGGTGGTATTGGATCTGCTGTGCAATGTAACAATGTGTGGCGCAGCGCTTCGGGCGTACTGGCAGTGGAGGCAATGCAGGATGCTGCAATGTAGGAAACCTTTAGACTTGGCAAAGAAATTCACTCCAAAGACAGAAACCACACCATAGCTGAAGTGAGAAAACGAACCTGTAATCCAGCAGAAGTCCCTGGCTTGATGTCCATAGGATGATGAAGCCCAGGAGCTGATACTCCAGGAACAGGAGCAATGTAACTGCCAAGGTAAGAGACAAGAGGTTTTAGACCACAAATCCTTCAGGGATGGTGTGTGTAAAACATCAAACAGCAGTGAAAACTCACCTGAAAGGTGGGAAATTCCCCATCCAGCCCCCGACGGTCATTGGCATAGGCGGTGAAGCAGCAGGTAGAGCTGCCAGATGAGGAAAAACCCAAATCAACAAAGAATCACCTTTGACAAAAGCAGTGAGAAAATGGGGAAGAACCAGGCAAAATTCTTACGTGATTTCTCATGCTTGACCTCGGACTTGGAGGGCTTGTGCTGCTGCTGCTGTGGCGGCGGCAATGTCGGCTGCCTGCGCTCAGATGGCGACTTTTCGTCGCCTTGGCTGGGCTTTTCCAAATCCAGCTGCAGCGTGAGCTTCTTTGGAGGAGCATGCTCCTCCACCGGCATCCTCTGCGCCTTCTCGTCCTCCAGATTGATCTCCAGGCCTCTCCGGGTCCTCTCGCCATCTTTCTTTTCAGAATTTACTCTCCCAGCCTGAAATCGGAGCAAAAGATGAACAACAAAGGGCCGATCAGAATCAAACATCCAATGCTCCAGAGCGGCTAAGGAGGTTAATCAACAGAATTGGTGAAACTGAAGCAGACAGAGGCACCCACCACGTCCATCTCAGAATCCAATCCCTTCTTATCCGCATCAGGGTCGGAAGAGCCATCTCTATCAGGAGATAGCTTCCCAGGAGGGGGAGCCTGGAACAAGCACAGAGAGGAGAGAAAAAGGTGAGGAAAAAAAAGGACTGAAAAGAAAACAAAAAAGCCAATCAACAGTTGCGGCAAAAATTGTCGTTTTCAATCTTTGCCCAGCAAATTCCGCAAGACCAATTCAACCACACACATGAAAGCATATACCCACCATGAGATCAATGCAAAACTTTTCTTGCCGAGCGCCATCAGATGCCAGCTCACTGATAAAAAAAAATAAAACAATTCACACGAAATTGTGAATATACTAATCAGATCGGCACAATCCAAAGGCAATAATGGTTATCACAAACACCAATAATATAGAAAATCCAAATGGCCCACCTCTTTGTCGCGGTGGTGGCCTCCCCATTCCTGGCCTCAGAGCCGACCGGCGCAGCAGCCTCGCCGTCGGGCTTGACTGCTGGTGCCGGCGGCTCGACCCGGCTATCGGGCCCGGGATCCCGTCGATCTGATTCGCTGGCCCGGAGCTCTGGGTCTCTTCCTCTGTGGTCCTCCCTCTTCTCTGGCTCCCGGGTTATCTCCTGCTGCGCACCAGCGGTGGTGGCGGCGGCGGTGCTGCTGGCGGCACTTTCAGCCACAGCCGACACAGACACCGAAGGCTTTGCATCTGATCTCGCCACCGGAAGCACTTCGGGCCTTGAGGGTGGCTCTGCCGTGTCCGGTTTTGCTGGGCTCGCCGGGCGGTTCTCGTTGTCGTACTTGACGAGCCGTGGCCGCTTCCTCTTTGGGGCTGGCAAAAGCAGTGAGAAGGCTTATCAGACCCACAAAACCAAAATTAGCAACAAAAAATCATTAACAGGATAAAAATTGACGAGCTGCCCACCTGTAGTGGTGAGAGAGGCTGAATCTGCCGGCCGGACGCCAGATGACGACGGAGGCGGCGAAGAGTTCCCGGACTTGGCCTCCGGGGCGTCCTTTGGCTCCGGCTTGTGGTTCATGTTCTCCTGCTTGGGAGGGCAGGGGAACTGCCGCGTCAGGCCAAATAGCACCTCGGCGACCTCGATCTCCTCCTGAATGAACGATGGCGACTTGGAAATCTTTGCTGGTGGCGGCTGAGGCGGGGCTGCCGAAGGAGCTGAAGCCGGCGACGGCCGCTGCTTCGGTACAGGCCCAGAACCGCCGCTGCTCCCACCGCCGCCAAGTGTTTTCTGAGAGAGAGAAAGAAATCAGTAAGGGCGAGAGTTAATGAATCATGAGGGGAGATGGATTCTGTCGGCATATACAAACGCACCAGCTTTTTCCGAACAGGGGCGGTGGCCGATGTGGAAGCCGGCGAGATCGGCCGTGAAGAAGGCCGCTGGATCTGCGAGCCATCTACAGCGCCGCCGCCGCCGCTTCCACCGCCGGGGCCTGTCCACTCGTGCGAAGACCTCTTGGTAGAAGCTGCGGAAAACACGAGGAACGCCGATGAGATTAGGGAAACGGAAGCGGCAAAGAAGGGTGAAAAATTGCTTGTTTTGCGGTGCGTAGCATACCTGAGCGCGCCTTCCTCGGGACTGGAACGCCGATCATTTCGTCGGCGGCCTTCCACACTACGGGGCCCTTGGGATTGGAGCCCCCCTTCCGGTGCATCTGCTGCTGGCCGTGATGATGGTGGTTGTTGTTGTAACCGCCGCCGCTGCTGCTACTGCTGTGGTGGTGCGCGGCGGCAGGCTGGGGCGGGGACGGCGGAGGCGCCGTGCTGGGCGAGCGGCGCTGCACCGGCGGGTACCTGGGCGCGGAGGCGGCGAGCTCCTCGTCGGCGTCGTCGTCGTCGTCGCCGAGGCTGTCGTCGGAGGTGTCGTCGCCGTCGTCGCGGCCGTTGCCGTTGAGCATGAGGCGCTCCCCCCGCCTCCTCTCGGACCGAGGCGAATCCCTCGGCCCCGCGCCGCCGGAGACGCCGCCGCCGTTGCTCCTCAACCGCCGCCGCGGCGGGGGTGCCCCGCCGGACATGGACACGGCGGCCCTTCTGCCTTCCCGGATCCGCTCCATATCAGATCTGAGGCATGCGCCTCCGATCTCCCTCCTAGTCGTTGCCGCGTCGCCGGCGTCCGGCAGACACCGCCGCCGCCGCGCAGATCCACGCACCAACCGCCTCGACAAGGCAGATGGAGAGAGCCCGCCCTCCTTCTCCTCACGAGTATCCCCTCCCTCTCCCTCTCTCTATGGGATGCTACTCCTCTCCTAGAGAGAGAGTGCTTTCTCTTCTCTTCTCTTCTCCCTCGGCTGGAATGGCTGCTGCTTCTCGGGTGTGGCCTCCTCTCCTCCCCTTGCGGCTCGCTTTCTAGGCCTCATCCTCTTTTTGTCGCTGCCCATGCCCCGCATCCGACGGCCAGGATCCGCCCGACGCATCCGACGGCCCCGCCCCCGCGCCTGCCACCGTGGCCGCCCCCACCGCCTAGCAGCAGCACCGAACGGAACACGCGATAAAATCTCGTGGACGCTTCCTTACGCAACAAGCATGGCCCGATGACCGACACGTGGCGGTGCGCCCGAGCGGGGTGAACCCCCGAACCGTCCACGGGTGGGTGGGTGGGTGATGGCGCCACGCCCACGCCCACGCCCCCGCCCCGCCCATTTGTTCCCTTCCCTAACAAATTTCTTTATCCTCTAGTAAAAACTTAACACTCCACGCAAAAATAAAGTAAAGTTAGTAAGGATTAAAGAAATGGCGCTACGCCATCGGGACCACCACACGCGGGGCCCGCGTGGATGGGCCTGATCTGGACAGTGCGGAGGGTTTCACCGGGCTGACGTGGCGCCTGCGCGCACCGGTCGCTGCGGGTGGGTTAAAAGGGCACGAGGAAAGTCTCCAGGCAGGCACTGGAGGGCGGGCGGGGCCCACGTCGGGCCCGGGCATCTCTCCGTCTCATCCGCTTTTCTTTTCTTTTCCTTTTCTCTCTTTCGCATAACGTTCTGCTCGTGGGCTCCGACGTGGCGGAGGTGGTGACGTCGGCGGGGCCCGCCGGCCACCAACCTTCACCGCACTCCTGGCCTACTTCTACTCTGAATGAATGAATTAAGATATTCCTTTAAAACACCCGCTAGTTTAATATCATTACCGCAGAGGAGATCCGGAAGATGTCATTGTATACGCGGATTGGCGCGGTTACTTAACTGGATCATTAAAGGCCAGTAAATTTATATTTTTGAATTTAATTTCGCTGCGGTGCGGGGCGTCGTATTTTTTTGGATCCGGACGCCACCGGCTGCATGCTGGCCTACCGCTGATTGCTTTAGACCTCAGCCCACGGGTTTTAAATATTTATGCTCGCATTTATTTAAATTTATATCAGGATTTTCGGGATGCATGTTCAGTGGAAGGCGTTTTTGTCGACTACAAGGCATCTACAGTGACTTTTAAAAATCTAAAGATGGTATGCCGGCTCAGTCTCTCAAAATTGCTCATACGGCTAGGATGTGTGTGTGCGCGTTCGGAGGGGTGACATCCTGGCACCCCAAACCGGCCTCAAACCCCCTGGCACACGACCGGTCACGGAAATACGACCCACACACGCGCGTCAAACGGGCCTTAAACACTCAGGCTGACCGGCACCCCTCATATCCAGGCCTAATATGGTGCGGATAAGGGGGCGTCCGGGCACGCCCGAACGCATCCGCCACGTCAGACTCACGACGTTGTCCCACGCGAAATTGCCCCGGGAACAGGTGGTCCCACGGAGGTCTCCTCCGGTGGGGGTGTGAACGTCGCAGAGCGCCGCTCCGACTCCTCGCTCGAGGCCAAATCCGGCTATTTATGCGTGCCCGCATCCCCCGACACTAGCCCATCAACCTCCTCCCACTCCGTGCCGCTAGCCCGAGCCCATCCACCTCCTTTCTCCCGCTCTGTCTCCTTCCCACGCTCTCCGGCTTCGCCGTGGTCTGGCAAAAGATAACCACCTACTGTTGGTGTCAAAACCGGCGGATCTCGGGTATGGGGTCCCGAACTATGCGTTTGAGGATCGATGGTAACAGGAGACTAGGGACACGCTGTTTACCCAGGTTCAAGCCCTCTCGATCGAGGTAATACCCTGCTTCCTGCTAGATTGATCTTGATGAATATGATTACAAGAGTTGATCTACCTTGAGATCGTAATGGCTAAACCCTAAAAGTCTAGCCTATGATTTTGTTGTCGTTCAGCCTCTACGGACTAAACCCTCCAATTTATATATGCACCGGAGGGCCCTAGGGTTTGTACTTAACCAACTTGCAGAGGAAGGAAAGATTACACCCAAACCTAAAACCTGCCATTATACGCATACAGGAGTCCTATCTGGATACGAGAGACGATCTTCAGCAATGATCTTCATGACCCACCAGTCCGGCCCACCACGAGTTATCCGGCCACATGAGGACCCCTCAATCCAGGACTCCCTGAGTAGCCCCTGAACCTGTCTTCGATGACGATGAGTTCGTCTTCCGTATTGTCTTCGGCATTGCAAGGCGGGTTCCTTCTTCCGAACATATCAAGGTAATATCTTCTGCAATAAGTGTACTGTGTCCGGCTCTGCATGGTTAGTACAACCCTTAGTCTCGAAGGCAAGGCATTGAAAGAAAACGAATAATGTGTCTTTACTGACAACTTTTTGGTGAAACGTCGCGTCCATCCCATTAACATATCGAACCGTTTTACTTGGTCCTAGTTTCGCGTTTCGAGGTATAACCCCACTGACACGTCTTATCAGAACAGAGATCGTGCCCGCTTATTATGGGATCCTTATCAGCTTGACGTGAGCATCCAAATCGCGCATTACGCACGACCGCTTTGGGAACCAGCGAGTTTTATGGCTAAAGTGGGGGGACGTTCTGTATTCACAGCGTTATAAAAGGATATCAATCCCTTCCATCAGCCCCATGCCTTCCTCAAACCTGAGCTCTCCAATCTTTGTAGCTCCAACATCCCCATCTCTTGCGCCCGCAGCTCTCCGTTCCTCAACCACCACTTCCTTCCCCAGCAATGGCTGGATCCGACGCTAAGGGCAAGTGGGAAGCCTCCACGGTTACTGAGAATGTCGTGGAGGGTCTCCGGAGAGCGGGCTACTTCGCCGCTAACATCGTGCACCGAGTCCCCGCCCAGGACCAGGTGATTCCCGTCCCGGAGGCGGGTGAGAGAGTCGTGTTCCTCCACACTTCGTTAGGGGGCTAGGATTCCCTCTTTACCCCTTTGTACGAGGTCTACTGTTTTTCTACGGGCTAGATTTCCATGATCTAGCCCCGAATTCAACCCTCCACATCTCCGCTTTTATAGTGTTGTGTGAAGCTTTCCTCCGCGTTCCCCCACACTTCGGCCTATGGCTCAAGACCTTCACCGTGAAGCCGAAGGTGGTGGACGGGCAACACGCGAAGTGTGAGGGCGCTATGATAAGCAAGCTCCAGAATGCGACCTGGCCAAAGGTGAGTGCCGGAAGATATCTGTGGCGCTGAATTCGACGATAGACGCCTGATCAAGCTCGAAGGACGCAGATGCACATGGTTCGGAACCTACAACCGGAGACGAGTCCGGAGTTCCGGTAACACAGATCCCGCTCAGGGTTGGGTCTATGTGCGGCTCCAGCGCCGCTGAGTCTGCGGCTTCCACGGTGGGGTTGAGCTTCTCGTCCTCGAGTGACGCAATCTACTCTGGATGTAGGGCCAGAGCGGTTACAGGTGCTATCCCCTGGAGGTGGTCCGATGACAGATTTAGGTCATGTTCATTGTGGTGGCAGGGAGCGATCGCCGTAGGCTCGAATCCGTCGAAGATCAAGTCTCCGCGGATATTAGCAATGTAGTTCAAGCTTCCAAACCTAACCTGATGGCCAGGGGCGTAACTCTCAACCTGCTCGACGTGGCCTTCTGTGTTGGCGCGGAGCGTGAAGCCGCCAAACACAAAAAGCTGGCCGGGAGGAAAGGTCCCCACGGCGGTGGCGCTGTCGTTGTTGACGAAGCAATCCATCAGTCCTTCGATCGACGACATAGTGGAACTCTCAATGAAAGCACCAATGTCGGTGTCAAAACTGGCGGATCTCGGGTAGGGGGTCCCGAACTATGCGTCTGAGGATCGATGGTAACAGGAGACTGGGGACACGATGTTTACCCAGGTTCAGGCCCTCTCGATCGAGGTAATACCCTACTTCCTGCTAGATTGATCTTGATGAATATGATTACAAGAGTTGATCTACCTCGAGATCATAATGGCTAAACCCTAAAAGTCTAGCCTATGATTCTTTTGTCATTCAGCCTCTACGGACTAAACCCTCCAATTTATATATGCACCGGAGGGTCCCAGGGTTTGTACATAACCAACTTGCAGAGGAAGGAAAGATTACACCCAAACCTAAAACCTGCCATTATACGCATACAGGAGTCCTATCCGGATACGAGAGACGATCTTCAGCAATGATCTTCACGGCCCACCAGTCCGGCCCACCACGAGTTATCCGGCCACACGAGGACCCATCGATCCAGGACTCCCTCACCTATGCTATGCTCACGCCGAAGCAACGATAGCAGATCTAGCAGGAGATTCAGGCGAGGCATGCCTTGCATGCCGCCCACATCATTGTAGGGTTGCCTCCGGACTCTCCGAAGCTGGAGGAGGAGGAGGAGGTGGAGGAGAAGGAGAGAAAGGAGCAGCAGCCGACTCCGATGAAGGTGGAGGGGGAGGAGGCGGAGGCGGAGTAGCCAGAGCGGGATCTGGCGCCGGCTCCGGGCTTCAACATGGAGGAAGCGGTGGCAGAGTTCGCCGTCGCCCAAGCGGACGAGATGATGGATTGGCAGGCCATCCTGGAGTCCATCCAGGATGAGGCCTATGTGCAGACCAACCAACAGTTCATCCGACAGGAATGGGCGGCAATCGACGCGCTCTTCGACAAGTTCGAAGTGGAGATGGATGCAAAGGTCGATGCAGAGGAGTCGCGGGAGCCCGAGTAGCGGTTGTCGCCCATGTACCCGAGGCCGGACACATAGATAGTGAACATCTTCGATGAGGACTAGGATAGTTGATCTACATAGTATGTGGATTTTTTTTTGCATGCTTTGTGTGGATTTAAAAATTCTAGTATGAAGTATCCGGACGCAGATGAGCAAATTTGATGATTGATCGGTCGCTGCCCACGGGCGTTCGGGAATGTCCACACGCGTTTGAAGGCCCAAATTTGGCTAGTCCGTTGTAGATGCTCTTAAATTGCAAGTTTTTTTAAAGGAAATGAAGCACGTGCGACTCTATCCTGGAGTTTACACCCAACTGAGCTGACTCCCAGATTCCAGTTTTTTTTGCGGAGCTGGAAATCATGGACCTACCTATTTTGCTTATGATTTTGGGAGTGAAGCTGATTTTTACGAAAAAAGAGCAATCCCAAACCGGCTTTGAAGTGGATTCTTGTCATAAAAAAAGAGAGTGATTCGTAGGTGTATTTTCATACGGGTTGCTAAGAGCAACTACAACCGGACCCGTATCTGCCCCGGACAATCCCTGCGGGCTGCCCGGTCACTATTCGAATGAAAAAATGCCACCCAACAGTGGTTGGGAAATTCGGCCCAAACACCCGAACTTACTGGCAACCCCAATATCCGACTCGTATGTGGGGCAGATATAGGGATGCTTTGACACATCCGCCACGTTGAACCCGCCCACTATGCCCACCCGACCCCAGATATATTCAACCCTACCTGCACTTTGGACGAAACCCAAGCCACATTCCACTCCACTCTACTCCCCTCCAATAGTACCAAGCTCCTCTCCGACTTACTCCAGCCCCATGATCCAACAATATATGCGGTACTCTCCGACTCTCCCGGGAGGAGTGCGCCCTTCTGCGGTCTTCAGCGAGTCGGCAGGAATCTATTGCCCAAATGGTATTTGGATCCAGGGCTGGTGGATCACGGGGCGACCGTGGCCTTGCCGGATGCGGTGACTGCCTCATGGCGCAACCGTGTTGTGCGGCCAAATCTGTTCAGGTGGCAACTTATCCCCGCGGCGCTGGGCACCGAAACGGATGCCATATGTGCCTCCATGGGCCGCTGCAAATTCTAAAAGAGGCGCGGTGTGCCCACCTTGTGAGGTTGCGAGCGTGGCTTCAAGCGAAGGTGGCTTGGGCTGCCCTCGCGGTGGATGTTGTAGCGATGCGGAGGTGGCTTCGGATGCCCTTGCGGTGGATGCGGTAGTGGCAACCCATGAGGCGGCATTGGAGGAAGCCCTCCATGCACGCATACTAAGAAGCGACAAAGGAGGATCGTGAAGGCAATGACAACAGAGCAAAGTAGGGGTACATCCCATGGACGGACTACTCCCAAGGAGGAGAAGGACGACGGTGGCTACGGATTGGATATGTCCAGCAGTGAGCAGATCCACCACTATCAATTCTACATCTTCGACCACTACTGTCGCACAGAAAACGGGAAGGTCAGGGGAAGTTGTTGATACGTCCAAAATGCATCACTATTTTGTATTATAATTTATCCTTATTCATTGATATATTTCACGTTATGATGATGTTCTTATGTTGTTTTGGTCTATTTTACACAGTTTGCAACTTTCCGATACCGAAACAGCAGACGCGGGATTCAGCAGGAAAAAGTGGATGCTGAGTTGCTGAAGAAGAACACCTCCAAATTACCTGAAAATTGACGGGAGGTATTTTTCAGAAGAATAACGAAGACACGCAAAAGGGGAGTCGGAGGGGGGCCACAGGGTGCCCAGGCGGCCTGGGGGCGCGACCCCCCTGGCCGCGCCGGGGGGGCGCCTGGAGCCCCTGGCCCACCTCTGGTCGCCCCCTTTTGCATATATGTTCCCTGTCCTCCGAAAACCCTAGGCACGGGACTTTTTACGGAGTTCCGCCGCCGCTTCGAGGCGGAAACCTACAGAGAAGAAAAGGGCATCTCCGGCGGGCAGATTCCGCCGGGGAGATCACCTCCCGGAAGGGGAGATCGTCGCCATCATCATCACCATCGTCACGGGCATCATCGAGATCATCATCAACATCATCCCCAACACCAGCACCATCTCCATCTTCATCCAAATCTCATCTTTCCATCGCAACTCGTGTTGTAACTTTTACTACCTATCCTCTCTACTCCATCAGTGTTGATTACTACTTTGTGGTGAATGCTATTGAGTTTTGTTGGAGAAATATTATTATGTCCAGATTGTTTATCACATATTTATCCCCACTGATCATGATCTCTTTTATGTCTTGTGAGTAGTTACCCTAGTTCTTGAGGGCATGGGGAAAGTCTTGTTGTTAGTAGTCATATGTTGTTGAAGTAATATGTGTTGTTTGATACTTAAGTTGCGTTGTCATTCTACTAGTGGTGTTGCGTGAGTCGAACACCCAACACTTCGCCTTATTAAGGACCTAGGAGAATACATTGTGTATAAAGAATGCTTATGGTGGGTTGCCGGAGTGACAGAAACCTGAACCCCAGTTCGCACGCTTTTGCATAAGGGAATAATGGATCCTCGATCGTATTGCTATGGTTAGGCTTTTGCCTTAAATTCTATCTTGTATTTGCGGATGCTTGCAAGGTGTTTAATCATAAGAGTGCATTCATCTTAGTCTAGAGAGTGCACTAGCATAGATCCACCCACCAACACTTATCAACACATAACATAGTATCGATACGGAATGTGGCGAAAGCACATGACTACCTCTCCCGTGTGTCCTCAAGAACGCTTTAGTCTTTATAAGTTCAGTTGCTAGGCCTCTCCTTTGCTAAGAGAGGATTGGGCCACTTGTTACTCTCAATACCTTTTACATTACTTGCCTTTACATTCCAGTTGCTTATATCGAGAAAACCCCTAAAAAGTTATCTTTCAGTGCTTGCAGTAATTTCTTGCTCAGAATCACTTGTCAATACCTTCTGCTCCTCGTTGGGTTCGACACTCTTACTTATCCAAAACGGTGCAACAGATCCCTTACGGTTGAGGGTCATCAAGTAACGTTTTCTGGCGCCGTTGCCGGGGAGCGTAGCGCTATTGGTAAAGTGAAACTGGTAAGAAAGTCTTTTTATAATTCTATTTTTTTTTTTTTT